>OY720452.1:38619482-38981982 GCA_963082715.1 Harpalus rubripes | reverse complement strand
TTGATATACTCCAGAAGTTATCAAATTTAGTATTTACGACTTTTGTATGAAGGTGAACAACATATTAGATTTTGAATACAATTGATAAACCGGAAGTGAAAAATATATTGATACAATCGAAAACTTTTCAAATTTGTATTTAAGACTTTTATATTAATAGGAATGACGTTAGATTTTTTCTAAAATTGATAATTCGGAAGTGATACTTTACTTAAAGCTCTAAACAGATTTTTGTGAAAAATATATTATGATATATTCCAAAACTTGTCAAATTTAGTATTTAAGACTTTTATATAACGGGAAGCAACATATTAGATTTTGGCTAAAAATTTTAAATTTGGTATTTAAGATTTTCATATTAATTGGAACGACATATTCGATGTTTTGTAAATTGATAAATCGGAAGTACTACTTTTCAGGAAGCTATAAACAGATTTTCTTGAAAAAATATATTAAAACATGATCCAAAACTTCTCAAATTTGTTATTTAAAACACGTGTACGAGTATAATTTGAAGCAACTTTATATTTTGACTAACCAGAAGTGATACTTTACTTAAAGTTCATTGCTATTTCAAACATGGAATTGACGGGAGGTCATGTGTAGGCAACATCAGATTTTTTATTATTATTATTAAGCAATAGAGTGTTTGAGAAATTATACTCTGTACCTCCCGTCATACCGTAGGTAAGGGAGGTAATGGCATCGTGCCAAAAATTCGATGGTGAGTTTTCAGTAAATAAGCACGAATTATGGTCCCCAAAACACGTTTTTACTATTTTTACGATGTGTGTGTGTGTGTGTGTGTGTGTGTGTGTGTGTGTGTGTGTGTGTGTGTGTGTATGTGTGTATGTGTGAGCGTGTGTGTGTGTGTGTGTGTGTGTGTGTGTGTGTGTGTGTGTGTGTGTGTGTGTGTGTGCGTACGTACGTACGTACGTGCGTGCGTGCGTGCGTGCGTGTGTGTGTGCGTGTGTGTGTGCATGCGTGCGTGCGTGCGTGTTTTTTTGTGTGTATGTGTGTGTGTGTGTGTGTGACGATTTTTTTCGTCCACGATAACTCTTACAACAAACTTCCGAAAAAATATTTTCCGTATTTAAGCTTTCTACATTCATGTAAAGAGCTGATTAGATTTTGGGTGAAATTGGACAACCTGAACTGATAGTTTACTTGAAGCCCATAACAGTTTTTAATGAAAAATTATATAAAAATATAATCCAAAACTTTTCAGTTTTAATATTTAAGACTTTCATATCAAGGAGAATAACATATTAGATTTTAGCTAAAATTAATAAACCGGAAGTGATAATTTACTTCAAGCTCCGAACAGATTTTCGTGAAAAATTTATTATGATATATTTAAAACTTTTATATGAAAGGGAACAACATATTAGATTTTGGCTGAAATTGATAAACCAGAAGTGATACTTTACTTGAAGCTCTGAACCTATTTTCGTGAAAAATATATTATGATACATTCAAAAACTTGTCGTATTTGGTATTTAAGATTTTAGATTAATAAGAACGACATATTAGATTTTTTCTAAAATTGATAAACCGGAAATGATATTTTACTTGAAACTCTGAACAGATTTTCGTGAAAAATATTTTATGATATATACCAAAATTTTGCAAATTTGGTATTTAAAACTTTTATGTTAATAAGAAGGATATTACTTTTTTTCTAAAATTGATGACCCGGTTCATTTTCGTGAAAAATATATTATGATATATTCCAAATCTTTTCATATTTGGTATTTAAGACTTTAATGAGAACGACATATTAGATTTTTTCTAAAATTGATAAACCGAAAATAATATATTACTTGAAGCTCTGAATAGATTTTCGTGAAAAATATTTTGTTATATACCAAAATTTTTCAAATTTTTTGTTTACAAACGATCAGTCGGAAGTGATACTTTACTCGAAGCTCATTGCTATGAGCACGAATTAGGGTTTCTACAACACGTTTTTACTATTTTTACGATGTGCGTGTGCGTGTGTGTATGTGTGTGTGTGTGTGTGTGTGTGACGATTTTTTTCATCCACGATAACTTTTATAACAAACTTCCAAATATATCTATTTTCCTGCATTCATGTTACGAGTTGATTAGATTTTGGGTAAAATTGAATAACTGGAAGTGATACTTTACTTGATGCCCATAACAGTTTTTAATGAAAAACTATATTAAAATATAATCCAAAACTTTTCAATTTCAGTATTTAAAACTTTAAATCATGGGAAACAACATATTAGATTTTGGCTAAAATTAATCAACCAGAAATGATACGTTTCTTGAAGCTCTAAACAGATTTTCGTGAAATATATATTATGATATATTCCAAAACTTGTCATATTTAGAATTTAAGACTTTTATATAAAGGTGGCAACATATTAGATTTTGGCTAAAATTGATAAACCGCTAATGATACTTTATTTGAAGTTCTGAACATATTTTAGTGAAAAATATATTGATACAATCCAAAACTTTTCAAATTTGGTATTTCAGACTTTAATATTAATGAGAACGACATATTTATTTTTTTTCTAAAATTGATAAACCGGAAGTAGTACTTTACAGAAAGCTATAAACAGATCTTTTGAAAAAATATATTAAAACAATCCAAAATCAAATTTGGTATATAAAACTTGATTTTGACTATACTTATATGATAAATCGGAAGTGGTACTTAATTTGGAGCTCTTAACAGAATTTCGAGGAAAAACATAATAAAATATAATCCAAAATTTTGTATTACAGACTTTTCTAATTATTGGAACTAGAAATTAGATTTTGTTTACAAACGATCAATCGGAAGTGATACCTTACTTAAAGCTCATTGCTATTTTAAACATGGAATTGACGGGAGGTTATATGCTGGCCACATCAGATTTTTAATAAATATTATTTACTATTCCCCTAATCATGTTTTACACCAATTAAAATGCTTTATTTTGCATAAAAACCGCATATTACAACGATTATACAATTCATAATTAATTCAGCTAATGGCATTGAGAATTTTACTTAGATACTAAGTATTGATAAGCTAATATACCCTTCACGACGTGGTATAACCGTTTTTGATAATCGCTGGGTCCCAAACGTAATATCGCCATAGTAACCACCAGTAAACACGTTGTTTTATTTATCAACAAACGTTAAAAAATATTTTATTTTTGTTGTCAAATTTATTTATTGTATATTCCAACGAATACCACTTGTATGTTCAGTATTATCAGAATATATTGTGTTGATACACTCAACGTATTATTTTAGAATACCACTCCTCCTTCGGAGTCGTGATATTCCAAACTAATACGTTTCGTGGCAATACAATATATTCGATAATACCTAAACACACACGTGTAACCATGACAAACATGTTTACATGATTTGTTTATTTTGCAATCAAATATCAAAATGTCCCGAATAAATCGTTTTGGTGAATGTTTTTTGCTTTACAACGTAAGTACAGAAAAATAGTTAAATTTGTTTCATTTGTGAAATAGTCAATGCGTATTTAATTCTATACACTTTATAGTAGTATTTGGTCTCCACAAATAGTTATCCCACCTAAATATTAAAAGAAACGTATTAAATTATCATTTTATGACGTGATACCGCAATATTAAACTGAAAAAATTTATATTTATATTATTGATTTTGGAGTTTTTCGAGAAAGAAATCAAAAATTTCTATTTACTTTTTACCTGCCTATATGCAAATAAAGTGTTGTCATTACTAAAAAATCTGATGTGGTCAACACATGACCTCCCGTCAATTCCATGTTTGAAACAACAATGAGCTTTAAATAAAGTATCACTTCCAGTTGATTGTTTATAAACAAAATTTAATTTGTTGTTCCTATAAATAGAAAAGTCTTTAATATCAAATTTTTGATAATATTTTATTATGTTTTTCCTCGAAAATCTGTTAAGAGCTCCAAATTAAGTACCACTTCCGGTTTATCATATAGGTATAGTCAAAATCTTATGTTGTTTCAAATTATACATGAATTTTAAATACCAAATTTGAGAAGTTTTGAACCATGTTTTAATATATTTATCAAGAAAATCTGTTTATAGCTTCCTGTAAAGTAGTGTACTTCCGGTTTATCAATTTTAGAAAACATCTAGTATGTCGCTCTCATTAATATAAAAGTATTAAATACCAAATTTGATAAGTTTTGGATTGTATCAATTTATTTTCCCCGAAAATCTGTTCAGAGTTCAAATAAAGTATCACTTCCGGTTTATCAATTTTAGCCAAAATCTAATATGTTGCTTCCCTTTATATAAAAGTTTTAAATACTAAATATGACAAGTTTTGGAATATATCATAATATATTTTTCACAAAAATCTGTTCAGAGCTTCAAATAAAGTATCACTTCCAGTTTATCAATTGTATCCAAAATATAATATGTTGTTCCCCTTCATATAAAAGTCTTAAATATTTAATTTGACAAGTATATCATAATATATATTTCACGAAAATCTGTTCAGAGCTACAAGAAAAGTGTCACTTCTGGTTTATTAATTTTAGCCAAAATCTAATATGTTGTTCCCCTTGATATAAAACTTTTAAATACTAAGACTGAAAAGTTTTGGATTATATTTTATAGTTTTTCATTAAAAACTGTTATGGCTTCAAGTCAAGAGTCACGTCCGGTTGTCCAATTTTACCCAAAATCTAATCAACTCTTTATATGAATGTACCTAGAAAGCTTAAACACGGAAAATAAATTTTTTCGGAGGTTTGTTGTAAGAGTTATCGTGGACGAAAAAATCGTCACACACACACACACACACCAATTTTTGTTTTTAAAATAGATAATTTCGAAATTTAAAACTGAACTGTTTTGATAAAATATATGTTTTTAAAAACGTAGGAGTATTTTATTGTTATTACAGATAATATTTCTGTATCAGTTTCATTGCAAGTGTTTCGATATCTTCAAAGAATTACGAGATATTAAATACATAGGTACTTATTGTTTTTTACCTTCCGTTACCTTTAGGTAAGGAAGGTATTGTCTTTGGTCAAAAAATTCGGTGGTGAGTTTTTGATGAATAAGCACGTTTTAGGGTCCCTAGGATTCGATTTTACTATTTTTACGATGATGTGTGTGTGTGTGTGTGTGTGTGTGCGCGCGTGCGCGTGCGTGTGCGTGTGCGTGTGCGTATGCGTGTGCGTGTGCGTGTGTGTGTGTGTGTGTGTGTGTGTGTGTGTGTGTGTGTGTGTGTGTGTGTGTGTGTACAAGAAATATAATCATTTGCAAGGAACTTTCTGTATGACATTTATATAAAATACATAGAACTGACGGAAGGTAATGTGCTGGCCACATCAGATTTTTTATCTAAGGAAAGTAAGTATTTTTGCGTAAATATACATGCTCTTTAAGGTCCCTAGAATCCGTTTTTAACATTTTCATGATGATGTCTGTGAATGGGTGTGTGTACGTATATAAATATGTATGTGTATTACCTTTATATACCATTTTTCGCAATTTATATAATTATATAAAGTAAAGATTATTAAATTATCTACACATTTATAATATACTTTTCCTATATTTTATTTTAGAACACCTGGTAATTTTTCAATTAATCCTTATTTATAAATTTTGAGTTTTTAAGAAGAACACTACTGTTTGCATGTTTGAGATATTAAAATTTGTGTATTTGTCAAATGTATGTTGCTACTAAACTGCTAAACAATAAATAATTTTTAATTAATGATAACGTTTTGAGAAGAAAATATTGGATTAAATTGGAACAAAGAAATTTGAACATAAATTATATATTTACCAGTATACAGGTAAATCCTGAAACCCGTAGCCTGCGGTCCTATACTAATAAAATTGAGATGTTTGTAATGATAGATAAATGAATCAAAATTCGTTATGAATGCAATTGGATTTATCTCGGGATTTATACGCGTACGAGTATATTGTGTTCGTATATGTTTTTACCAAAAATATTTTTTGTAAAAACGTAACTCGCATAAAAGAAAACTAGAGTTGGCAGGTGAATATGTACTGATACAAGATTTTTTCATTCACTACGTACAAGTATTTCACATACTGTTTTAAATTATTCGAGTCGCTAGAAATAATATTTCTGTGTAGTAATTCAGACTTACGTATTAATATTTCTGTGTAGTAATTCACACTTACGTATTAGATGAATGTTGAATAACAGCTCTGTAACAGTAAGTTTCTGTCTTGTCATTCTGAACTGAAGAGTATAACATACAGAATTATTCTAAAACAATTAATCAGTAAAAATAAGAGAATGTCGCTCAATAGCACATCTTACCTTAATAATATTATATAAACATGCACGATATACAAATCATTCATACAAAAACTAAATTATACAAAATAATATGTATGTATTTACAAAAATATAATCATAAAAATATTAATTATCCATAATTTTTAAATATGAAAATAAAAAAATTTCATAGGACATTTTAATCACGCAATTTGTTTTATAACAACTACATACAGTTTACATATTTTCTTTTAATGTATGTGATAAGTGTTATCTTAAGTTTTAAACAATAAATACTTCACTATTCAATAATTGTTATGAATTTGTAAAAAATATGATAATTATATCATTCATATTATTTGTATGTACTTAGTAACCTTGAAAAACATTTTACTTTCATTAAAGAATAATATTTGATCATTGTTCTACAGCAGCAGTAAGAACTACAGATCCATGGACTGCGGACAAGTGAGCCAAGGCCATATTCTACAGCGACACGTGTGACCTACTTGTAGATACGAAGCGAACCGATTTAACCCGAACACGCGTGATCAATACTTTGTCGCTCGTAAAATCTATCAGAAAACAAAGGTATTCTTAGTAGTTCATTTCATGTTTGCTTCATTGTCGGGCTAATTATTAAAACTGGAAAGTATTAAATGGTACTACTCATATATACCTATATGGATGTATATAATATATTACTATATTTTAAATTTTGTAGATACAGCTTGTGGATATGTATAGGGTAGTGAATGTATATACGAAAAGGAGTATATTACGTAAGATGAATGTTTCTGATATTGGAAAGTGCATTGTACATATACACGTGCAATGAGTTCATCGACCTAGTACACGTGTCAGTGTGGAAAAGAGACAGGCTCAGTTCAGTAACCCGCTTCGCTCCACGTGTCCCCTTCGCTAGAGTATAAGCTGCCGAGCTGAGGCTGAGAGCCAAACAGCACAGCGAGCGAGGAAACGAGCACCGCAGTTAGTAAATTGTGTATCTGTTATGAAATGTATTGCGCGAGCGCAGTGCTAACGGTGGCGGCGGAGTGGCGAGGTGAGAGGCACAGGCACATGCTGTACAGTGCCACTGTGGCGCTGTGCGGCTGTTCTAACTCTAGCTGCGTGCAAACGATCGAGGTCATGAGGTTGCTGGGGCCGCGGGCCGCGGGCCGAAGAGTAGTGGCGGCGGCGGTGCACCGTGCGCTGTTTTCACAATCTAATCACGTGACGTCATAGCGTCAGTGGGGACGATTTTGGCCAATGCGGTGTAGTCGCGCGCATTCCTAGTGTGGCGAGGGGGACAGCGCAGTGGTCTAAAACCATCGAAGCCTTGAGCTCTTTCCTTTTCCGCGCAATCTACAACCAACCGTCCTAGTGAGTGCATCGTGGAAAGTTGCTATCGTGTCACTATTTAATTTCTTAATTTTACATTTTACACATTTATATTGTCTTAAAATCGGGTAAGAATATACAATTTTTGAAACAAATTTTAAAATTGTATAAAATTTGTGTATTGTGTTTTCAATCGACCTACTTCTACAACTTCCGCATTGTTTAACAAGGGCGCCATTTTGTGGAACAGTTCGTAATAACTACACAAATTGTTTAATGTGAAGTGAAAAAATTATGCTGACTTCTTTATAGTTTATAGTGTGTTTTGTACAAGTGTTCAAACAATTTAAGGGGGTGAAGCAGTGCATAATTTCAAAATTCTTAACGATTATGCTATTTGTTTCTAGAATTTGTGATTCTACTTAAACAGATCGTATTACTCATCGGGAACATAAACCTATAAAATATAATATCCGCTTCAACGTATTTTTATAGATATGGCGTAATATACGTTTACATCATCCTTCAGCAACTAATCAACCTACATTCCAATTGGTGAGACGGGGAGAGGAATGGACTTTGACTTGTAAAAATTAGTCAGTCTTTTTCTCTCTCCTATTTTCCTATTGGACTTATCATCGATCAAACAAAGGAAGATTAATGAAAATGTTTTATTCTTAAATTTAAATTTGCAGTAAAAGCAGGGACATTACAAGCTGTGTACTACATCAGCTGCAATGTTACTGATGTTACTGTTCTATTTCTACAACAATAACGAGAGGTTGGGCATGTTAGGGGTTGGGTTTAACTTGCCGCCATTTTCTACCCTAGACCAACCAATGAATGTTTTTACTTAAAAGGGCGGGTGCACGGTATGAAGTCTTTCACACAGAAATAAGTCAATTTTTTCATGTATTTATTAACTTTGTCATTTCTAACAATAATGGTATTTAAATATTTTATTAAATCTATGGGATTTAAGTAATAATTTGTATATTTTTAACAAATGTTTGAAAAAAACATTATTTGTCTCATATGATTTCTAAATTAATAAATTATTTATGTAAAAATTTGCGTGACTATTGCAACATCTGCAAACTTACCAAGAAGCGTTATTTTAGAAAATAGAACTAATGTTCCCCCTCCAAATCCACATTCAACCAATCAGGAAACAAGTCTAACTCTGGCACTCCCAGCTGCCAAAACTTTCCATGGCAACAGTGAACCGATACGCATTGTGGTCACACTCTGAAAATTTAACTTCCTGTTTTAACCGTTGAAACGAAAAATAATTTTTCAAACAAATTCATTTTCCATTTGCTAAAACTTTTTGAAAGTATTTATATTGTAATTATTATTATACGAATCATAAGGGTTCTATGTTTAACTATGCAGTTCCATTTCTCTTTATAATTTCTAATGTTCTTGATAATTACCAAATGTTTTCGAGTATAAATTTATATGTGTATGACTGACCTATATATGACAATTTCGTAATATATGTATATGTGTTCGTAGGTACTACACTGGTACTATTTTTATGTGTAGGCAATAAAGTAATACAATTCTCAAAAAATTAGTTTATAAAGAATTTACGTATTATTACGAAACTAATCCTATAATTCCTAATAATTTTATTAATTTGCAAATGAATATTATTTATTCAATGCCAAAATCCCCATTCTAATGTAAATTTGTTCCTAATGAAAAATATGCGTTCATACAAAAAACACGTGGTGTAAACTTGGCAATCGTGCATTACGTAATCGTTCTGGGTTGTATCATGGGCATGTACTGGAAATGGCGGTATGAGTCAGCTGATGGAATTATATTGTGTGGTTTGCAAGCAATTAAAATACGTGCTGTGAACATCAACCGTCAAAAGAAACTGCAAATTATTAAACCTTGAGCAAATTCCATTTCTTGCTACGTATCAAATAAATTCAGCGTTTATAATATACAAACTGGTTTGTCAGATTCCTAAACCTATGCTAGGAAACCACATATACATAGGTAACGGCCAAATTGACAACAATATTTTATATGCAAATTTTCATTCTATTTCAAATGTTATCTATCATTTTTTTCAGTAACGTTTTTATCTTTCATCACTAGGTAAGAAAGGGCTAAAAATTGCACATCAAGATTTTAATGAATAAGCACGTTTTAATTTAAGGACCCTATAGAATCAGAATCAGATTATAATATTTTTACGCGAGTGCCTTTGTGTTTGTTTATTTGTGTGGGAATGTAGTAGGTACGAAATGTATATGTGTGAATTTAGTCAGCACAACTTCTCGAATAGTATGAAGCCAAAATTTATGAAACTCCTTTTTCCTCAATTTAACATGAATATGATGGTAATAACAGGTTAGGCTTTGCTAGAAATTGAACAACCGGAAATAGTAGTTTACTTGAACCAGCAAATAGTAAATCTGTTCTAATACATCTCGCAGCTCACAGCCCATAAGTACTCCAAGGCAGTCAGTTGAGAAATTCAAATGTTTGTAATTGACAGATAAATATCAGTGTCAAAAATCAAGAATAGATTATAATTATATATTTCACGGAATTATAAACAAATCTCTTTACTAGAATTGTTATAATAAAATATTTATGTAAAATTGGGAAAAGGTAATGTGGCCACTCTTCAGTACGGCTAAGCAAAAATTTAATGAAGAATTGATAAAAACCATAAAACAATAAAATTAATAGTCATACATTTACCTAGCTATGTTAACTCTTATCTTGGTAATTATCAAGATATTTTTAAAAATTACATGGTAAATAGCAACTATTTCTACAAAATTTTAGTATTACAGTGATTGATTAAAATTTGGTTCTTACTGCTGATAATTTCTTTTAGTGTGTTACAAAATATATATATATATATATATTATGTAGGTAGGTAAAGGAATACATGCATACTTCGTAAACTGTTTGGAATTCACCATGACTCAAATCCTATTAAAAGGAAAATTTTATGCGCTAGTGTTGTAATATTACCAGTAGATAATAACAAATTAGATACAAAAAGCCTTATTATAAAATACAATAAAAATTGATATTTATTTTTCATAATTTAAACATTTAATTTGTAGCTCGTTTTGTATCTTTAAATTTAAAAGGAAATTAGTTTAAAAATAAACGCTTCTTTGTATCTCGCCAACACATTCAATTTTTGGAAATACATAATTATTCATCGGTGTATTATAGTACTAACAGATAAACGTTAATGTTAAAAATATATTGATAAAGGTATAAGTTTGCTATAAAATGATGTTATATTACATATTGATATCTGAAATAAGCATGATACACTATTCTTAAAAACATGCTACTGACAATCGCTTTGATATTATTTTTAATTATATTTAATGTTCAATTATTTTTCGGGGATTAAGAACGTTGTCTATTTACAATTAATTATACTTAGTGAATTTCATCATCGATACTCAAAAAATTCAATTTTATTCGTAGGAATTTTGTTGAAATTGCATAGAGAGGCTTTCATAGGTAAGCACATTATGTCATCATTAGTTAAGATTTTGACTTAAATGTTTATATGCGTTCACTGCATCCGGTAGCATAAATGTACATACACATTTACTTTATACATACACATAATTTGCTGTATGACTCAGGAGATTTTTTTTTTCTTAATTTGAAGAACTCAATAAATTTTAATATGAATCTACTACCAGATATGATTCATTACTTACTATACTCTTACATGACACTATATAAATATTCTTTTTTAAAATTTATGTTATAAAAAATTCAAAATATGTGTTTAGTTTTTTGTAGGCTTACTAAAATATTCAGCTAACAATTAATAAGATAAAAGGAAATAATTGGAAATTGAACTTATTATGATACAACGTAACTAAACGCAGAACAGTACACTTGACATGAATAAAAATATTGATACTTAATTTTCCAAACCTATGATTCATACTTTAATTGACATACCTACACCTGTACAAAAACGAATCGTTATCATTTATTTATACTTATTTATTGATACTAAAACTGATGACCAACGAAACAAGCAAATGTAAATGATGCCGGTTTAATGAAATGCACCTGAATCATATGGTAGAAAATGGAAACAATAAAACGTCATTATACCTAGTATAGTGCAATTCAATGGCGTAGCTAGCGGGGGGCGGTCCGCCCCGGGCGGCACTTATTATTACTTAAATAATAATTAGTTTTTAGAAGCTATACTTAAAACTAATAAATATCAGTTGTGTACTTGAAATATTTTATATAGGAAATACAATGTATTTTTATTTTTCTGTAGTTACAATTACCTATACCTACCCATTAACTTCTTACAAAAATGTTTGAAAAAGGTTGCAGACGAAAAAAATCTATACACCTAAATCACTATTCAAATTTTATTTTGCACGCTTTGTAACGTTGTGAAACCGAACTTGAATTTTATAAATATAGCTAATTTGTGGTGATAGCCATGGAATTGAAACAAAATAACAAAGAAAAGCATATCATTTGAACTATCTGAAATTTCATTTTATAGATTTCAAAATGTGAAAATAACAATACTTACTAAGTGTAGACTATAAAAAATAAAACCTGTTCAGTGATCTACATACAGGATTTAAATATGTAATTCAAACAATATGCATTTGTTTGTAATTTTATTTCAATTCCATAGCTATCACTACAAATAATGAGCAATAGTAATAAAATTTCATATTCGATTTCACTTTGACTTTTTCTAACATTTTTGTGGTATTGTGAGGGGCATCAAACCCATGGACCGCTCCGGGCGGCAAAAGTTCTTATTATGCTACTGGTGCAATTTCAACAAGCAATAACCAATAACAATATGGTACGCATATATAGCAGATTTGGATTACTTCAAACCTTGTAACTACATTTTCTATGTCAGATAGTGCAATCTATGTAAATATTTTTTATGTTTTATTGTCTTTTTCCGATAAAAATAAATAGGGCAAAAATATAAGTGATAAATTGTTAAATAGAACTTACATCAGGCCTACACAGAATTTTCTAATTCATGATAGATTTAGTTCTTTTATGCTCGCGGTCTGTCACAGTAATAATAATGTCAAAATTATTTGTTGTGATACAAACGAGGATACAAACTAATAATTGATTCGGCTAAATTTCGGTGGCCTACTTCAAAATATTTCGCGATCGGCCTTATGCTGAGGCCTGACTTACATCCTAGGTCGTAAGTACTTTTATCACTGTTACCTATATAAATATGATAATTGATAATATCTACACACACTGATTTTACATTCTACATATACAGGGTGAATCTGGGAAGACGCCCCCCCCCCCCTTTAACTTTTTTATTATAAGTAATAGAAAAAAATGGCTCATATAAAAGTTTTATTATTTTACATATACTATTTGATGGCAGATGTAGATATTTTTATAAAGTCAGGTTTACAAGATACGACTATCAACTTTTATGTTTCAAATTGCAACCTATAATTTCGAGAAAAATGAGTTAATTTAGAAATATTAGAAATAATTTTTAAATAAATATTATAGGTGGCTATGTGAAAATAAACAAAACGTAACAGTGTAAAACAATTAAATTAATGTCAGAAAAGTATACATTTGTTTGTTACATTTTGAAATGTTCATGAAGAACGAATTAATTGATATGATTCTAATAATTGGTGAATCGACTGGAATCATAAGAAGAGCAAAAAGAATTTACCGGGAGCGGTTTCCTAGACGTCGGCAACATTTGTTTTAAGTTGTTTTTGTTACTAAATTTTTTGTTTTAGTTTGTTAAGTTGTATAGCACTGTTACGTTTTGTTTATTTTCACATAGCCACCTATAATATTTGTTTAAAAATTATTTCTAATATTTCTAAATTATCTCATTTTTCAAACCAATTAATAAAAAATAATATATCGTTGAAAAGAGAAAAAAATGGCGGTTTCTATTTTATTAAAATAATTATAGGTTGCCATTTGAAAAATAAAAGTTGATAGTCGTATCTTGTAAACCTGACTTTATAAAAAATATTTACATCTGCCATCAAATAGTATATGTAAAATAATAAAACTTTTATATGAGCCATTTTTTTCTATTATAATAAAAAAGTTAAAGGGAGAGGCGTCTTCCCAGACTCACCCTGTACATACGAGTATATACCATACCGGATGTCTAACTTTTTATAAGCCATAGAAAGTACCTACATCTACAATAAGTACTAAAATATTCGTATGGCAGTTATTTCTGACCTATTAACTAAAGTGTAAATATGCAAAAAAAAAAATGTTCAGAATTAAAAGCTGCACCAAATTTATAAATATAATGCACTCTTGTATTGTCATGAGATATAGGTAATAGTTATTTACATAATCAGTTATAAAAAGAGTGATATTGTTTAATGAACATAATATTTGCCAAAACCAGCAAAGCGAGTTTTGTAAATTATGTTCATCAAACAATACCACGTTTTCATAACGTAATATGTACAAAATTTTATCGAATTCTGCTAAAAAAAATTTAAAATACATAAAATTCTATGTACAAATATGTCATCATTACCGAAATATGTGTACAATACAAATTGGCACACCAAGGAACAGGTAATATGCCGTGATGATATATTTATCTATTTTTTAAAAATTCTAGGTTTTTCTAGAATCCAATTTTAACATTTTCACGATGATGTCTATGTATATGTGTGTGGATCCTTCACTCTAACTCAAATACTATCATTCAAAAAAATTTAAACCTTGTGTTTATACCTTATTTTAATATGGAAAGAAGCCGTTAGAGTTTGGTGTAAATCAGATAACCAAAAATGGTACTTTACTTGAAACTCAAAATAGTTTTTCTTCGAAAAATACCTTTAAAGGTTAAATAAATCATTATTGATATATTATTGTTTCTTTTATTGTCAGTTTATCAGTTATATAATATCCTTTACGTAACTCAGTTACGTAAAGATTTTTATTCACAATCGTTATAGTAATATGGCGATTCTTAACCTTTTAGAGGTTAGGAAATACGTCATTCCTAACTGCAATGACAGTTCTTAGGTTGGAAATGACTGAAAACGCTTCCACACCACGGGTTGGAAATGTTTATGTATAGGGGTTGCCTAGCAACATTGCCATAGATTCCACTAATTAAGTAGGCTAAGCAAATTTTAAGACAACTGTCAAAAATATTAACAAAATTAAAGGTTATAACTCATTGATTTATTTTAAAAATTATTGATTTAAAGAGAGGATGATTGTGAATAAAATAGTATAGGTACATAACCTCGGTGGGAGTTTCATTACAGCCTCGCGCTTTATCTCACCTCGAGGCTTCGCCTCTCGGTAATATGCGTAAGCCCTCGGCTGTAATGAAACTTCTCCCACCTCGGATGTAATATACTATTACAAAACTCATATCGTATCAATTATGTGAAAAGTGACATTTCATAACGTCATAAAGGTAGGTAAAATTCAACTTTTTAAAACGGAATTAGAATACAGTGTGTTCAAAAAAAATCTTAACTCGGAGTAGGCTATGAACAAAGAAACATATGTCTTAATTTGAAAGTAGAAATCAAAGCTTTTCTTCTTGAATCTTATTTTAGAAATGGAAATAAATTAGAAAACGGTGAGTGGCAATATACTGCATCCTTTTCATTATTTCTCCTTAAAATTGGAAATCAAGATCAATTTTGACTACTTGACTTTTGAAATGAATAATGATCAGACCTTGGATCAGACATACGTTTCCCTGTTCATAGTTTACCCCGAGTTAGGATTTTGTCTGAACACATTGTACAATATCCGGCTTTTAAGCTGTTTACAGAGCCATGAAAAACAAACCATAAGTATGTACCTAGCCTTATTATTTAAGTTTCACAGGTAAAAGTTTATTAATCGTTTCACTGATTATTCTGAGATGGTAAATGCAGACATGATTATTGATAAATAGTTTAATTAAATCAATAATTATTAAAATTTCAAAACAGATGTTATCTGTAAAATTCAAACATTACAACTGTTGAAAAATTTTGTTTTATTTCTCATGGCACTTTGTAAATACGTAGTTAACATTGCAACTGTATTTCGAAAACTAGATAACGGGTATAAATATATCATCACAGCATGTTCATATTACCCATTCTTTGGTGTGCCAATCTGCTTTGTACGCAGATATCGGTAATTATAATTATGATTACATTATTTATACCGTGCGGGTGTTTACTAGGCGTCATTTCACGGGCAACTTTTTATATTATTATATACGAATGCAAGCAGCATTCATATTCATTTATATCAATATATATATATATATATATATATATATATATATATATATATATATATATATATATATATATATATATATATATATATATATATATATATATATTATATACATAACTGCCAATATATTGTTTATATAACTTGAATTAAGAATTATTTTAATAAGAATTATTTAATAAGTTAGATCAAATAAACAATTGGTTAAAAATTTTCATTAAAATCCTGTCTAAATTATTTTGAAACCTTTAAATGTAGTTAAGGTACATATAAATTAAATAAAGTACAATTTTTATTTACGCTAATTATAAACTCAGGGTCAGTACAATAAACTCAAATATACAGGGTGTTATTAAAGTAAGGCCCGATATTTTCATCACCGGTTAAACAGTCTGTTAAATTAATTGTCGGTTATAAGAACAATGTGGCATTTAACATTTGACACATGTGTAATTTTTACAAATTATGGTACCAATGCTACTATTTCTTTTAACTGACAGTTATGTATACGACTGTTTAACCGGTGATGAAAATATCGGGCCTAAGTGTACAACGTTTAACCGATTGTATAACTTACTACATAGTAAATCTGACAAGAAGTTTTGTTTTAAGTACATGCTTTCTATAAGATCTGGAGCCCCTTAAAACTGTCACATTACATCATAGTTCAAAAATTGTAGAATACTAAAAATCTGATGTGACCAGCACATAACCTCTCGCCAGATATTTTACCTGGTTGTACTACCTATAGGAGTAGTTCTACCTTTGGTTAAGCATTGTACGCTTACGTAAATACCACCATGCGTATATTTATTACCCAAGAATATTAATATTTGCCAGTATTTTATGATTTGAAGAATATTTTCTACTCTGGCATGAGACATGACGATTACAATTAAAATAAAATTATATTTCTTTGATAATTTCTAAACTATCAGAAGAAATTCGAGGATGAACAATCCTCACGTCAAGACTGTCATAAAATACAGTTAAATTTGTAAGCTGTACGACGTACAAAAGCACAATAGGAGAAGTGTGAAGCAATTACTTATTAAAAATAATAATATATGTCGGTATATAATTTTCCAAACACAATTTTTTCATGAAAACAAAATTTTCACCCCGTCAAATATTGCAAGAGTTTTATTAATAATCAGTGTAATACGTATAAAACTTATTAAAATTCCGGAACAAAGACTGTCAGTGATGTCACTCGATTCCCCCCCACAATCCGTCCCCCTCCTATGAGATAGTTCTATTTAAGATTATATAAACTGAATTTTTAGCAACATTTTGTGCAATACAAATAGAAATTCGTTATATGTATGCCTACGAATGGATGTAATGACAATTATTGGTATATCAAATAGAAAAATATAATTTTTATATTATAATTACTATATGCACAACTTAACTATTTACATAATTTCATATCATTAATGAAAATGAGATATGGAATATTGAATAACAAGCTTACACTTTTTAGAGTTGCATCAAAATTATTTATAAGAAGCGTTATTGTAATATGATAATAATAACCTATAATTCAAAAAGTAAATTAACAATGAATTTTAACCTTGTAGGTGAGTACATATATTGATTAGTAGGTATACCTATATAAAATATAACCTAGATTTACGAAAAAAAGATTTATTATGTGTAACTAACGATAGGAATATTTTTATAAATAAAATTAATGTGGCCAGCACATTATTTACTGCTGATTCCAGTTTATTTTAATTTCACTTATTGTGCAAAATATTTAATGCAAGAAAATAGAAATATTTTCATTAAAATTATTACTTGAACGTATTCTACCTTTTATTTCTAGCAAAATTATGCCAGAAATTTATAATAGGTGTATCTATTACACCGAGTGTTCATTTTAAATGTGCCACCATTGCTATCTAAGAAATATAAGATGGTTCAATTGACAAACAATTTATATTTTATAGGAGTAAACTAGGTAATACACATTAAAAAAAAATCGACCAATGGTTCTGAAAATAATGGACCACTTTATTTTAAATAGCAACATATATTTTTTATTTGCTTCGTTGGAAAATTTAATTCAATAACTTGTTTACCTACCCTCACGTAACGATTTATCTGACAAAAATTATTGAAACTATTGTTATAAGAGTGCTAAGAATGGAATAAATGAATACATGTTATTTTTTTTACTTAGAATTAGATTGCTATGAAAGAAATATGTGAATATTTTTATTCAATCGTAAGAAAAGTGACAACTCTTTGACGTAACTACAAATAACTGTACGGGATAATAACACTGTATGCCAAAATTAACAAAACCTACATAAATAATTTTATTAATATAAATGGTTATAAAATTAAATATGAAATATTTGGTGAGATATTTCTAAAGCTGTGAACTTTACTTGATTGTGAGGAATTTTATTTTTTAAGAAGGAACTTTACTTGTCAACTAAATGTTTGGTTACATATGACATGACCTCCATAGGACATTATTTCGCAAACATCTGTATAGAGCGACAAATTTTCACAAAAAGTCAGAAAATCACATTAATTCATTACTATTTGAACATCTCTATAAAAATCATATTAACAACAATGGAAACGAAAAGTAAATGATATATCAGCTATAACATCCAACTTGGTCGTACTATACAACTAATCTTTCGATAACGTCACAAAGGGATGCCGTGAAACTTTATTAACAAAATTATAAATAAAAAGTTTAATATTTTTGAGAAATATGATATATCACAGAAATTACTTAAAGTTAAGTATGAACAAAAAAATCGAACATTATTTTTTTATAAACCTACCTCATTCTAAAAGTTGACACGGATGCTTCTTGTACAAAATTGTAGACTTCTCGCCAGTCAAAATAACTGCGGTATTCTTTTTCGTATATGTTTCCATCAACTTGGGAACAAACTTCCCCGTAGCATTTTGAAGAAATTTCTCGCAGGGTAGGAATCATTTTTGACAAGCAAAACAAACATAATTTTTAAAAATGTCACGAATTCAAAGATGAAGAGGTGTAAGTTAAATTGCCATATTTTCAAATAATTTTAATATATTTACGAAACGTGGACAGTAGGAAATACAGTATAGGACTGACTGTTTTTTATATGACTTCTAAGTACTAAATTTTAAAAAATATTTTTCCTTAAAGAGCCTATGAAATTTGAAAATATTCATTAGATTTTTTACAATTAATTATTGAAATTTGTGGAATATTTTGAAAAAGTCACATGATCTGAAACAGATGTCAGGTTATAGAGTGTATACGTACTATCGCCTACTTTTATTTATATAAATAGCTTATGACATACTGTATGTACTCCGTCGTCAAAGGAGTGGGGAGTTGTTTTTGATGAGTGTTTTTCGCGCCAATCTTTCTATTTAAATATTTACGAAAATAACAATAAATTATTATTACCTATTTCATTTATTATTATGAAAAATATTGCATAAACATTCATTTAAAATACTTTTTCAAAAATGTAAAACAAGCTCATTTTGAAATTTTTCTCAATATTAATATGATATCTTTTGAATACAGAATTAAATTCTCTAACGAATAAGCAAATAAAAGGTATATGTAAGGTCTCGTATTTTGAGAATTACTGGTCAAATTTTTTTCTGTTTATTACATTACTCATAAAATAGAAATTGTGTGCCAATTTAGCCTTCTTTGTAGCTCATAGCTCTTATAGTTATAAATAGTCCTCAAAATAGCAATAGTGGCCCATATAAAATATCCAGTATACACTTCATTTTGATTGATCAACCGAGTTTCTTATGTTATAAAATTTGTGAGATTATTTTTATCATTTATCAGCTCTTCCCATTCTTGTAAAAATCTGAAATACAGAAATTTAGATATTAGTTTTATAATATTATGAAAAATCATCTCAGTGATATCTACACATGTAGAACATCACCGAAAAAATGTTAAAATAGGATTCTAGTGCATTAAAACGTGATTTTTCTCTAAAAACTGGATATTTGATATTTTATGTTTGATGACCGAAGATATAAAAATAATATTTTTCTTTGAAAGAACAAAATTTTAGTAACAGCTATTTTGGTGTCATCACTTCGAATGGTGCGGCCTGTTTAATCCCCGTGCCCCTAGTGCCGCCAATGGAGTATATTCCGTGTTTTTCAGTGTGTTCAGTAAGCGAACCAAAAAACAAGTATATCAATTGAATGTTCCATACATAATACATACACAGGTATTTATGGTGTAGGTACTGTAGGTACTATCGGCTATATTGAATGTAAAATATTCAGTTAATTCAGTTTCGATTTGTTATATTTGTTTTAGAATGAAAAAATATCTGTGCGTGATAAATACAAACATAACTGGGGCCAAAAGAAAGATATTTCAATAAAGCAGATGAATAATAAACCTATTAACCTATAAATGTAATTTAATAAACGGAAATGTAATTAAACAAAACAGTTACCTGAAATCGTCGATACGATTCGTTGTATTTACTAGTGTGTAGCTGCGAGACTCGGGCCAGTATCGATCTCGTCTCGCCTCGTCCTAATTTTCGGAGCGAAACTACTGAACGAGTCTCGGCCCTAAATTCCGGATTGAGACAAGACCATTATAAAGTCTCGTCGGGTTCGGGAGTCTCGAGTCCCATTATTATATTATTATCATTGTTATGTTAAATGCAATAAACTACATTTTTGTAGATACATTCATTCTATATCTTCTATGAAATATATAACGGACCTACATTGAACGGAAAATCCATATTTTACTGTCACTAAAATAAAGCAGGCTGCAACACAAGTCTACAATCTAAGGTTTTTTATCTGAAATTTTAACATATTAAACGACGAGTTTTATAAGACGTTTCTATCGCACGTGTCAAAACGAGCCATAGCCTTATAAAATGTGGCCTTTATATTGTTTATATATATAGGGTGTAACAGCTAAACGAGCCATCTAAAATAATTTCTATATTATTAAAGATACAATTAAATACTATAAGGCAATCTTATAAGACCGAGGGGGACATCTGAATACAGAAGAAAATATTTTTTTAAACCAGTGGTTTATATAAAATTATTACCTAATTAAAATAGGGCCTCGAATAAAAATTATGTACCTAAAACCCACAATCCCTAAATTTTATAAACGACGAAAATTTTAAACTCTTCTGCCCGGTTGAATCGGAACTAAACGTCAAATGAGTAATTAAATGTTGCTATCAAAATTTCGATTTGCATATTTTTGTTTAAGCCTGACGGCTTAAAATTTAAGTGTCAGCGGTGTAAGTGCACATTAAAAAAATAAAAGCATACTTATGCAGTGTGTTCAATAAAATGCCTAACTGGAGTAGGCTATGAACATATAAACGTATGTCTGATCATTATTCAAGATGTCAAAATTGATCTTGAAATATAATTTTAAGGAGAAAAGACAATAAAGAAAGGATACAGTATATTGACATTCGACGTTTTCTAATTTGTTTCCATTTCTAAATAAGATTCAAGAAGAAAAGCTTTGATTTCGTTTGATAACATTTTTTACAATATCTCATGTCAAATTGACATTTAATTAAATATTTTTAAATTGACATACGTTTCTTTGTTCATAGTCTATTCTGAGTTAGGAATTTTTTTGAATACACTGTATTAGGAGCAAAAGTACAAAAGTAAGGCAAAACTATACCATACCCTATCCGTTTTAACTATACAGTGGTGGCAAGATAGGTGCAGTTTGATCTTGTTTGGATAATATCGGAGGTATTATCGTGCCACCAATGAATAGTTAAAACGGAGAGACTATAGCTGAAATCAAGTTGAGACTGAGTCTGGTCTTATTTCGTTTCATGGCAAACGCAACTGTCTCTACCTAAAATTACTAATATAATTATTATTGATGTGCAAGAATGTTGACTCAGTGTACTTTGCAGAAATAAATAATAAAATAATATTTTGATACTGTTTTGACAGTTATGAAAAGTGAGGGGGCGGTAACTTTTTAAGCACGAAAAAGGGGCGTCGATATAATAAGTTTGGAGACTACTGTTACTGATCTGATAATATACCCATCGTTAAGTTAGAAAGTCGACAGTCGAAAATATTATTGTTAGTAATGCGTAGATTCGTAGAAAACAAATTATTAAATCTTCCATGTTTTTGCGCTAGCGAGTTGAAATTTCCACTGATTCTAAAGTAGGGATGTAGGTCTCTGTTTCACAGTCTTGTTTGTGCAATGTTGCCAGTTTTCCAGGAAAAAGGAATTAATATATAAATAATTTTAAATTATAGTACCATGTAATTGCAGTATAAAATGCATTCATATCATTAATACAGGAAATATTTTACAGACATAAATTGTATATTTTTCTTTAAAACCTACTTTTTATAATTTGGAAAGTTTTAATATTTGCAAAATTAAATTAATATTTTGTCAATATGTTGGAAAAATTATTATTATTAGAAATAATTTTTGTTCTTTTTGATGGAAATTTTTATTAAATGTTATTATACGTAAATATGAATTATTAACTGTTTTAATTAATATATAATACTTACCTGACAATAGCTGTATTCTTTTTGGACAAAATTTCAGCTCATCTCAGATCACTTCAGATAAACTCAGGAAATCGTTGTCCTTTTTGACACAACTGATCTGAGTTTTTCTGAGAAAACTCACTTCCCCCATTTCCGATGCTATACTACCAATTTACATAACTCAAAATGATTACAAACACTCAGTTTGCATTTTAAGGTTATATAATACAACAAATTTTATATTTACATATAAAGATATACTTACAGTAATATATTTTCAACATTATCCATTTATCGTTTATAAACAGTATCATAGATCAGAACATAAATCAATAATTTTGACAGCTGTTACAACAAATACTTACGGTAAAGAAGGAAGTGATAAATTGGAATTAAACTTGTTCTTTTTGCACACTTCACAACTCACTTCATCTCAGCTTAGTTGTGTACTGAGCTGAGTTTTAATTGGGTCAAAAAGAATACAGCTAATATTATTAATAAATTTTAAGGTGATATGATTATATTACCTAGTATAAAAATATTATGTTTCAATAAAGATAATAACAATTATTATTATTGTCGGCTATTTGGATATTTGTGTCTCTGTACCCACTCTGTAATTGGGATTTAATTCTGTTAAGAGGTTAAAATAATATTATACATCAATATTTGGTAATATGACAAAATACTAATACTAGTGTATAATTTTAAATTAAACACATAATGTCAAAATATATTGATTAAAAATAATTTTATAAACTCTTTTACAAAAATATTATTTCAGAAATGCGAGATTAATCATGCATAATATAGGAGTGGTAAAAATTAATATTGTAATTTCACATAATATATAAATGTGAAGAAAAGGAATAACGTATATTTGGCAACTGTGGCATGTTCAGCGTAGCGGGTACTAGAAGAGAAAGGGAAATCTATGACGCAATACGCGACGCCATGTTGGATGCGCAATGAAGGCGGCCTCGCCTTGGCCCTGCACGTGTCGTGTTTCTCCGACCCTCTTTTTTAACGGTATGGGTAAAATCATAACACGAATAAAAATTACAATAGAAATCGTTTTCTTTGGCCTAATTAATTACAACATTGTAAAAATGTATCAAATGTGATTTTGCATATGAAGCTATAAAAAAATTTACTCATACTCAACCACTTCCGGCGTAATTCAACTTTTTTTGATTTTTCATCTATAAACGGCCACTTCTTTATCACTCTATATCTCGAGAACGGAATCGAATTCCTATACTTTGTAAAAACAGTTTTATAAAGAATGTTTTTGTTTACAATAATAGATATTAATAATCGACTATTTTTGAAAACTGTACTTTCTACGTGAACGTAAAGTTGCAAATCACAAAATTCAAAAAACTCAATTTTTTTTAACTGGAACACACCATTTATTAGTATTTGAATGAATTCTTCGTTGAAAAATAGGAGTAGTCTGTGTAGCATGTCCTATGTTGAAAGTTGACAGATTTTTAATAAAATGAAAATATTTAAATTGCATGCGTTAATATTTGTTTATAAATCTAGTTTAGTTGGCTGTGAACCTTTTATTTTAGCTTTATGTTATATTTTCTTTTTCTGTTTACTTTGTATTTTACATTTAATATCATAATAATTCATAATAATTTATTAAAATAAAAAATAATAAATAGGTACTAAATACAACTTTTTTTTTCTTTTTCCACCATGGCCCACTTCAATTAAATTTAAAAACTAATGTAAATAAATGCGAATTAAATATTTTCCATTTTACTAAAAATCTATCAACTTTCAACAAAGGACATGCTACTCAAACTACCCTTATTTTTTAACATAGAATTCAATTACATAATAAAAAATCGGAATTCCATTTAAAAAATTGAGTTTTATTTAATTTTGTGAACTGCAATTTTACGTTCACGTAGAAATTACAATTTTCAAAAATAGTAGATTATTAATATGTATTATTGTAAACAAAAGCTTCCTTTATAAAACTGTTTTTACAAATTATGAAATTCGATTCCATTCTCGAGATATAGAGTGATAAAGAAGTGGCCGTTTTCAGATAAAAAAATCAAAATAGTTGTCTTACACGCAGGAAGTGGTTGAGCATGAGTAATTTTTTTTATGGTTTCATATGTAAAATTTTCTGCTGAATTCAACGGTAAAATAAAAAATATAGCATTCCATTTAAAATAAGTTAGGGCCTACTTCCGGTTAAACCGGAAATCCTACTGCTTTGAAAATATTTTATTTGAAACGGGCATGTCGGAAAACCCCTAGATACCAAATTTCGTAAAATAATATTGAATGGTTATTAAAATAATAATAGCGTAATATATATATATATATATATATATATATATATATATATATATATATATATATATATATATATATATATATATATATATATATATATATATATAAAGAAAGAAGACACATTGAACTTGAACAATACTTTATTCTTCAACATAGCTTATTCCTTCAACACTAACACACTTTTCCCAACGTTTCTTCAACTGTGCCAAATTATTTTTTGAAAGATCTGCAAAATAACTGTCAACAGCATACATTAACTCCTCGTCTGATTCAAATCTTCTTCCCCTAAGAATTTTTTTCATATTTTTAAATAAAAATTTTAATGTGGACTCCACACGACTTCCTTGTATGCAAGACCAACATGAAGTATGTATAGACCCAATTGTAAATTTGCACGTATTTGACGTAATAGACCTTTTCAATTGAAAGAGATAAAAGATATGCGCAATGGCTATCTGCGCATAGTAAGAATAAATGAGATCCTTGGCATTTGTTTCTAAAAAAATTAGACATAAAATGTGAGAAATATGTCAGGTAACTTTAAAAATACTTATCGAAATAAGTTACAAAATTTACATTTCTCGCATTTACAGAGGGCGAATTTAATCATACTTGATGTGCTAAACGCAGAAATTCGTTAAAACTCTTATTTGTGTTAACTGTTAACAACTTCCGGTAATATTTCACTTGCGGTTAGCCTACTTTAACTAAAATCTACTGCCTATGTTATTCCCATTGATATAAAAGCCTTCTACACCAAATTTAAAAAGTTTTGGATTATATTTTAAAATTGTTTTTTTTATTAAAATCTATTATAGACTTCACGCAAAGTACCACTTCTGTAAATTATGCAATGACCAAAAAGGGAGGTGCATAACTACAGCTACGGCTTACCGTTTTCTGAGTTATGCTAGGTAACGAACGTACGTACGTACAGATGTTACTACGAAATTAGTCAAAATGGATTCAACGATGGTCAAAATGGATATTTCCGTTGAAATCTGAAAATCGAAATTTTTCGCGATTATAATGCTTCCTTTACTATGTACAAGGAAGTACAAAAGTCACTAGGTGCTAAATCGGGGCTATAATGTGCCAGGCATAGTTCTGTAAAACCGCAGTCTCTGATAATGTTTGCAACTTTACGCGCTTTGTGAGCCAGTCTGGGTATCCACACTTTCCTCATGCCTAAATCATCAGCAAAATTTTCTAAACACTGGTTTCAGATAAAGACATTTCCTTGGCAATAACAGAATCCTTCAACTGTCGATTTGTAAGTACCAATTTTTCAACTTCGAGCTTCAAGTGGTCGACCAGATTTTGTATCCCCTGTATCGAATTCCTTGCCCAACGAAACTGTTTACACCAAAATTTTATTTTAAAATAACTTGAGGCATCTTGTTCACATACGGCCACCATTCGCTTATGAATAATTTTAGGACTATTGCCTTCTTTTGTTAAGAATTTTATCGCACTCCGATGCTCCAATTTAGTTTCACTCATTTTTTAGCCCAAAGTTCTACCCTAAACTGTAATAAATAATAAGACTTGATTTAAATGCAACTTACTGTATGAACTTAAAAATATCACACAAATCTGACAACAAAAAAATTTTATCGCTCGTCTTTTGTTTCATGTCTAGGTAGATTTCTTTGTAAACTGACCTGGGAATTCCCAAAATGACAATATTTAAACACGTTTTTGCAAGAAACCATTTTAAAAGCTTCAAATGAAAATAAAGTATATTAGGTACTGCTTATTTTTATTAAAAATCCAGGAAAACGTTAAAATTTAATTCTAGGAACCTCAAAACCTGTTTATTCTGAAAAACCTCTTCTGCCATTCAAAAGTTATTGTCAAATACAGTAGGCAGTTATTTTTACCTCCCGCTACCCTTGGTAAGGGAGGTATAAGGATCGTGCTAAAAATCGCATATCGAGATTTTGGTAAATGAGCCCGTTTTAAGGTCCCTAGAATCCAATTTTAACATTTTCACGATGATGTCTGTGTGTATGTGTATGTGGATCCTCCACTCTATTCACTCAACTCAAATATCATTCAGAAAATTTTGAAATCTTGTATTTCGTACTTTTTCTGTATTGGAAAGAGCTCATTAGATTTTGGTGAAAATCAGATAACCGGAAATGGCACTTTACTAGAAGCTCAAAATAGTTTTTCTTCGAAAAATACCTATAAATGTTATTTTTTCGCAATTAATGTTATTATAAAAATTAAAGATTATTAAATTTTCTATAGATTTGCTACTTTTTCTATATATTTTATGGATAAATTTATAAAATTATCTATAATTTAAATCCCACGCTTTAAACAAGCAAAACGCAGTTATTGAAATGTATGTAGGTAACTGACAGATAAATGTCACTATGAAAGAACTAATCATTTCAAAATAATATTAGTAACGTTTTAAAAAGAAAAAATCTGGTGTGGCCAACACAATACCTCCCGCCATGTACCGCTCGACTCACAAGAAAAGATTAAGCTAATCTTTAATTTTGTGTCATAGCCGCGTGCCTGAGTGTCAGATCGCGAATCTGGGGAACCGGGTTTAATCCCGACCAACGCCAAATATTTCCAATTTTAAATGACACAAACTTGACCACTGTGGTGCACTTTCCACGTCATCAATGAGTGGCCGTGAGGTGACGCCTGGTAAGCGCCCACACAATGCAAATACTTCATCATTACCGATATCTATGTACAAAGCAGATTGGCACACCCAGCAATTGGGTAATAAGCTGTGATGATATATGTATATATTTACATATTTTTGGATTAGCGAATTTTACTCTAATTTTGGCAGTTTATTTCTTAAAATATAGTGTAATCTAATCCAAGTAACTACATTTTTGATAGTAAAATGATTTTAAATACCTGGATAAAGTAGAATTCACTAATCCAAAAATGAGAATTAGGTGATTCGTTATTTTTATTAATCTAAATACATACCTACATATTTACATATGCTGGAAACTATAATGATTTCCTTTCCTATTGTTCTATTTACATTTTTCTTTTTAAAACGTTTACTATTAATTTGAAATGATTAGTTCTTTGACAGTGACATTTATCTGTCAGTTACATATATTTGAATAACTGCCAAGGAGTATTGTTTGTTTAAAGCGTAGGCTCCGGGATTTAAATTATGGATAATTTTATAAATTTATCCATATAATATGTAGAAAAAGTATTAATGCAAATCTATAAAAAATTTAGTAATCTTTAATTTTTAATGTCGAAAAAATAACATTTAAAGGTATTTTTCGAAGAAAAACTATGTTGAGCTTCTTGTAAAGTGCCATTTCCGGTTATCCGATTTACACCAAAATCTAATGGACTCGTTCCATTACACAAAAAATTCGAAATACAAGGTTTCAAAATTTTCTGAATTATAGTAATTGAGTTAAGGCCTGTGTCCACGATCCTAGAAATCGATCCGAGTTCTCGGATATAGTCCGCAATTCGATAACTCGGATCGTGGACACTACCAACTCGGACGCAAAAATCAAGTAGAAAACTAGAATGGAAAATTGTGTTCTGTCCCATTTTTTCGTACAAGTTACTAATTTAATTTACATGTTACCAATTTAAAATTTTGACGTTTGATGTTTGATAAGCGTAAAAATTATAAGGTTATAAAATATTACCTAATTCTACTCATTTTTGATAAGTTATTATAAATAATTACTTATAAATAAATTAATATATTAGTAGTAAAAATTTAATTTACTTACTGCCGGGATAATTGCTCGGTTAAGTCTTATTAGTTTTTAGTATTGAGAAATGGCTGAAAGTAACTTCATAAATTCGACCAACCTGACATCTGTAGTCATACAAGTTCAATGTGTATGATGAAAAAATGTAATCGAGAACTCGCAACGATTTCTAGCATCGTGGACACAGGACTTCAGAGTGGAGAATTCGCACACACACACATACACACAGACATCATCGTGAAAATGTTAAATTGGATTCTAGGAACCTTAAAACGAGGTCATTTAATAAAATCTCGATATGCGATTTTTAGCACGATCCCTATACCTCCCTTACCAAGGGTAGCGGGAAGTAAAAAGAAAATAGAATAATAGAAAAGGAATTAAATACAGTTTCCAGCATGAGTAAATATGTAGATATATATTTAAATTAATAAAAATTAACGACTCACAAAAATATTTAAGGTGATCCTCATTTTTGGATTAGTGAATTCTATACTATCCCGGTATTTAAAATTTAATCTTCATTTTATTATAGTTCCGGTGGCACAATGGTTAGAGCAACGCCTCATGTCATGAGTGCCCTCGGGGCTCTGTGTTCGAATCCCACTAAGGCATGGATGTGTGTGAATGTGAACCCACTCTGTAATTGGGATTTAATCCTGTTGAGAGGTTTAAAAAAAGGTAGTTACTTGGATTAGATAAGACTATATTTTAAGAAATATACTGTTAAAATTAGAGTAAAATTCGCTAATCCAAAAAACTTTATCTTTTTTGTGATTCGGGCTGTAAATGGCGGGGGGTATTGTGTTGGCCACACCAGATTTTTTAATTTTAATTTATTTTTAATATTTATATTAAATTTAAATTTATTGATTGTCAATCAAAACTTATAGGGACTTAAAAAAAGTAGCGCATGTTCCAATTTTTCGTGAAAAGTTTTTCTTTAAAAGTCTATTCATCTGTCTCTATTGCACTCCATTGATTGTGCGAGAGAGAAAACTTTTCAAGTCACTTGGAAAACTTCATTGTGTAATTCACGCTTTTGTTCGCATTTTTTTTTGCTCGTATTGTTGTATTGTATATTTTACTTAGACTACTTAGATACTAACTTGAAAACAGTTGACTACTATCAAGTATGGACTTTTTTTTTATACAATTAATGAATTAATTTGACAACTATAATGCGATATAGAAGATATTTGAATTATGTTAAAAACTAAATTTATAAAAAGTATTTCAGAGAAGTACAAGAATTCCAACTACATTATTTTTCTATATGTACATACGAATATCGAGTGTTGAAAAACAAAGCCCAATAAATAAATTAATAAATAAACCAAAAAATACTTTTTTGAGGAGTGCAATTTGAATTTTAGTATACCTACATAGGAAAAGTATATGGGTCTCTGAAAGGTGCGTGAACATGGCAAGCAAATAGAAGCACTAACAAAACGAATTGTACGATCGAATAGTGCTTCGTCAGTGCTCTTAGTGCCTTTACAAAATTTATTGCACGAATCACCATTACGTCATAAACAACGTTCGATGTATTTCCTGTCAACTTCACGCTAGCAAACATTTTTTAAAATAAATTAATGAACTTGGGTTCTTAGGTTAGTGCTTCGTTAGTGCTCTTTAGTGCCTTTACATATTTTATTTCAAAACTTACTATGGCGTCAAAAATAACGTTCGATTATTTGTTTGCCAAGTTCATATCAGCAAACAGTTTTTAAAATAACTTAATGAATTTGGGCTCATTGGTTAGTGCTCCGTTAGTGCTCTTTAATGCGCTTAAAAATTATATTGCAAAGATCACTATTACATGAAAAACAACGTTCAATTATTTTTCTGCCCAATTCACATCAGCAAACAGGTTTTTAAAAAAATCTGATGTTACTATCCACCAGTTGCGTCAGTTCCATGTATTTTAAACAAATACCACATGGAAAGTTTCTTGCAAAATATTCCATACTATTATTATTCTTTATAATTTTTTAACTCTACACCCATTGAATATGAATTATGAAATGTAATCAAATTGTATAGAGAATAAAATATTCTTTAATAATTATAATAACATTAAATGTGAAAAAATGATATTTAACAGCGTTTTTTCAAGAAAAACTGTTAAAATCTTCAAATAAGGGTACTTCCGGTTAACTAATTATAACCAAAATCTAATCAGCTCTTCATATGGATGTAAAGACAAGGAATGCACAAAAATTATAATTTGGTATGGTATTGGAGTTAAGCGAAGCGTACATACATACAGACAGATATCATCGTAAAAATAGTACAATTGTATTCTAGGGACCCGAAAAAGTGATTATTCATTAAAAAATCTGATGTGGTCAGCACATTACCTTCCGTCAGTTCCATATGTTTTGTACAAATTCCATACAGAAAGTTTATTGCACAAGATTCCATATTTTAAGTACATTACCTTCTTTCAGTTCTATGTATTTCGTACAAATTCCATACAGAAAGTTTCATGTACCTAAGAGAATCTATGTTTCCAGTAAAATTATAACACAAACATGTCAATTGCACTTGATATAGTAGTGGTTTCCATGGTTATTGCATAGCTAGCTGCTTTATGAAATTTATAGTGGGATTCTGAAACCCAGCATTCTGAAACTTCTGAAATTTGATGTAAAAAATCTCAGATCAAACTACTTCAAGGCAAGAAATTCAAATGTTTGTAATTGACACATAAACTTCACTGTCAAAAATATTTCTATGCCACTGTCAAAAATATTTGTACATCATTATGAATATACTTAAAAAAGAATATAAAAGGAATTTGCGAAAAAATGACGAATATAAAGAAAAAGAAAAGGAAAGTAAAGAAAAAGAAAATATCAGGATATTGAATATAAAGAAAATGTATGTATTGTACATAATTTATATTAAAATATCCCATAGATTTTGCAAATATATCTGAGAATTATTTTGTTTGAGATATGAATATATGTATTTGTATTTAAAAATATTTTTGTTTTATGCGTATAACCAGGTAAAATATCTGGCGAGAGGTTATGTGCTGGCCACATCAGATTTCTTAACTCTATTTCCATCGTATATGAAGTATAAAATGTAATCAAATCGTATAGAGAATAAAATATTCTTTAATATTTATATAACAATAAATATGGAAAAAGAATATTTAAAAGTGTTTTTTCAAGAAAAACTGTTAAAATCTTAAAATTTGGGTACTTCCGGTTGATCAATTATAACCAAAATCTAATCATCTCGTCACATGGATCTAAAGAAAAGGAATACGAAAGAACTATTATTTTTTGGATTGTAGTATTTGAGTTATCGGACCCGAAAAAATCGTCACACACACGCACACATACACACGTAAATACATACATATATATATATATATATACATAATTCTATTGTGCTGTAATCCCCGATTAGCAACGATATTAAAAGTAGACATTTTCCTCATTTATATATCTCCATGTTCTAAAAGAAAACAGGATACATTTCTTTTGTAAAAGACCTCTAAAACATGACCCCAAAGTTCATTAATTTATAACACGGCTTCAAATAATGTAACTACGTATGCGCACATCCGCAATATGTTGCAGTTTTACTAACTTTGTATCATTTGTTGGTTGCTCGCATTTTATCTCATTTTATAAAAGTCGCGACATAAAACTTAATAAAATTGTCGAAAAGCGAAATATTTGGAGCGATGAAGAAATAAATGTTTTATAATGTTTTTGAAAGAGAAGACAAATAACAACATGACAATTTTTAGATTTTGGGGTTATATATCCACGATGAAATTAGATCATATACCTCTCCCTGTCTGTCTGCATAATCGAGTATTTAACTATCTTTTTTTAGTCGATACGAATTTAAAGAAGATTGAAAATAACTCAATCCTATTTTCAATCCGCTGAGATAAACCAATAGGATTTTTCAAGTCAGAATATACTTGAAGCCGCTTGAATTATCGAGATAAACGTAGTCTATGACGACATAGTTATTTTTGCAATATTTTCAGGGGCATTAAAAAGCACTACCCATAACAACCCCAAATTTATGAATTTATTTTAAAAATTGTTTGTTGGCGTGAACTTGGCAGAAAAATAATTAATTGTTATTTTTGACATCATAGTACTTTTTGCAATCATTTTTTGATGAGTATTAAAGAGCACTAACAACGCACTAACCAACGACCCCTAATTAATTATTTTAAAAATTGTTTGCTGATGTGAACTTGGCAGAAATATAATTGAACGTTGTTTTTGACGTCATAGTGATTTTTGCAATAAAAATTTTAAGGGCATTAAAGAGCACTAACGAAGCACTAACCAATGAGCCCAAATTCATTAATATATTTTAAAAACTGTTTGCTGATATGAACTTGGCAAACAAATGAAATAATCGAACGTTATTTTTGATAGTCATTTTTGAAATAAAATATGTATAGGCACTAAAGAGCACTAACGAAGCACTAACCTATGACTCTAAATTAATTAAATTATTTTAAAAATTGTTTGCTGGCATGAAGTTGACAGGAAATAAATCGAACGTTATTTATCACGTAATGGTGATTCGCACAATAAATTTTGTAAAGGCACTAAAGAGCACTAACGAAGCACTATTCGATCGTGCAGTTCATTTCGTTAGTGCTTCAATTTGCCCGCCAAGTTCACGCACCTGTCACAGAAAGCGTTAATACACAATATCGATTTTAGTTTTTCATATTAAAATAATAAGTTTTAGTACAGAAGAGGCGAAACGATATTGTAGATAATTGTTTGTAGATAATTGAAAACTAATCAAAGATTTTATAGATTAGATATCAGCACAAATACAAACGTCATATAAATAATTAAATTATCTTATCGGAACTCAAAAATGCTTACCTTCCTCATACGACTTGTGACGGAAGTAAAAAGGAATGTGTAGGTAATAATAAAAGGTTTCCGTTGTGTAAAAATTTGATTAAAATACTTATAGATATTATGGGCTACCGCAAGTTTTCCTGTTGCACATAATTTTTATACTTGTCACATTTTAAATGTTTTTTTTTAAAAAAAGAAAACAATGTAACCAGAAATTGTCTCTCGATCGACCTGTTATCTATAAGTTGGTTAATATTATACCTTCAATTCAGTATCCCCCCGCCTCCCATACATACAAAAATCTGTCTACGCCACTGCATGTAACCGAACAGTTATACAGATGTTCCAAATAACATGTTTAGTATGATAATCTCATGTAGCATAAAAGATTCGAGGTCAGTTAAATTAGACAAAAGCTGCTTAGTAGGCCATTTTGTTGATGCATATATATTTGTTTTTCTGAATATTTTCGCAGGGTACTAGATATTGGCAATAAATAAATTGAGCAGTTTTTTTAGCTATACGAGTTACTTCCACATGCAAATAAATTTTAGTTTCTACTTCTATAGAATATTTTTTATTTTCTTTTGAATGTTAAATATTTTAGTTTCTGATTTGAAGTTATGTCATCAATGTTACAATAGTCATGGTATAGTCATAGTAAACAGTGACATCATTGAAACATTGAAAGTATATATTTACTAGTTTTCAGTTATCTATAATATTCTTTCTTATTTATCTTCTTATGTTTTAAACAATAAAAATATATATATTTTTTTAAAATTAATAACTTAAAACAACTTTATAGGTAAGTATGAAACCAATAAAAGAAACATGTGATAGTCTATTTTTAATTTTATTAGCGATAGGATTATTCACATCATATTTATTAAAATCATAAAAATATCGTTCTAAATATGGCACAATACTTATAGTTATTTTTGTTGCTTTTATTGTACTAATTTAATAATTTATTTATTTATACTCTTCAGTATAAAATAATAAGAGTACCTATTTAATTATACACATGATTGTGTCAAGAATAAAAATTTCTTCCTTCAATGTTATCACATCAGTAACATCTACTCGTATAATATTTGCATAAAAGTTTAAATTTTAATGATAAAATTCAAAATCCATGAACGGTAAAAAATTTAATAGGTCTCTCTCTATTCTAAAGAAAATAAAAGTTATATGATTAATATTTTCGCTTACGTAAGTGAACTATATATACATCTGGATAAATAGATAAACAAATGACTAAAATGACTTATTTGCGTTGTAACTTTTGTCTACATTAACCATCTTTATCTACTTAAACTCACCATATTGAATAAATTATTTGAGATTGGGATACCTTATGTACCTACGTAATTGTCATATTACAAATTTAAAAACCGGTTTTTCCGTAACTATTAAAATGTGAATTAGTTTTCTTTTATCTCCGACCTATCACGAGGATAGTTTTAAAATTACATATTGAGGTTTTTGTTGAATAAACATGTAGAGCTAAAAGAATTTAATTTTAACATCCTAATAATGATATTTAGGTATAGATTGTGTATTCCTGACTTCTCAATTGTGCAATTAAAAACTCTGAATTATTTATAGTAATTGGCGACTAAAATTAACGTGAATCCCTCAAGCGCACAATATTTGCAACTCTTGAAAATGGTATTCTGTTATGCAACTTTACAGTAAATATATATAGTGCATTGGATTCCTTGTCGGTTTCTTGTTTGTCTTTTTGTTTTAAAGTACATATAAATTACTTTGCAATATGAGCAAAGAACGGAAAAATATTAACAACGTCCATTGCTACATTTATGGCTGTCATTCTCAGGGTAGTAAAAAATTATCTATCTCAAAAATTGGTGAGAGGAAGAGTGACATCCAAAATAAATTTGGTAAAATGGAGTCTATCGACAAAAGAGAGGGCTGGATTAGGAAAATACGAATCATAAGAGAATAACAAAAATGAAAAGTATTGTACTATTTCCTGACCAATTCATGCGTAAAATAATACACTTTTCACTTTGTGTAGCATTCAATATATTTCTTACACTTGTAATTAAAACAATTTGTTGAAAGATATTTAATATTAGTTCCATTTTAATTTTCTTAACTAAGTAAAGTAAATACATATTTATTTAACATCCATGAATAGTATATGGTACTATTTTACTATCCTGTACAAAATATAAGACAGCTGTAATGTGTTTGCACTGGCCACTATGGCCAGCTATATAAGAGCATTTTGTAAATAATCAATTGTAAATTTAAAGTTCTTCTAAACTCATGAGCATGTGACGTTAGAGCACTTGTTTAAACACAGCCCGAATTTTTTTTAGCACTATGTTCATTAACGCCACTTAAAAATAACACGATTCAACAATTCTCCCCCTTCTGTAACACTTCGAGAAGATTTTGTTACCTCCAAATAAGTAAACATTTCCTTAGAAATAAGTCTAAGATAGCGACAGCGAAACAACGATTGTAGAAATAAAGAAAATATGAACTTCACAAACGGAGATATATTTAAATAATAAAACAGACTAATAATACAGCTGAAAAAGGGAAGTAAAGAGCAGCAAAAATTACTAAAATACGCAGGAGGAGAAAACACTGTGAGTACAAAAACTGAACTCTACTTAAGTCACGTCTGTTTAAAGTTAGAATTGAGCATCAAAAAATATTTAAAAATCCATAAAAAATTTGATACAGGCATAGGCATCTAGTTAACACAAAGAAAATACGGTATAAATAAATAAATAAATATAAATAGGTTGTGGCACCTGTGAACGAATGGGTACATCAGGTGTCACAGACAAGATTCAAGTAGCGACAAGGCCTAAAACACAAAGTATAGAAACCTGTAAAGCAGGAGAATAACCATTTAGCAAGTACCGAAAAACTTTCAGATCTCCTACACCCAAAAGAAAAGCATCAACAGAAGAAAATAATATGAATATTGATATATTAGCCGCCCTGCAAGATATAAAGAATGAAATTATACACGAAATGAGACAGGAGAATACAGACCTGAGACGAGAGATGAAGGAAACCAATCTTAAATTAACGGAAGTAATAAGACGTTTACAACAGGAAGTAATGGATTTTAAAATAAAAGAGGAGGAATGGAAAAGAGAATCAAAAAGAATCTCAAATCTTGAAGACAGAGAAGAAGAAAAAGATAGAAGGGAACGGAAAAATAATATTATAATTCACGGGTTAACATTAAAGGAGAAGGACGTAAGAACCGAAATTACTAATTTTATAAAACAGGAATTAGGATTAGAAACCAAAATTATTGAAGCATACAAGGTTGGTAAGGAGCAAAGTATAGTCGTATAGTCATAGCCAAAATCGGGACATGGGAAGAAAAACATGATATTATGATGATGAACCACGATCTTACGAAAAATGAAAGAAAAGTGCAACAAATCGGGAAAACAAAGGAAGAAGAAGGTTGCAGAGTAAAATTAGCCTATAAGAAAATCAAAATTGACCAACAGTGGTATAAATGGAGCGAGCATGATAATAAAATGATAGAAACCGAAAATTTTCAAAAAGCAAGTAAAAGGAAAATTACAATATAAAAACGAAAAAATTAAAATAGGGTTTTGGAATGTTGCGGGAATTAATAATAAAGATAAGGATTTTTGGAATTATATACGGGAATTTGATATCATAGATATGACAGAAACATGGGTCGATGAGAAAAATTGGAATAAATGGGAATAAAAATTGCCAGACGAATATATTTGGGCATGCACTCACGCTACGAGGGTACATAAGAAAGGAAGAGCAAAGGAAGAGGGAGGAATAATAACAGGAGTAAGGAAAGGTATAAAAGAATTAATAGAAAGAAGATTATTTAATGAACGGATACAAGAAAGAATAGTAACAATACGGAATAAAACATGGAACATATTTACTCTGTATAATGATGGAACACTAAATAATATATTAAATGAAATAAATAGGAGTATTGAAGAAACAAATGAAAATAATATAATAATAGGCGGAGACTTCAACGCCAGTATTGGAGAAGAGAGATTAATCATAAGCACAAATGGATTTAATAAACAAAGAAAATCAAAAGATCGTATAAAAAATAACGAAGGACAAATACTACTTAATATGGTAATGTTACGGGAGATGAAAATGGAGATTATACTTATACTGGAGCAAGTGGAGCATCAACGATTGACTATATACTAACTAATCAATCTGCATATGAATTAATTGATAAATTTGAAATTGGAAGCAGAGTAGAGTCAGACCATCAACCGATATGGACTACATTAGAAGAGGAATAAGGGAAAACGAAAAACAAGAAAAGGAATGCATCATTAATTGGTCTGAAGAAAAAATTACTCATTTTAAAATTAAATTACAACAATTACCTGTATCAGTGCAAGACCTAAATACAGAAAGCGAAGAACTAGTTGAAAAAATACATGAAGTATTGCCCAAAAAAATATGTCAATAAGCAAGTTGTAGACATGAAAAACAATTGGTGGAATAAGGACTGCAGAAAAAAAGACGAAAGCTGCTAAGGCACTACGACAATGGAAGAAAGGAATGGCAACAAAAGAAGAATATCAAAAGGCGATAAGAGTGTATAAAAACGTTTGCACAGAGGCAAGAAAACTTAAAGTAAGAGAAGAAGATGAAAAAATAAAATTAATTCAAAATGAGGAGACCTGTGGAAATATATACGAGAAGAGAAAAATAAAAAAGTGAAAGTAAGTCAACTTATAACAATGGAAGAATGGAAATTATATTTAATGAATCTTCTGAAAGGACATGGTAAGGAAATAATTAGAAACCCGCAGACAAATGCAGGTGAATCCTAATAACAGAAGAGGAAATAAAATACCAGATTAAAAAATTAAGGACAAGGAAGGCAGCTGGTGTGGATGAAGCCTGGATATATGGTACGCATCTAATCCCCAAACTTAAAAATATTTTTAATAGTTTAATTCAAGACGAACAACTACCTAAAAGATGGCGGCCCTCTATAATAACGCCGGTATATAAACAAGGAGACAAACATATACCCAACAATTACAGAGGCATTACGTTGACAGATACGCTATACAAGTTATACGCAATGGTATTGAATGATAGACTCACACAAGAAGCCGAGGAAAAACAATTAATCCCTGAAACGCAAAATGGGTTTAGAAAGAACAGAAACGCAATGGACAACATTTATATATTAAATCAAATAATTGAAAACGAATTATTAAAGGATAAAGGGAAGCTTTATGTGCTTTTTGCGGACTTACGAGCGGCTTTTGATACGGTAGATAGAGATAGCCTGTTCTCATTACTACTAAAAAAAGGAATTACCAGCCAATTAGTAAAAGCTTTAGAAAACATCTATAAAGAAACTAAGAACACTATAAACACAGAGGCAGGTGAAACAGATACTTTTTGGACGACGGTTGGACTTCGACAAGGGTGCCCGATAAGCCCAACACTTTTTGCATTATATATAGGAGACCTAGAAGACTGGTTAAGAAAAGGACAGACAGGAGGGGTGGTAATAGGTCAGGTGAAATTTTGGTCATTAACATATACCGATGTTATGGCAATAATGGCAAGAAGCGCATCTGAAATGAAATCACTGATGTTAAGATTGGAAAAACACTTAGCACGAAAGAAACTGGAGCTAAATCCGGATAAATCAAAGATGATGTTATTTAGAAAAGGAGGAGGTAAAGATAAAAATGAGAAATGGCAATGAAAAGAAAAGGAAATAGAAAAGGTTAAAAAAATTAAATATCTGGGTTATTACTTTCAGAGAAATGACAGTGCACAACAACATATAAAAGAAATAACAAAAAAGGCTGAAGTGGCAATGGCACAGATATGGGGCATAGGGGAAAGAAAATTTGGGGTAAAATATAAAGCAAGGATATTACTTTTTGATTCTATGGTTAAATGTATACTTATGTACGGAGCGGAAATATGGAGGTGGAAGGAACATGAAAAAATAAAAAATTTACAGACCAATTTTTTTTTTTTTTTAATAATGTTTCTTGATAAGAGAAACTTCTCATACAATAGATTGGCATTAATACAGATAATATATGAATACATAAATGTTAGTGAATTTTGTAAGGACTATTAGTGTTAAGAGTTAGTTAAGCAAGTATTGTTTATTCGTTTCTACAAAAGCTTCGAATTTTTAACATTGTAGCAATGTAGTGGTAAATATCCTGGATTTTGTCATGGGTTAAGTTTGATAAAAGGGTGGAGCATAGAGCGGGTGCATCTAGGGAAGTTAGTGTTTCAGAAGGAAGGTTGCTCTTGCAGGGTTATAACAAGGACAGTGAAATAGAATGTGGTTCAAGTTTTCGAGTTGATTCAGGTTGCATATGGAGCATATTTCCATTGGATTTATTTTATATTTGATATTATTTAATGTTAGATGTATGTTTCTTTTACTTGCCATTCTTAGTTGGGCTATGATTCTTGTTTTGTGCATGGAAGTTTTCATGTTCAAATATTCTTCTGTTTCATAATTGTTCTTGATATGTTTATATATGTCGTTGAATTTTGATGTTGCGACTAACTGCATGTCTTGATCTATTAGTTTTTTCTTGTACAACTCTGTGATTTCGTCTATATCTTTATTTGAAATACGTTGATTTTCCCAAATTTCGCCTTTGTCAAGGGAGATTAATACGGTTTTAATTTGAGATGCCCAGTTATATTCAGATTTATTTCCAGGGTTTTTGTCTAATTGTGTGAGTCTGTTGAATATAATTTTCGGGTATCTTGACTCGTCCATTTCTATTAATTTCTTGAACCACTTTAGTGCTTTTTTTTATTAGGATTGCAGAGATGTGTTCTACTCCCGTTTCGGCTCTTATCATGTAGTGCGGTGTATTTCTTTGGCACAAGAGTATACTTTTGTTAAATTTAGTCACTGTTGTCTCTAATGTTTTTAATTGTTGCAGACCCCATACTTCAGCTGCATACAGTGTTATACTGTTTAAAACTGTTTTGATTAATTTTTGTTTTTCGAGCCAGGTGTTAGATTTGGCCTTTGCCAAGATTGTTTTTATGTTGCAGCTTGCAATTGCTGTTTTTTTAACGGCATAATTTGCTGTTTCAGAAAACTTGCCGGACGATGATATCATTATGCCAAGATAATAGAATTTATTAACTTTCTCGATTGTATCGGTATTATATTTAAATGCATATTGTTGCGATTTAGGTCTACCATGATGGAATATGAGGATTTTAGTTTTCTGAGTGTTAACATGGAGTGAATTATTTTCGCAGTATATTTCGAGGGCTCTTAGTTTTGAATTAAGATCTAATTGAGAATGCCCTAGTAATACCATATCATCTGCATAGGCGATTAGAATTATGTCATTATATCCATCAATGTTGGCTCCGCGAAGATTTGATTGCCGTAAGTGATCTTCTAAATCATTTACCATTAAAGCAAATAATAACGGACTAAGAGTGCCACCTTGAAGAACACCGTCTGTGACTTTGATGTGTTTTGAGGTTTCATTACTTTTGTTTTTAACACAAACTTTCGCATTGTCATACAAATTTTTGATTACTCTAATTAATTTTGCACTGATGCCTGTTTTAAAAAGTTTTTGATACAAATTTTTGTGGCTTATAGAGTCGAACGCTCGAGTGAAATCTATGAACGCTGCGTATATGGGAGTTTTCCTTAGCCGAAGTTGTAGATGTACAGCTGACGTGAGAGTGAAGATACAGACCAAATACCTACGATGGATAATGGGATTAGACTTTCAAACACCAAAGTATATTATAAGAGAAGAAACAAAAAGAGACAAAATGAGGATAGAAGCAGGAAGAAGAGCATTAAAATATGAAGAAAGAATAATAATGAAAAACGAATATACAATTCTAGCAAATTGTTGGAAAGAGCTCAAGAAAAGGGAAAGAAACAAACAACAGTTAACAAAATGGGAAGATATGAGAAGAAAATACTACGAAAGAAATGGCTACGCACCGGAAGAAGTGGAAAGACAGAGACAATTAGGAATGAATATAAATATAAAAACAATTAACAGAGACAGAGATAATCAAAAACAAGAACAGAATAATAAGATAGAAAAATCAAGGTACAATCAAAATGATAAAATAATAAAAACCCTATCAATCCCGAGATACCTCCTAAATGACGACAAAAAAGGAACTATCAAACTAATGGCAAGATTTCGTTGTGGTAATGAAGAAAGGGCAAAAATATGGTTAAAAGATGAAGAGCGGATGTGCAAAATGTGCAAGAAGAAAGAAGAAACCCTATGGCACATACTGTATGAATGTGAAGAAGGAACCTAAGAAAGAAGTGTGGAACAAATATTGAACGACTCAGCGCAAGGCTCCGAATGCTTAAGGTACATAATTCAGAAGAGAGAAGAAGAAAAATGAAATAAATTAATGTATATATCTAATGAATTGTAAAATACCTACCTATATAAATATTTAATCTATTTCTATTGTTGAATTTAAATGTAGATTCTAAGCCATTAGGCAAGAATAAAGTTATTATATATAAATCTAAGATAACTTTCTTCGAATGTCATTATAATTTAAGTACGTACACAAAATTATTGCTAACACTATTTATAAAAAGTTTAATGAATTTGTTAGTATACTTCAAAACGAATGTTGGTTATACAATGTTTCTGTATGCGATCTTATAGCACAATACCATTTTCAGAGCCAGAGTACCTACGTGTATGCTACAATGCTACAACACTAGCGCCGCCATCGGTAGATTTAGTCGCCAATTCAGGTTTTTACATCTTTGAAAAGAACTGATTAGTTTTTGGTAACATATAATGGGTAAAAGTAAAGGTAGTATCTACTTTATAAAATTATAAATATTATGAAATGATAAATAGGTAGTTACAAATCTTAAGGCCTACGTATTTGAAGAAATCCATAATGACATATTAAAATGTTTGGACGTGACGAACATATCAGTGTCACCATAGGTGCCCGCAAACATATTTCTGGGGGAACAAAGTAAAACAATTGAAGATGTAGCATGTGGACAGAAAACTTACTGTATTAGAAAAAAAATCTGATGTGGCCAGCACATTACCTTCCGTCAATTATATGAGGCATTTACGAAAATTCTACCGGTGAACTGTTACCGGTAAACAGGTATTTATCAGGTTATAGCTACCGGAATAGATATTTTAAGAGCGCAAGTGGTAAACAGGGTAGATTCATAACCTATAAAAAAATTGAAAATTTGAACTACCTTTTATAGAAATTCGATTCTTCTTCGGTAGATGGATCTGGTAGATATTGTACAATTTTCGAACACGGTAACTTCTTACCACTCATGTTTTCACACAGTCAGTAGATGCGGTATCTACCGGTAGAATTTTCGTAAATGCGTATTTTTTTTCTATAAAATCCGTACAGAAAGTTCCTTACAAAAGATTCTAAATTTCTTGTATGTACACTACCTGTCGACAGTTGTATGTATTTTATACAAATTCCATACAGAAAGTTTCGAGTAAAAATATAACACATATACAACGAATATGTCAATTGACAATGACATCTTTCAATCAGAATTTTCTTAATATAGTAGCTGTTTCTAGCATAGCTAGCTAATTTATGAAATTCAATTTCTTTATAATTTTATAACTCTATATCCATTTAATATGAAGTATAAAATGCAGTCAAATCGTATAGAGAATACAATGTTCTTTAATATTTATAATAACATTAAATGTGAAAAAATGATATTTAACATCGTTTTTTCAAGAAAAACTGTTAAAATCTTCAAATGAGGGTACTTCCGGTTGACCAATTATAGCCAAAATCTAATCAGCTCTTCATATGGATGCAACGAAGAAATACGAAAGAATTATAATTTTTGGAATTGTAGTATTAGAGTTATCGTAGACGAAAATTTTGTTACTCACACACACACACACACACACACACACACACACACACACGCACACGCACACGCAAACGCCACGCGCACGGACACGCACACGCACACGCGCACGCGCAAATTAGATTTTTGTTGTTTTCACAATTGAAATGAAAAAAAGAATGACGCATATATCTATATTTGACAGTAGCGTACTACTTTCTAGCACACAAATATTATGACATATGCATATTAAAATATTTTTTTCATCAATAAAATCTTTTTCTATTATAATCGTAATCGTTGAGCACAATATAATTTTTACAATTCCGGTTGATCGTTTGTAAACAAAATCTAATTTGTTGTTCCAATAAAAAGAAAAATCCGTAATACAAAATTTTGGATTATTATTTTATTTTATATTATTATTATTAGTTTATTATGTTTATTATATCATATATAGTCAAAGTCAAAATCTAATATGTTGTTTCAAATTATATACGAGTTTTAAATACCAAATTTGTCAAGTTTTGGATCTTATTTTAAAAGCATATTTTTTCAAGAAAATCTTTTTAGAGCTTTCAGCTTCCGGTTTATAAATTTTAGCAAAAATCTAATATGTCGTTCTTATAAATATAAAAGTATTAAATACCAAAGTTTCGAATTATATCATATTTTTTTCACGAAAATCTGTTCAGAGCTTCACGTAAACTATCACTTCTGGTTTATCAATTTTAACCAGAATCTAATATGTTCTTCCCCTCGATATAAAAGTCAAATACTAAAACTGAAAAGCTTTCAATTATATTTTAACATAGTTTTTCATTAAAACTGATATGTTCTTCAAGTAAAGTATCTCTTCCGGTTGTCCAATATTACCCAAAATCTAATCAACTCTTAAATACAGAAAATATAAATTTTTGGAAGTTTGATATGAGTTTTCGTGGAGCAACAAACCGTCACACACATCCATCCACACAGACATAATTGTAAAAATAGTAAAAACGGGTTGTGGGGACCCTAATTCGTGCTTATTCATTAAAAACTCACTATATCGAATTTTTGGACTCAAAACATTACCTACCTTACCTAAGGTATGACGGGAGGTAAAAAGAACAAATATTAAGTCAGTTGAAATAATGTGATTAATGTTTTTAAATTTCGCCTACTCATATTAAGATATTTATGTGGATCAATTATATCGAAATTTTCATGATTACCACGTAAGTGGTCCCAAGAACACACTTTCAACATATTGTCTGCACTTATACGTGTAGAAGTTATTTTCAGTCTGTCATTTACAAAATTGAAAAAAAATGTTTATAATATTTTTATTAAAATGGGAGCCCAATTTATGTTAAACAACAAACCGGAAGTGATAATTTTCTAACGTTTCTTTTGGAAAAGCTAAATCAAAAAATATTTTATTTTCTTCAGATAAGTTAGTATGAAAAATAAATACATCAATTTTATTCATCGTACTGCCTGTGGTCCTTAAAAACAGTTGTGAGATAAACGTACATAAGAATAAAATTATATTTTCTAATTTCATTTAAAATAATTTTACGATCCAAAAATACCTTTTTAGTCATAGACGTCCGGAAGGAAAGACAGAACCTCCGCCACACACACACACACACACACACACACACACACACACACACACATACACACATACACACATACACACATACACACATACACACATACACACATACACACATACACACATACACACATACACACATACACACAGACACACAGACACACAGACACACAGACACACAGACACACAGACACACATACACACATACACACATACACACATACACACATACACACATACACACATACACACATACACACATACACACATACACACATACACACATACACGCATACACACAGACACACAGACACACATACACACATACACACATACACACATACACACATACACATACACACACATACACACACATGCACACATGCACACATGCACACATGCACACACATACACCCACGCCCACGCACGCGCACGCACGCACGCACGCACGCACTTTACACTTGGAAATACACCCACACCCACACCCACACACACCCACACCCACACCCACACCCACACCCACACCCACACCCACACCCACCCACACCCACACCCACGCCCACGCCCACGCCCACGCCCACGCCCACGCCCACGCACACGCACACGCACGCACGCACGCACTTTACACTTGGAAATATAAACATAATAGTGGTAGTAATGATGATCAATTTGTTGCCGTTGATACTACAATGTGTATGGAATAAGTCAAGAATATTATATGGGTGCATACATAAGCGGGGAATATGGATATCATTGTATGAGTTGAAAGTTCACATATTCGCCAATACTGTAAGGACTGAATTGTAAAAGAAAAGATTTTGGGTTTTTTTTTTGAAGACGTTAATGTTTTTGTCAACTTTAATTTATTGGGGAGGTTTATTGTGTGTAATTAAGCCTATTTTTTCTGGGCTGTTTTTGGTTACATTTGGCTTGGTATTCAGGACATGGAACTAGTCTCTTGTGTTGTAGGCATGTTTGTCGGGAACTGGACTGGGGGAGCCATGTTTTTGTAAACATGGATGCAGGGTTCCAAAGTGGAATTTTTAGAGGGTTGTGCGGCATTGAAACTTACTCCAGCCAAACAGCAGACAATTTTTTTTGACAGATAAAAAGCTTGCGGTGAGCCACAGAAGCACACAATAACAATTAACATCCGTATTACACTTATGAGTTATATAATAGTATCTTTACCCGACGCAATTAGACTATTGTCATCTGCATATGGAATCAGAAGACAGTCGTTCGTTGAAAAAGTAGTTTAATCATTAACATAAATTATGAATAAAATGGATGCTAGGATAGTACCTTACGGTAGATCCACGGTAATGTAGTACTTGTGACTTTATAGTTTGATTCTTAGAGAATTGATCACTGTGCTTAGAAGCAACGTATTGGTCTATTATTTAAAAAGCTAACAATCTATGAGAGAGAAACCCCACGAATACCGAGTTCTTCCAGCTTAGATAATAAAAGAGAGTGATCAACACAGTCGAATGCTTTACTGAGATAAAAAAAAACCATTTTGTGAGAAAAAAAATTATTGATAAAAATAGTAATTCGTAAAGCGAGAAAATTTTAATAATGGAGGACCTGTAAAAATGAATTGGTACAAGCCAGTATGTGAAAAGTTGACGATTGGGAGGTTTGACCTAATGGTACATAAAATTTAAAGAGACTATGGCAGATTGAGTCCATTGTTTGAACAAGCACATTTTGCACTCCTAAGCAGATAACAATGATTAATAAATGACATTAGCTTACACTTAAAAATACTGCCTCGTGTTTCATTACACAACCGTTACCGTTAAGCGTGGAAATTGGCGAGTATAACGGCCTAAGAAAATTTACTTGAATCTAATCAAAACTGAAATTAAAGTCAGGATGAACGAGCGGTTTATATTTTTACAAATATAATATTTGTTTTTAGGATGTGACTGCGAAACATGTTTTATAATCATATGTAGTCTGAAGGCTAGCCTATTTGTTGGTGACAAGTAGCAGAATATTCGAGTGAGTCTCATCCCGTGGCCGCTGAGTGCCGTCGACTCCTTTTAGATTATGGTTTAATCCACTCACTTGCTTTACTGGATGCAAGCAAAAATTCGGTGAGGGAAACCGGTGGAAGTCCAACCACATAAGCCCCACAGGAACAGATTTTACTAGAGTTTGGCAAAATGCTGTTGATCATTTTATGGTTACTTGTTGTGGGAAATATTAGCGATATGAATCTAAAAATTTGTAGGAAGCTAAACCTTTGGTGATAGTTTTGGTTTGAATATTAGAAGTCAGTAACGCTTAACATCAAAACATGTTGAAAGCCAGTAACGTTTTGTATGAAGCTTTGTTGTAGGCCAATGGCGCTTTACGCGTAACTGCAGATTGGATGCCATATGTTTTAGAATTGAAGAATAAGGAGTCTGGTGAATTACATGAGCTCAGTAAAAAAAACAAATATTCCAAGTTTGGTTATTGTAATGCTGGATTCAGTTGGTTCAGAATATCAATTAAATTTATGTGCGAATATAGTACTGGATTGAAGTAGGCCCTGGGTCTGAACAAGTAATTTAATTGAAATATTTATTCAAGTCTTTGCATCTTTGATTAAATAGGAGTATTTGTTTTAAGCCTTTGCACCATTGAGTTGAATTGAAGGTTTTGTTTTACGCCGAGTTGAAATGAAATGATTGTACGCCGACTGGAAATGAAATGAGTGTACGCTGAATTGAAATAACATGATTGTACGCCGAGTTTAAACGAAATGATTGTACGCCGAATTGAATTGAAATGTTTGATTTACGCCGAGTTGATTTGATGTTTGTTTTGAGCTCTGTAGCGCCGAGTTGATTTGATTTGTTTGTTTTGAGCTCTGTAGCGCCGAGTTGATTTGATGTTTGTTTTGAGCTCTGTAGCGCCGAGTTGATTTGATTTGTTTGTTTTGAGCTCTGTAGCGCCAAGTTGATTTGATGTTTGTTTTGAGCTCTGTAGCGCCGAGTTGATTTGATTTGTTTGTTTTGAGCTCTGTAGCGCCGAGTTGATTTGATTTGTTTGTTTTGGGCCTTGGTAGCGCCGAATTGATTTGATATGTTTGTTTTGAGCCCTGGTAGCGTCGAGTTGAATTGATTTATTTGTTTTGAGCCTTTAATGGCGAATGTATTGTTAAAAAGCCATTTTTTGAACCTTAAATGGTCGTGGAGATTAAATAACCATTGTTTGGATTAATGATGGTTGAAGCATCATAGCGCTTCATTTCTGCAGAGGGTGTGGACAATTAGATGGGTGTACTTTAAATAATTTTTTTTTTTGCAATTTTGTTAACGATAGCTGTGCGAGGGCGCACAGTTTGCAGGATGGCCGTGTTAGGATATGATGCCAACGTAACTACATCGTTACGTCATTGATCACGGCTGGTCACCAATAAAGGAAGAATTAGTAGTTAGTTGAGTTGTAAACGTTCAGAGAAATGGTTCAATATAATAATTTAAAACGGAACAGTTGTTTGATTTGTTATAATCCTCTCCTTTACTAACATTATTCCTAACATATATATATATATATATATATATATATATATATATATATATATATATATATATATATATATTTATTTATTTAATACTGGTCGCATAGATAATAAATCTTTCAATGTGTTAAAGGCGTTTTCTTCTTCTTCTTTAAACTTGAATTTCCTATTCTTCTTTAAAATCTCGCTCAAAGGTCGTGCTATTTTAGCATAGTTGGGAATAAATTTTCGGAATGACCCTGTGAGTCCTAGGAAGCTATGAACGTGTTTTATGGTGGTCGGTCTTGGGAAGTTCTTGACTGCTTTTATTTTACATGCTGACGGTTTGATGGAATTATTACCCACGTGATATCCTAGGTAATCGATTTCGTTACCCATAAACTGGCATTTTTTCCAATTAAAATCAAGACCGTATTCACTTGCTTGCATGAGAACGATCTTCAACCTCTCCAACGCTTCTTCATTATTTGCTGAAGGTATAATTAAATCGTCCATATAGGTTAGGACAATATTTTTATTAAGGAGGTCATCGAGAACTTTATTAATGTAACGCTGGAATACCGCTGGCGCATTGCTCAAACTAAACGGCATTCGCAAAAATTCAAATTGCCCTTTCGATGTGACAAAAGCCGTATATTTTATGCTTTCTTCTTCGACCAAAACATGATGGAATCCATTTTTCAGATCCATCGTAGTGAATACTCTTGCATCTCTTAATTTGTCCAATTGATCATCAATTACTGGTAATGGGTAGCGGTCTTTTATCATCTTTTTATTTAGGTGTCGATAATCGACACAAACACGTAATGCTCCATTCTTTTTTCTTATAGGTACAATAGGACTGGCAAAGTCAGAAGAACTCGGTCGTATATTTCCCTTCTTCTTCCACTCTTCTATGACCTTGTTCACTTCTTCGAGTTCAACGGAAGCCAATCTGCGTGCACGCTGGTATATCGGCTCTTCGTCAGTCAGAATGATCTTCATTGATACTTTAGTCTTCTTAGGATCGTGTGTTGGGACGTATTCGTTTATTAAATGCTTGATTTCTTCTTTGAACTCCTCATTTAGAACACATATTTCTTCACACGGGGTTTCAGCAACGAACATTACTGCTGGAAAAGAATCTTTATCTTCTTTTGCTTCTTCTTTAATCTTCTCAATTGATTTCAATTCACCACCTCGAATGTTGACGTCATAGTTCTTCAAGAAATTCTTCCCTATAACCATTTGTGGAGGAATGGTTAAATCTGGTACTACATGCAAGCAAATTTTGCATTCGAGTTCATCTATCTTTATAGTAGTGTGAAAACATCCCAGCGTCTCGACTTCGCTCCCAACCCATTTAACTTAATAATTTCTTTCCGAAGAGGTGTTTGATTTATCTTAAGAAACTCACTAGCTTTCAGTAGATTTACTGCGCTCCCAGTGTCGACTAAGGCCTCAATATGGAGGTTGACATATACTATCTTGTATGTTCCCGATGGATTTGATTCAGCAGACAGCAGAACACGATTCGCCTTCTACTCCCCAGAATTTTTTCTTTCGTCATCTGCCTCTTGCAGTCGACTGCCTTATGACCAAATTGATGGCATTTAAAACATTTCGCGCCCTTATCACGATGAAAACAATCCTTGGAAACATGTCCCATTTTCCCACAATTATAACATCGAACTTGTTTACTTGTGGTTTCCGAGCTTTCATTGTTTCGAGGTTTTGCTACAGTTTTAGTCGTATTTTTTACACTATTTGTGGCATATCTTGTTTCCGTTTTTTCTCTTATCTCTTTATATATTTTCAACTTTTGTTTGAATTCAGAAACATTTGTGGCACCAAAAAGGACTACCTTATTCCTGACGTCATCTGTGATTCCATCAATTACATAATGAATTAATGATTCGTCATCTATTTTCCCTCGATTTGTTAGTTCTTTCATTTTTAAGAAATATTCATCAACGGATTCATTTTTCTCTATTTTTCGTTTTGACAGCATATGATGCACTTGTGCGCTCGTGAGCTTTGTAGAATATTTCTTAAATAGAGACCTCTTTAAATCAGAGAATGATTTGATATTTGACTCACTCTGAATAAATAATTTCGCCAACCCTGTTAAGGATTTCCTGGCAAAAACAAATTTATGCAACTCGCTCCAGTTTAAAATAGCTGACATGTCTTCAATGTCGGTTATCCACTTTTCAACCGGATAATTGTTTGTGCCATCGAATGGACGAATGGAATCTTCCATGTCGCGGAAACTCATTGAGAATGTCGGCGTATAATGTACCGACCTTGTTGATGCAACTTGTAAAACATTTTCAAAATTCGCTGAGCTTTTGTCGTCTTCTTGCTCCTCCTCATCTTCTTCCTCTTCATCTCCTTCCTCTTCGTCTTCTTTTGTCTTCACAAAAGTTAGCAAATTCTTTAAATTTACACAGATATTCATCACTAGTCTCTCTTTGTCCGCGTCATATTCAAAAGGCAATACACTTGCAATATTTACTAGTTCACCGACCGAAAAGTTCGTATTTATAAAGTCTAGTTTCTTTTTGTACTGTTCACTATTCTTCTCAAATGACAGTCCCGAAAATTTTCCTACTTTGGATCTACATTTTCGATCTCCTTCACTTTCAAATAAGAGTTTATACACTAATTTAATTGTTTTAAATTCAGCTTTTTTAATATTCTCTACAATGTTTAACGTCGTCATTGTTTACGTTTATGGCTTCGTTTAACACTTTACTGTTAAGTTTTTACTTCTTACGGAATCCCGCCACACACCACAATTTACGGAATTCGGCTCACGCTACGTTTCACAGAATCCAACCACACCCGCGCATTCACAGAATCCAGCTGCACACTGCACCCGACGACTCGTGGTAACTTGCAGAGTCCGACTACGCAAGAAAACTCACGGTTTGGCACGAAGTTGGTAACACCAGCAATGGAATCTTCCGCGCACGACAATGACACAAAGTTTTATGACTCTTGCTCCTATATCACTTATAATTTTTTAAATCTCACTAATTATTTACGTCTCACAGTCACTTGTTAGTTCGTCACAGTTTGTATTCACTTTTCTTGAAGGTCATGTGCTTGGCATCCCGGTTGAGCCCCCAAATTTTGTAGAATTGGGTTGCCAAAACAGATTATGATAAAGATGTTGTTATTTATTTAATTAACATATAAACAATTATTTATGATATTTGAGCAAATGAATACACAGTAGTATAACATATAAAAAAGAAAATATCGTCTCTACGTCGTTACGTCTAGGCGTCACACTCACAACTGACTGGAGTGCAGCTGCCGCTGCGCATTCCCTCTTCTCTTGACCACGCGACCCGGCAGCCCATGTCCAGATCCCACATACATACTTACTAACATACTTACATACTTACATACTTACATACTTACATACTTACATACTTACATACTTACATACTTACATACTTACATACTTACATACTTACATACTTACATACTTACATACTTACATACTTACATACTTACATACTTACATACTTACATACTTACATACTTACATACTTACATACTTACATACTTACATACTTACATACTTACATACATACTTACATACTTACATACTTACATACTTACATACTTACATACTTACATACGTATGTATGTATGTATGTATGTATGTATGTATGTATGTATGTATGTATGTATGTATGTATGTATGTATGTATGTATGTATGTATGTATGTATGTATGTAAGTATGTAAGTATGTAAGTATGTAAGTATGTAAGTATGTAAGTATGTAAGTATGTAAGTATGTAAGTATGTAAGTATGTAAGTATGTAAGTATGTAAGTATGTAAGTATGTAAGTATGTAAGTATGTAAGTATGTAAGTATGTAAGTATGTAAGTATGTAAGTATGTAAGTATGTAAGTATGTACATACATACATACATACATACATACATACATACATACATACATACATACATACATAAATACATACATACGTATGTAAGTATGTAAGTATGTAAGTATGTAAGTATGTATGTAAGTATGTAAGTATGTAAGTATGTATGTATGTATGTATGTATGTATGTATGTATGTATGTATGTATGTATGTATGTATGTATGTATGTATGTATGTATGTATGTATGTATGTATGTATGTATGTATGTATGTATGTATGTATGTATGTATGTATGTATGTATGTATGTATGTATGTATGTATGTATGTATGTATGTATGTATGTATGTATGTATGTATGTATGTATGTATGTATGTATGTATGTATGTATGTATGTATGTATGTATGTATGTATGTATGTATGTATGTATGTATGTATGTATGTATGTATGTATGTATGTATGTATGTATGTATGTATGTATGTATGTATGTATGTATGTATGTATGTATGTATGTATGTATGTATGTATGTATGTATGTATGTATGTATGTATGTATGTATGTATGTATGTATGTATGTATGTATGTATGTATGTATGTATGTATGTATGTATGTATGTATGTATGTATGTATGTATGTATGTATGTATGTATGTATGTATGTATGTATGTATGTATGTATGTATGTATGTATGTATGTATGTATGTATGTATGTATGTATGTATGTATGTATGTATGTATGTATGTATGTATGTATGTATGTATGTATGTATGTATGTATGTATGTATGTATGTATGTATGTATGTATGTATGTATGTATGTATGTATGTATGTATGTATGTATGTATGTATGTATGTATGTATGTATGTATGTATGTATGTATGTATGTATGTATGTATGTATGTATGTATGTATGTATGTATGTATGTATGTATGTATGTATGTATGTATGTATGTATGTATGTATGTATGTATGTATGTATGTATGTATGTATGTATGTATGTATGTATGTATGTATGTATGTATGTATGTATGTATGTATGTATGTATGTATGTATGTATGTATGTATGTATGTATGTATGTATGTATGTATGTATGTATGTATGTATGTATGTATGTATGTATGTATGTATGTATGTATGTATGTATGTATGTATGTATGTATGTATGTATGTATGTATGTATGTATGTATGTATGTATGTATGTATGTATGTATGTATGTATGTATGTATGTATGTATGTATGTATGTATGTATGTATGTATGTATGTATGTATGTATGTATGTATGTATGTATGTATGTATGTATGTATGTATGTATGTATGTATGTATGTATGTATGTATGTATGTATGTATGTATGTATGTATGTATGTATGTATGTATGTATGTATGTATGTATGTATGTATGTATGTATGTATGTATGTATGTATGTATGTATGTATGTATGTATGTATGTATGTATGTATGTATGTATGTATGTATGTATGTATGTATGTATGTATGTATGTATGTATGTATGTATGTATGTATGTATGTATGTATGTATGTATGTATGTATGTATGTATGTATGTATGTATGTATGTATGTATGTATGTATGTATGTATGTATGTATGTATGTATGTATGTATGTATGTATGTATGTATGTATGTATGTATGTATGTATGTATGTATGTATGTATGTATGTATGTATGTATGTATGTATGTATGTATGTATGTATGTATGTATGTATGTATGTATGTATGTATGTATGTATGTATGTATGTATGTATGTATGTATGTATGTATGTATGTATGTATGTATGTATGTATGTATGTATGTATGTATGTATGTATGTATGTATGTATGTATGTATGTATGTATGTATGTATGTATGTATGTATGTATGTATGTATGTATGTATGTATGTATGTATGTATGTATGTATGTATGTATGTATGTATGTATGTATGTATGTATGTATGTATGTATGTATGTATGTATGTATGTATGTATGTATGTATGTATGTATGTATGTATGTATGTATGTATGTATGTATGTATGTATGTATGTATGTATGTATGTATGTATGTATGTATGTATGTATGTATGTATGTATGTATGTATGTATGTATGTATGTATGTATGTATGTATGTATGTATGTATGTATGTATGTATGTATGTATGTATGTATGTATGTATGTATGTATGTATGTATGTATGTATGTATGTATGTATGTATGTATGTATGTATGTATGTATGTATGTATGTATGTATGTATGTATGTATGTATGTATGTATGTATGTATGTATGTATGTATGTATGTATGTATGTATGTATGTATGTATGTATGTATGTATGTATGTATGTATGTATGTATGTATGTATGTATGTATGTATGTATGTATGTATGTATGTATGTATGTATGTATGTATGTATGTATGTATGTATGTATGTATGTATGTATGTATGTATGTATGTATGTATGTATGTATGTATGTATGTATGTATGTATGTATGTATGTATGTATGTATGTATGTATGTATGTATGTATGTATGTATGTATGTATGTATGTATGTATGTATGTATGTATGTATGTATGTATGTATGTATGTATGTATGTATGTATGTATGTATGTATGTATGTATGTATGTATGTATGTATGTATGTATGTATGTATGTATGTATGTATGTATGTATGTATGTATGTATGTATGTATGTATGTATGTATGTATGTATGTATGTATGTATGTATGTATGTATGTATGTATGTATGTATGTATGTATGTATGTATGTATGTATGTATGTATGTATGTATGTATGTATGTATGTATGTATGTATGTATGTATGTATGTATGTATGTATGTATGTATGTATGTATGTATGTATGTATGTATGTATGTATGTATGTATGTATGTATGTATGTATGTATGTATGTATGTATGTATGTATGTATGTATGTATGTATGTATGTATGTATGTATGTATGTATGTATGTATGTATGTATGTATGTATGTATGTATGTATGTATGTATGTATGTATGTATGTATGTATGTATGTATGTATGTATGTATGTATGTATGTATGTATGTATGTATGTATGTATGTATGTATGTATGTATGTATGTATGTATGTATGTATGTATGTATGTATGTATGTATGTATGTATGTATGTATGTATGTATGTATGTATGTATGTATGTATGTATGTATGTATGTATGTATGTATGTATGTATGTATGTATGTATGTATGTATGTATGTATGTATGTATGTATGTATGTATGTATGTATGTATGTATGTATGTATGTATGTATGTATGTATGTATGTATGTATGTATGTATGTATGTATGTATGTATGTATGTATGTATGTATGTATGTATGTATGTATGTATGTATGTATGTATGTATGTATGTATGTATGTATGTATGTATGTATGTATGTATGTATGTATGTATGTATGTATGTATGTATGTATGTATGTATGTATGTATGTATGTATGTATGTATGTATGTATGTATGTATGTATGTATGTATGTATGTATGTATGTATGTATGTATGTATGTATGTATGTATGTATGTATGTATGTATGTATGTATGTATGTATGTATGTATGTATGTATGTATGTATGTATGTATGTATGTATGTATGTATGTATGTATGTATGTATGTATGTATGTATGTATGTATGTATGTATGTATGTATGTATGTATGTATGTATGTATGTATGTATGTATGTATGTATGTATGTATGTATGTATGTATGTATGTATGTATGTATGTATGTATGTATGTATGTATGTATGTATGTATGTATGTATGTATGTATGTATGTATGTATGTATGTATGTATGTATGTATGTATGTATGTATGTATGTATGTATGTATGTATGTATGTATGTATGTATGTATGTATGTATGTATGTATGTATGTATGTATGTATGTATGTATGTATGTATGTATGTATGTATGTATGTATGTATGTATGTATGTATGTATGTATGTATGTATGTATGTATGTATGTATGTATGTATGTATGTATGTATGTATGTATGTATGTATGTATGTATGTATGTATGTATGTATGTATGTATGTATGTATGTATGTATGTATGTATGTATGTATGTATGTATGTATGTATGTATGTATGTATGTATGTATGTATGTATGTATGTATGTATGTATGTATGTATGTATGTATGTATGTATGTATGTATGTATGTATGTATGTATGTATGTATGTATGTATGTATGTATGTATGTATGTATGTATGTATGTATGTATGTATGTATGTATGTATGTATGTATGTATGTATGTATGTATGTATGTATGTATGTATGTATGTATGTATGTATGTATGTATGTATGTATGTATGTATGTATGTATGTATGTATGTATGTATGTATGTATGTATGTATGTATGTATGTATGTATGTATGTATGTATGTATGTATGTATGTATGTATGTATGTATGTATGTATGTATGTATGTATGTATGTATGTATGTATGTATGTATGTATGTATGTATGTATGTATGTATGTATGTATGTATGTATGTATGTATGTATGTATGTATGTATGTATGTATGTATGTATGTATGTATGTATGTATGTATGTATGTATGTATGTATGTATGTATGTATGTATGTATGTATGTATGTATGTATGTATGTATGTATGTATGTATGTATGTATGTATGTATGTATGTATGTATGTATGTATGTATGTATGTATGTATGTATGTATGTATGTATGTATGTATGTATGTATGTATGTATGTATGTATGTATGTATGTATGTATGTATGTATGTATGTATGTATGTATGTATGTATGTATGTATGTATGTATGTATGTATGTATGTATGTATGTATGTATGTATGTATGTATGTATGTATGTATGTATGTATGTATGTATGTATGTATGTATGTATGTATGTATGTATGTATGTATGTATGTATGTATGTATGTATGTATGTATGTATGTATGTATGTATGTATGTATGTATGTATGTATGTATGTATGTATGTATGTATGTATGTATGTATGTATGTATGTATGTATGTATGTATGTATGTATGTATGTATGTATGTATGTATGTATGTATGTATGTATGTATGTATGTATGTATGTATGTATGTATGTATGTATGTATGTATGTATGTATGTATGTATGTATGTATGTATGTATGTATGTATGTATGTATGTATGTACGAGGGGGTGTTGATAAATACTTAGCCTACCATATAAAACGCCACAATAATTCAAAACAAAATTTTATTTATTCAACATAATCTCCTTTAAGACTTACACATTTAACACAACGTTTATAAAATAATTGTAAACCCTCTAAAAAAAATTCTTTGTCTTGGTCTGCAAACCACTCCTCAGCGGCATGTATGGCTTCATCATTTGTGGAAAATCTTTTACCTTTCAAGTGTTTTTTAAGATTTATGTATGTATGTATGTATGTATGTATGTATGTATGTATGTATGTATGTATGTATGTATGTATGTATCTTTCCAAAAATTATTTTTTTTGCGTATTCCTTTTCTTTACACCATTATGAAGAGCTGATTAGATTTTGGTTATAATTAGTCGGCCGGAAGTACACTAATTTAAAGATCTTAACAGAGTTCCTTGAAAAAACGATGTTAAATATCACTTTTTTACATTTAATTTTATTATAAATATTAAAGAATATTTTATTCTCTATACGATTTGATCACATTTTATACTTCATATTCAATGGATGTAGACGTAAAAAAATTATAAAGAAAATAATTATCATATAGCAGCCGTGCTATGGAAACATCTACTATATTAAAAAAAATCTGATTGACAAATGTCAGTGTCAAGGGCAATTGACATGTTTGTGTTATAATTTAACTGGAAATATGTATATAGAATCTCTTACAAAAAACTTTCTGTATAGATTTTGTACAAAATACATAGAACTGATATAGTAATGTACTGGAAATATGAAATCTTTTGCAAAAAACTTTCTGTGTGGAATTTGTACAAAATACATGGAAGGGTACGTTTTTTAATTGTTAACAGAAAACTGCGATGTATTGCAGTTTTGCTTTATATGATGACGTTACATCTGCTGTTACCTGCTTGCAGTTTTGTGAGGAATAAACAAACAGTACCCTGCGGCAGCGACAATATGGTTTTGATATCTGTTAAACGCCAATTAATAAAACATTATTAAAAGTTATTAAAAATATTTAATATTGCTATAAATTAGGGAAAGAGGATCATGACAAATGTCAGTAAAGCAAATAACTTAGGAAGGTTTTTGAAAAATCAACTGGCACCGCCGGGTCTCGAACCCGGGCATAGTTGTGCAAGAGAAATCAATTGACATCGTCGGTGGCCCGTAGCTCAGTTCCCGCCCGGCAAGTGGGAGGTCCCGGATTGCTATAAATGTTACTAAAGTAGTTATTGAAGATTAATATCTTTGGTTATGTTGATTTTCGTTTCGTCATAACTTTCAAATACAGTCTGCGCATACGTACATCCATTGTAACCTTTTCAAAGTTGGATGCATAACTGCGCGCAGCTAACCAGCAGAACTGCTTTGCAGTTAAATAAAAAAACACTGTCCAGGAGCATAGCAGATGCATCTATGTAATAAAAAACGACTATCTGCAAGATAATATTGCTGGGATACATATCTGCGGAATAAAAAAAAAACGCGCCCGAACTGACGAAAGGTAATGTTCTGGCCACATCAGATTTTTTAATTTTGTAGTGTTCTTGTAAATCAGGAGCCAAATTTTTACCTTCCGTCAAAAATTCTGTGGTGGGTTTTAATGAATAAGCACGTTTTAGGGTCCCTATTATACGATTTCACTATTTTTACGATTTCACTATATTTACGATGATGATGATGATGATGATGATGTGTGTATGTGTGTGTGTGTGTTTGTGTGTGTGTGCTTGTGCCATTAGACTTAGTTAATAGGTATATATGGCGTGTGCGTGTGCGTGCGCGTGCGTGTGTATGTGACAAAATTTTCGCCTATCTAGTACTACAATTCCAAAAATTGTAATTTTTTCGTATTCTTCTTAGTTACATCCATATGAAAAGCTGATTAGATTTTGGTTATATTTGGCCAACCGGAAGTACTTTCATTTGAAGATTTTAACAGTTTTTCTTGAAGAAACGATGTTAAATATCATTTCTTCACATTTAATGTTATAATTATTACAGAATATTTTATTCTCTACACGATTTGACTGAATTTTGTACTTCATATTAAATTGATATAGATTTAAAAAATTGTAAAGAAATTAAATTTCATAAATTAGCCAGCTATGCTATAACTTTAAAAACAGCTGCTACATTAAGAAAATTATGATTGAAAGGTGTTAGTGTCAAGTGCAATTGACATAGTATGTTTGTGTTATAATTTTACTGGAAATATAGGTTCCTTTGCTACAAACTTTCTGTATGGAATTTGTATAAATTACATACAACTGCTAGAAGGTAAAGAAATAGAATCTTTTACAATGAACTATCTGTATGAAATTTGTACAAATTACATTAAACTGACGGAATGTAATGTGCTGGCCACATCAGATTAAAACATTAATTAATTGCAGAATAATAATCCGGGTCTGTATTGTGAAGAGAAGTCGTGAACTACAGTTCCGAAATCCAAATTAAATCTGAGCGGTATCGAGCTAAGTTTGCGAAATTCTGAAAGTAGCAATCATAAATCGGATGTATAGTGTTAGTGCTGATACAAAAAAGTGAGAAATAAGTGAGTAATAAATAATTCTAACTGTAAGTGAAAAGTGTATAACCTAAAAACTATAAACAAACACGTGCGCGATTTTCTGCAGAAAAAACAGATCCGTACGCCAAAATTGTTTTTTTCTGTTTAACGTTATGAGTTCGGACGAAAGTTTATCAGATGAAGGAAAGAGAAAATGCGACGAAGGAACAGGATATTCACATGAAACATTCAAACGAAGTAAAAAATTAACAAGAACACCAAAGAAATACAAAAGTGGGAGCGGATCAAATAAAAATGAGAATGAAAATAATAAGTATGATGAGGAGAGTAAACTCGACGAAATAATGAAGACCCTATTAAGCCTAGTAACTGATTGTTGAATACGAGATAGGGGAAAATATTAAAGAGAGAAAGATATTGAAGAATAAGATAGCAACATAGAACGTAAAAACTTTAAATAATAAGGAAGAAGAAATCAGTGAGGAATTAAAAAGAGGGAAAATAGATTACATAGGCATAACTGAAACCAAAAAGAAAGGAAAGGGATGTAAAAAACTAACGAACGGATACTGGATGTACTGGTCGGGAGTGAAAAGCGAAGAAAACGCAAAGGCAGAAGTGGCCTGCATATTAACAGAAGAGAAGTTGAAATGTGTACAAAAAGAATACTATATAAGCGAAAGAATATTAGTATTAAAACTAAAAGGGGATACAATCAATGAGGATTTAATGATAGTAGTACCCTACGGGCCTAATGAAGATGCACATAAGGACGAAAAAGACTACTTCTTCACTGAACTACAAAGGCAGGTGGATGAGAGTAAACAGAATATAATAACATTGGGCGAGTTAAACGGTAGAGTAGGTAATAAAAACGAGGGGAAAACACGGTGAAGATAAAAGGAATGCAAATGGAGACAGAATAATTGAGTTTTGTCTAGAAAACGAATTGGTAATCGGAAAAACTCAGGTTAAACATAAAAATACAAAAGGTAACGAGAGAAATGGTTAGCAGAAATGAAAAGTCCATAGTAGACTACTTCCTAGTCAGTAAGGAAGTGTTTCCAATAGTGCGAGATATACGAGTAAAAAGAGGAGCAGAGATAGGAAGTGACCACTACCTAGTTACGCTAACCTTTAAAGACAAAATAGAAAAGAAACAGGATATTAAAAGAAAAGCAGAAAATAGTAAAATTTAAATGTTACAAACTAAGAGAGACCGAAATAAAACAGCAGTTCCAGGAAAGGCTAGGCGAAAATCTGGAAAGGTCAAAGAAATACGGAAATACAGAAGAAAATTGGAAAGTGTTTAAACAAACAATACTAAATGCAGCAGAAGAATATTGTGGAACTTCAAAAATTACAAACAGAGAGGTAAAAAAAACGTGTTGGTGGAGTGAAACAGTAAAAGAGGCAATTAAAGAGAAAAAGGCGAAGTGGAAGAGATATATAAACACGAAAAGCGAAATTGACTACGAAGCATACAAAATAGAAAGAGGAAAAGTTAAGAACATAATTAAAGAGGCAAAAAAGAAATCATGGGCAGATTTAGGTGAAATGATGAAAAATGCATATAAAGACAACCGAAAAAAAAAAAACAAAGAAGGTGAATTGATCTCAAAAGAAGATGAAATAATGGAAATATGGAGGCAATATTTCAAGGAATTGTTAGAAGGAGAAGGGATAAGTAATGAGAAAGAACAGAACAGGGAAAAAAATGTCAAAACAACAAATAAAAGAACAGAAGTTGGAAGACGAAATAACAGCAGAGGAACTAAAAGAAGCACTCAAGAAAACAAAATTGGGTAAAGCGCCAGGACATGATAAGATAACAGTGGAAATGCTCAAAGCGGCCTCAGAGTTAGCACTTGAAATACTAATATATATATATATATATATATATATATATATATATATATATATATATATATATATATATATATATATATATATATATACCGGGTGGAACATCATACCTGTGTACATAGGCGATTCATATGAGAAAAACAGTTTTTTCGTGCGCATTGCTCCCCAAATTATTTTAGACAAAAATGCTTCAAATAAATGTTGTAGAGCATAAAATTCTGCATCTAAATCAATAAACAGAATTACTTTTACATGCTTTGTAACGACAGAAATTAAATAAGAAAATATTGAAAATTACGTTGAAAATATCAAATAGCCATGGAATTGAAACAAAAATAGAAACAAATAAATGTCTGACGTTTGACAGATAAATAACTAATTTGACGGTAAAATATCAAAATGAATTCAGTTTATTCTAACGAAGAAAGGGTTTTTATAATAAAAACTTTTTATAGTGGAAATTGTTTACGTATAGTTAGAGATTTATTCGCCGTAAAATTTCCAAATAGGCCAATTCCAAGCGCTACAACAATACGCGCGTATGTTCAAAAATTTGAATCCACGGCAAGTGTTGCGGCGGAAAATAGTACAGGTAAATTTAAATTTGAATATTTTTTAAGAGATTTACAAACAAATCATATCTTTATTTATAGGAAATAAAAATAATCGCATTAATTTAGAAAACGAACAAAGAGTTCTGGAATTAATAAATTTTAATCCTAAATTAAGTTCAAGAATAATAGCGCAGGAATGTGAGATTGCTCATTCTACTGTATTGCGCATTCTTAAAAAACATAAATACCACCCTTATAAGATGCAATGCCATCAAGACATTTCGCCCATTGATGAAGAAAGTAGGCGAGTTTTTTGTGAAGATATGCAAGAACGAGCAAATCGGGATCGTGATTTTCTTCCATCTATTTGCTTTACCGATGAGTGTACTTTTACATTAAACAATGAACCAAACGTTCAAAATGATAGGCACTGGGCTCTAGAAAATCCAAGATTAAATGTTACCACCAGAACGCAATATCCTCAAAAAATTAATATTTGGGCAGGCATTTTTAATAGCAATATTATTGGACCATTTGAGATCGTTGGCAACTTAAATTCTGAAACATACTTAGAACTCTTGATTAATGAGATCGGCCCTGCATTAGACAGCGTAGCGCGCGAAAATCAGGAGGTTTGGTTTCAACAAGATGGCTGCCCAGCTCATTTCGGAGTAAGTGTTAGAGATTATTTAAACCAAGCATTTCCAAATCGCTGGATTGGTCGTGGTGGAACTTTAAATTGGCCAGCCAGATCTCCTGATTTAGCACCTTGCGACTTTTTTTTATGGGGTCATCTTAAATGTAAAATTTATAAGCAGCGCCACCCAAATATTAATTCATTGAGAGAAGCTATCATGGAGGAGAGCGCCTTAATCACAAATAGGCAGCTCGCTAATGTAAGAAATTCATTCTACAATAGACTTGGTTATTGCTTGGCTGAAAACGGAGGATTATTCGAATATTTGTTATAATAATAAATTGTAGTGATTATTTTATTCAGAGAATTACTGTTTGAAATTTGAATTGTAGTAGATAGGTCTTAATGTTTACATGAATTATTTCCAATTTAAAAAGATTTTCAATAAAAATCCTATAAAAAATAAATATTTCATTGAAATGTACAATTGTCGTAATAATAGGTATGGAGATTTTTGTATGAATTTAATTTACCTATTTATTTGTTTCTATTTTTGTTTCAATTCCATGGCTATTTGATATTTTCAACGTAATTTTCAATATTTTCTTATTTAATTTGTGTCGTTACAAAGCATGTAAAAGTAATTCTGTTTATTGATTTAGATGCAGAATTTTATGCTCTACAATATTTATTTGAAGCATTTTTGTCTAAAATAATTTGGGGAGCAATGGGCACGAAAAAACTGTTTTTCTCATATGAATCGCCTATGTACACAGGTATGATGTTCCACCCGGTATATATATATATATATATATATATATATATATATATATATATATATACAGTGAAATTATTTTAACGTGCAACATATATGGTCAATCATTTCCATGGTTACACACAACTGTCAAAAAATGACAGCAATGTAATTTTTGTTCATTTTAAAATGCAACATACAAAATTTGTATTTATATATTATTAATACAAATCTCCAATAAATTACTCTACAAATGATTAACAAAAAATCAAAACTTTAATGCAGCTCATCTAAACAAATTTGGCTTACAAAAATTCATAATTTTAATGTAATAAATGTACAAAAATACCCCCATTCATACTGAGGCAATATCCTAGTCGGCCGTAGAAAGAATTGACACCATTTGTGATGTGTTCTGGAGGTATCTCCTGTGCTGCAATACTATTTATAATGTTGCATTTTAAAATGGACAAATATTACATTGCTGTCATTTTTTGACAGGAATGTGTAACCATATAATGAAGTCCTGAGCACAGGAAATGCACCAGAACATTGGCAAATTGGCATAATATGCCCCCTGTATAAAAAAGGTGACTTAAAAGACTGCCAAAATTACAGAGGAATTACACTTCTAAATGGAGTGGCAAAAGTGTTTGCACGCATTTGGGAAAAGCGACTCAGAACGCAGCTTGAACGGACTATAGAAGACAACCAATATGGCTTTAGACTAAAGGTGGGCGCGGGCCGTGATTTTGTCGGGTCACGATGGGTCACGACGTGACCCGCGTGATTGTGAATATAATTTAAATTTTGCGTCGTGATTGGACGTGAGCGTGAGGCACTAAAAAATTATCGTGCGTGATCAGGCGTGATTGAAATTTAATCGGGCGTGAGTATAAGTTTTCTTCTATTTTTTATTTAAAAAATTGACAATTTCCGTCTTTTACTTTACACTCTTCTTATAATTATTATGTCCAAATATGTCATCAACAGTATTTTTTTTTGCATATAAATAGTGTTATTGTTGTACCCAAAATTGTATACACAGTTGCTCCGATTACACTAAAGATATACAGGGTGTAAATGAAATAAGTGCATTAAATTTAACCAGTAATGTAACTCGACGAGAGCAACAATATTTCTTAATAACTTTTTTTCTAAGTCTTTTAGATTTTGAGTTAAAATTCTTTAAAGATTTGCTGCATATTTCGGCGCGCGCCCATGGAGAACAAATGGCAGCTGTCGTATTAAAGTGGGATACAAACAGCTCAAAATTTTCGATTATCGGTTACACTTGCAGTCACAGTAATTAATAAACGAATCAACGAAAATAACATTTATTATTAATTAATATACCCTGTATAAATCTTTAAGCCCGTTTAACACGATCATAATTTTGTTAACAAATTTGTTACCAAATTTATAATGATATTTGTGATGGAATAGAACAACCTATTTGTCCATAAACATTCGTTTCCAATGAAACCAATCTGTTACCTAACTTATTACCAATTTGTTAACAAATTTGATAATAACTTATGACTGTGTTAAACAGGCTTAAATGTACATAGAAACAATTACGTGACACGAACGTGACCCGCCGGGCATGATCGGGCGTGAGTGCCAAAATAAAATCGTGAGCGTGAGTGATCGTGAATCAAACATAAAAAGTCGTGCGTGATTGGTCGTGATTACATTTTTAGTTCCGTGAGCGTGCGTGATCGTGAACAAAAAGTTACTCACGCGCCCACCTCTACTTTAGACCACACAGAGGAGTCCAGGATGCCATTAGTATACTGAGGGAAGTAAGTGATAAGACAATAAAGCAGGAGGTAACATCCACATATGTTTCATAGATTTGGAAAAGGTGTTCGAATTAATAGGGAAGACATATGGTCATTATAGGAAAAACCGAAGGCACACTTAATAGAAACATAGAAATTTTCAGAAATCAACTAGAAACAATCAATATGAAAATAAACCTCAGTAAAACAAAGTCAACGATCATAAGCAAAAAAGAAGAAAAACACGCAATCAAAATAGATGAAAAAACACTAGAACAAGTGAATAAATTCAAATATTTAGGGTCGGTAATGACATATAATTGAAAATTAGGCGAAGAGATAAAAAAAAGAACAGAGGCGTCAGGTAGGCTTTTCAACAGTATCAAGAACAACATACTATCAAAGAAAGAAATACCAAAAGACACTAAATTGTAAGTATACAAAAAAGTAGCTACACCCATATTAACGTTTGGCTCAGAAACCTGGACCACAACAGAAAGACATTGTAATACTCTAACCAATACAGAAATGAGATTCCTAAGAAAAATAGAAGGAAAAACGATAATGGACAAAATAAGAAACAAAGATATTAGAAAAGCACTACATATACAACCAATAGACAATATAATAGAAGAAGGTCAATTAAGATGGTGGGGTCATATACAAAGAATGGGGGAAGAAAGAACAACAAGAAAAGTTCACGAAGCAAGAAGCGAGAAATAAAGGAAGACCAAGAAAAATCTGGATTGAAGAAGTGAAAAATGCATTGGAAAAGAGGGGTGTTAAGTGGGAAGAAGCCAAACCTTTATCCAAAGTAAGAGAAGAATGGAAGAAGATATGGAGAAGAAAACCAGAAGTACCTAACACCCAGCCTTACACTCAAAAGGGTATAAAGGCATTAGGATTAAGTAAGTAAGTAAATTAATTGCAAATTTTTACTAGACTGAATTACTTCCATTGTTACACAACATTTGTCTTCATTTCTACTTTGGTGGTTTGTCTGCAAAGGAAAGAAATTATTGAAATAATATAAAAAAGTGTTATTAAAATAATTAATGCTTCATTGGCCGATGTAGTAGACATAACATCTAACCATGATTCATTTTGCAGCAAATTACTAAAATTATTTATATTAGCAACACTAAAGTTTCTCCGAAATCGAAGTGATTTATCATGGTTCGTTACATTTAGATTACTTCGCACCTATGGTCGGAGATAAAATTATGATGTACTTCGACAGTGTTATGCTGTAGACTCGTGAAACAATGTTTAATCATGTTGTATGTGGCAAATATATGAAGTAAGGTGTTGTATTCTATAATATCCCTGGAAGGGTCTAGGTTAAAATCACCACAAATAATTGTATTGTAGTGAGGTTTAAAATTATCTTTTAAAAGTTTCGTAATCTTATCAGAGAACATCGACAAGTCACAGTGGCGGATTTTGATTAAAAAAAGAAACTATCATTATATTATAAAAATATACATATTTTGTTTACAAAGTAAAATAAAGAAAGAAAACAATATCATTATTATTTTACTATAGAGTAAAAACGCGGAATTTTACAATGGATGCTAGATGGTACTAGGATGTATTCTAATCGGCGATCTGGCTAGTTGTGGATGCGAGAAGTACAGCACTCTCCTTTCGACTTTGCCTCGTCGCTCCTCGCACCACACAGCACCCACAAGAAAATGTCCCTTCACACCACAATACCCATCTACGCACTTATGTCCACAATTCAATTGTGGCACAGCCATAGACATGTAATATATACTACTAGACTGAGCTTACAATGTTAAACGTTTGTGCCGAATTGAACCGATGGACGCCATAAGGAGACGCTAATTTAAAGGTGCGAAATTTAAACGTAGGAAAAATATGTTTTCTGAAACTACAAAATATAAACATTATGTACACTTGTAAAAGCTGAAGACAATCAAATTCAATAATAAAACAAATTTATACATGAACAAATACTAAACAAAGAAATAAACTTGAAAGACGCTGGGTAACAGAAATGACAGGTTGCTGGGCATCCAACATAAATTAAATAAAATTCACTACAACTAAAGAAAATATTTATTATAATTATTGAAAAAATAATGTAAATTAAATATTGGTCGTATTTTTCATTGTACAACTGAGTTTTGGTATTTTGAAATACAGAAATTATATAAAATACATTTATTAAGTTACTGTATAGTTATTTTCTTTTAGTTATGTTGAATAATTTATACTAAATGTGCGCGCGAAATTAGCGTCTCGTTATGGCGCCCATTTGTTCAATTCGACACATAGCTAGACATTGCCGCCATGATGGATGCTCGGTCTAGTATATATCTTTCCTTGTCTATGGGCACAGCACACGGCTACATATGTCAACTCTTAAGTTTCATGCACACGTTTACGCATCGATGTAATTCAAAAAGCATATATATATATATATATATATATATATATATATATATATATATATATATATATATATATATATATATATATATATATATATGACGGCTGGAGCCGTTACAATTGTACAAATATTAATTGACTTAAACTGTATAAATTATAAAATATAATAAAAGATAACAATTTTTATTTTACGTGAACGTTACCAAAAAATGACAAAATATGAATGAATGTTTATTTACTTTTCGTCACCCAGTTTCCAAAACAATCCCCCAAACCTCACTTGATTTCCTTGATTCCCCCCATTTGACTAGATGCACATTATAATACTCCCCCGCCAGACAAAAAGAAAATAGATATTTTACAAAGAAATTACTACAACAATTATAAAAATTATGATAATTAATTAAACTTCTTGGCCTTCTAATCTACCGTTTCCATTGCCTAATTGACGAATGGTGCAGGTGGAGTTTGTGTAGTTTTGTTTTGTGATGGTGGTAGCGGATGAAGGAATGCGGGTTTTAGTCTGTTTATTGATATATTTTCATGTGTGTTATCTTTTAAAATAGTGAAGTATTTATCTGATCTCGCGATGACTTTGTATGGGCCGGTGTAAGGTGGTTGTAGTGGAGTCTTGATGGAGTCTGTGCGAATGAAAACGAAGTCAGTGCGATAAAGATTTGGGTTTGTGTAATGATGTTTGTTATATGTGGATTCTGAAGGAGGTACGGCTGTCAACTGAGACATATGCTTTTTTAATTTTTTTAGATATAAAGGTAAATCTAAGTGGTCAATGAATTTGCTGGAAAACGATTTAGGAATTTCTCCGGGTAACCGTAATTTTGCCCCATACACAAGCTCTGCGCAGCTACATTGCAATGGTTCTTTAAAAACAGTTCTAAGTCCTAGTAGAACGAAAGGTAAATTATCATGCCACTCATCCGGATGATCACAAGCTTTTAATGCTGTTTTAAGTTGTCTATGGAACCGTTCAATTATACCGTTAGTTTCTGGATGGTAAGATGTTGTACGTAGTCTTGTGGAGTCAATTAGTGATAGTAACTGGTTGAAAAATGATGATTCGAACTGTGCGCCGCGATCTGTTGTGATTGTTGAAGGAATTCCGAATCTGGAAATCCATCCTGATACGAATGCTTTTGCGATGGTTTCTATTTTACTGTCTGGAATAGCGATAGCTTCAGGCCATCTCGTGAATCTGTCAATGCACGTAAGTATATAGCGACAACCCTTAGAAATGGGCAATGGACCAACTAGATCTATATGTATAATATCAAAACGCGCTGTAGGGATTTGGAATTTTTTAAAGGGTGCTTTTGTGTGTCTAGTGATTTTACAGGTTTGACATTTTTCGCAAGTTTGTGTCCAGTTTTTTACATCTGTGTGCATGTTTGGCCAAATGAATTTTGAGGCAATAAGTTTTCGTGAAGCATTAATTTCGGGATGTGATAAGGAGTGTAACTGATTAAATAGGGATCGACGAAATTTCGGTGGAATATATGGTCGAAGATTTTTGGTCGATGTGTCGCAATATAATCGAAGTGATGTGTGTGGTAGTTTTATTTTTTTAAAACGTAAGAGACTTTTAGTGTTATTTAGTAGTGAACGTAATTCAGGATCAAATTCTTGGCATTTTGCCAGTTCGTCGTAAGAAGTATAAGGTATGTTTGTGATGGAGTTAATTTCTGTTCTTGAGAGTGCGTCTGCTGCGTTATTACTTTTACCAGGGATGTGTCTTATGTCAGTAGTGAATTGAGCAATGTAATCTAAGTGTCGTAATTCTCTTGGGGAATAATTCGATGAATTTTTATTAAAAGTGTAAGTGAGTGGTTTATGGTCTGTTAAGATAAAAAATTCTTGTCCCTCAATAAAATAACGAAATTTTTTGATTGCTAAATAAATTGCATATAATTCTCTCTCGAACGTACTGTATCTTTTTCCGTTTCATTGAAACAAGTTGAAAAGAACGCTAGTGGTTTCCAAGCGTTGTTTTCTAATTGTTGTAAAACCGCTCCCGCGCCCGTGTCAGATGCGTCAACTATTATACTGGTAGGAGAATTTCGTTTTGGGTTAGATAATGCGGTGACGTTTATTAATGCTTTTTTTGTTTTTGACAGCTGTCAGTTCTTGGCTATTAAGTGTCAGTTTTTTTGTGTTTGAGCGTTTGTTGTCAATTAATTTGTTTAGAGGTTGAAGAATTGTGGCGCAATGTGGAATGAATCTGTGATAAAAATTTATAAGACCAAGAAACTCGCGTAATTGTTTTTGTGTTTTAGGTATTGGAAAGGTTTGTAGTGTCTGAATTTTTTCTGTTAAAGGAGTGATTCCGTTTTTGTCTATGTGGTGCCCAAGAAACTCAATTTCTGATCTGCCAAATTGACATTTGTCTGGATTAATGATGCACATTATATATATATATATATATATATATATATATATATATATATATATATATATATATATATATATATATATGTTCAGACTTTCTCCGGCATCTAGCGGTCATTTCGAGTGTTACAGCTGCGCCCTGCCGTCTCGCACAGCTACGTCACTTCCCCTCTTTGGCTTTCACTGTTTTTTCCCAAAAACACGTTTTTTCATTCGTTGCACGACCAGTGTACTGTACGCGCGCTTATACTTTGGTGCTATCTGATTGCTTTTTGCACAATCATTATTCAGTGATTGCTGTCCTTTTTGTCGCTTATCTCAATTTATATTTACGCTAAAGTGTTATTCAGTGCACTTTATTTATATTTACGCTTCGCTAGTGTGTTATATTTTCTTTCAGTGGTTCTCGCATATGGTGCTAAAACTACACTATAACTTTATAATTTTACATTTATTTCAGCTTGTTTCTAGCTATTATAGCAAGCCTTTTTATTTTTACACATCAAAGTGCACCATGCCTTGTAGTTGTATTGATCTACTGGAGTATTTGACGGTACTTTGTAATGAATTTTACTGCTACACATTTACACCATCACACCTCAAGTATCAGGTATTCTGTACATATTTGCACACTACACATAAACTGTAAGTACTACTATTTATATACTACACTGCGTTTCAATATTAATCTGACCATTTAGTCGTGCTTTAAGTGCATAAAGTGCCCTATATTTTTGTTATACTTTTATATCTTATTTGTAAGTGCAGTTTTTTATATTCTGTATTTTCTGCACATAGTTTTTCATAAGCGCCACAGTTTTTAAGTTAGTTTTTGACAGTTTTGAGTCTCCTTCTACTGTAAGTGTATTTAACACTTTTGTACTCCTTTTTTACTATATAATTTTTTAGTACTACGTTTGGTGTCCTCTGCTTGATTTGTTCCTAGTTTAGCACTACTTTTAATGTAGTTATTTGCTCATATTTCAACGCTGAACATTAGTTATTTAATTTTCAATTGGGTTTAACATTTATTCGTTTATTTGGGTTAAGATTAAGATATTTAAGTACAGTTATTAGTTAATATATTTCAATTATTTCTGGGTCATTATTATTTATATATTAGGGTATAGTTCCCATATTGGTTAGCGCACATCACATTTGTTTACACTCGCATACTTAAAGCTCTGTTTACACGCGTACTTAAAGCTTGGTTTACATTCGCATACCATAAAGGTAGGTTTACATGTTACGAGCACACTATTTCATATCTTATGTGCTTAATCTTTATTTAGCAACACAGTCGCATATTTTACAATATTCATACTGCTCTTATATAACTTTTAGTTCTGATACACAACTGTTGGTCGATTCATCTGGTTTGTACTTAATCTCCTGTGCTGTTGTTAGGAATAAGAGTTTACATTTTAGCTTCGCTATCCTCCTCGACTATTTGGGCCGTTGTGTATTTATCCTATCTCTCCATAAAGAGCTACTGTCTTGTGTAAGCCCTGTTGATCGCTCCAGCAGGTGAAGATTGTTTTACCTTATTCCCTTCCTCCTCGTATTTATTTTCTCTTCGCTGTTTTCCACTTAATTAATTCTAAACAGTCTTCATCACACACTATACGTTCGCAATCGCTTTTTCATGTAGAAATCGCCGCCGCACCGCATCGCTACTGTCCAACACAACTGACACGTCATTGAACCAGCGCAATTCTACAATTCACCATCTCCAGCAGGCGCATCAGAAGTTTTCATCACCAGCTTTTGGGGATCAGGACTCTCACGCATCATTGGTCCTTCGAGTTATTATTTGAGAGTCGAACTCATTAGGCCCCAGCTTCCTATTTGCACTGCGTCTTAACATTTGGTCCTTCGAGCCGGATAGGGTGTGTGCCCCGTCGTGTCGTTTTTTTTTGGTCAGTTATTTTCCAGATTATTCTCATAATTTATAATCTTACTCTAACCGTCATCATGACTGATATATCAGTAGCTTTAATTTGTCGCAATTTTTGCATACGATTTATCGAAACCTTGGAATGTCTCATGGCCCAAGCTGAAAAGGACCCTACAAAATTAAATGAAGCGCGCACACGTTATGAAATGCTCCCAGACTACATCAATGATTTTAAAACCCATCATGTTCAAATTATGACCCATCCCAGTAACGCTGATAAACAGGAAGAACTTTTCCTTGAACACGATGACTTTTTCACATCTGTATGCAAAATAAAAACACAATTTAAAAATCCGCCATTCTGCGAACCATCAAACGCTGATGCTTTAAACACAGCATTCATGTCGCAGACATTCCAATCCTCGCAGTCTCATACAGTCGCAAGACTACCTAAGTTAGACTTACCACATTTTTCTGGTGACATCGCAAATTGGACTTCATTTTTGGACCTCTTTAACAGTTCTGTTCATGAAAATGAAAGTTTACGAGCTGTCCAAAAATTCCAATATCTTAAATCTATCCTGAACGGAGAACCTTTATCCTTGATAAAAAACTTAAGTCTATCTGATGACAATTACACTATTGCTCTTAAGCTACTGAAAGATCGCTACGCTCAGAAGAGACTGATCTCCTCTCATCATATTCAAACTTTAATTGACTTACCTAAACCTATACCTATGACTCACGATAATGCTACCAAGTTCATTGCCTCGATTACTGAGCACACAGAAGCTCTCAGAGCTAATCAAGAACCTGTTGACAACTGGGACTGTCTTTTAACTTTTATTTTAATCAACAAACTGGACATGCAGACTAGAAATGCTTTTGAGCATACATTATCTAAAGACAAGTTACCTACGCTAACTGAGTTGAAAGATTTTCTTAATAAGTTTATTCAATCGCAGCAGTGGCAGTGTATTAGCAAACCGCGCCATTCATCAGACACTGTTCAACAAAATTCATATCAGAAGACTCACAAACAATTCAGAACTTCTACATTTACTTCCACAATGAATACAAACAGTTGTGTCGTCTGCTCAAAACAGCACGCACTCTTTAAATGTTTCGTTTTTCAAAACATGGAACCTGCTGAACGATATGAGTTGGTACGCAAACATAATTGCTGCAGAAATTGTTTATCACCTCTGCATGCCACACTCAACTGTCAATCACATATTAATTGTCGCACATGCAACAAGCGTCATCACACACTGTTACACTTTAACGACAAATCATCTGAAGTTGAAAACAGCGATACGCAAAATTCGAGTAACACAACTGTCTCTATCGCCAACCAAGCCTCTAATGCCAACCAGGCCTCTAATGCTGACAATCAATTCACATCCCTTTTATCGCACGTCGCTTCTTCCTCGGTGGTCATTCTAGGCACAGCTATCGTTCGTATTAAGGATTCTCTCGGTTCCTGGCGCTCAGTTCGTGCACTATTAGACAGTGGAAGTGAATCCTCATACATTACCGAAGAATGCGCACGCACTCTTAAATTATCCAGTCGCCCTGCTGATATTCGCATCTCAGGTTTTGGGAATACTACCGCTAAGAATATCGTAAGAGGTACCACAAATCTTCAAATGCGCCCTACCTATTATGAGTCACCTACCTATACAATATCGGCAATAATCGTTTCACAAATCATACAGAGTTTACCGAAAACGCAATTGCCTCCGACCCTGCTTCACGACGTACAGAATCTCCAGTTAGCTGATCCGAATTTCATTACACCCTCATCTATCGATCTCTTGATCGGCGCGGATCTTTACTTCGACTTAATAACTGGTAACAAGAGCCAAATTTCTAACGGTCCTTTTGCTATTGAAACTACGTTAGGTTGGATTATCTCTGGACCAATCCCCGCTTTCTCTGTCTTGCCAGTTACTACATTAACAACGGTGCAAAATCCGATTGCCACTATGCTGTCAAAATTTTGGGAACTTGAAGATATCCCAAACCATTCAACTATATCTGAGGAAGACCGCCTCGGTAAAGATAATTTTGTCACACAACATAAAAGATTAGAGTCCGGACGCTACATTGTTCCGCTGTTACTGAAACCACATCCTCTTAAATTAGGAAACTCATATATCAACGCTCTTCGATGTTACAACGTTCTACAACACCGCTTGTTATCGGACGACAAACTAAATCTCGATTATCACAAATTCATGTCAGATTATTTAGATCAAAATCATATGTCTCTCCTACCTTCAGATGTTAATCAATCAAATGAAGGATTTTATCTACCCCATCACGGTGTCTTACGTGAATCTAACTCTGTGACCAAACCTAGAGTTGTCTTTAATGGTTCCAAAACAACTCCGCTAAATAAATCTTTGAATGACTACCTCCTGCCTGGTCCAGCTTTGCAGACAGATATTACGTCAATCATTCACAGATCACGCTTTCATAAAATAACAGTTACAGCCGATATTAGACAAATGTACCGGCAAATACTAATTTGTGAAGATCACCGTATGTACCAAAAAATATTATGGAGCCCTTCTTCGTCTACTTCGCCTCAATCGTATGCGCTCAACACTGTGACATATGGTACAACGTGTGCTCCTTTTCTAGCCATCAGAACATTGCATAAATTAGCTACGGATGAATTATCAAATTTCCCACGCGCAGCACACGTTCTAAAATCCGACACCTATGTTGACGACATTATAAGTGGAGCAAATTCGATAGCTGAAGCTCTTGATTTACAGCAAGAACGTATTAAGCTACTTAGTATTGCTGGCCTTGAACTACGACAATGGACCAGCAACCATCCAGATTTATTACAAAACATACCTAAAGAATATCAACAATTCTCGTTCTTGAACGATTCTCAACACAATGAATCGGTTAAAATTCTTGGTCTCTCTTGGAGTCCTATCTCAGACCAATTTTCGTACAAAATAAATTTGCCAACACACGCTGTGACCAAACGCTCTATTTTGTCTGATATCGCCAAGATTTTCGATCCCAGTGGTTGGCTATCACCTATCATCATGACTGCTAAATGTCTTATGCAGGAGCTCTGGGTATCTGGCACTGATTGGGACACTCCAGTACCTGATCATCTCTCATTAAAACGGAACTTCTTTAAGTCGCAGTTAGCGAATCTAGCCACGCTATACATTCCTCGTCATATAAACATATCTCAAGGCACACTAAGTCTGATTGGCTTCTGTGACGCATCTCAATCAGCTTACGCCGCTGTTGTTTATATACAAATCGAAACCCCACCGGGGCAGTCTGGTACATCGCACCTTATTGCGTCCAAAACTAAAGCTGCTCCACTTAAACGCATCTCTCTACCCCGACTCGAGCTCTGTGCAGCTCTACTACTTTCTCGCCTTATGGCACATTTGTTAGTAACATTGAAACTGTCTTTTTCTCATATCCTCGCGTGGTCAGATTCTACCATCACTCTTTCATGGATTCGAGCTCCGCCTTACAAATGGAAGACTTTTGTAAGTAATAGATTTGCTGAAATCCAGCAAAACATTTCGCCTTCTCATTGGCACCATGTTACATCACAGGATAATCCTGCTGATTGCGCTTCTCGTGGCATCTCTGTACAAGAGCTGTTATCACACGCTTTATGGTGGGAAGGCCTTATCTGGCTTAAAGGGCCTCGAAATTCATGGCCGCTATCTACAAACCAGAATGAGATAACACTAGACCCCCAGGTGACGCATGAAGCAAACATATCGCTACCAGTCAATGTTGAGCCTAACAATGCCATCCTACAGCGATATTCCGATTTAAGTCGCCTGTTAAGAACCACCGCATTATGCATTCGCTTTTTCAAACGCACAAAATTTAAAGAACATCACCCTGAGGTCCATCTCTCAGCCTCCGAACTCAATGACGCCTTACAGGCAACCAAGTTCTATTTGTGCCCCTTCGTATGTTTTGCTACCAAGGCAGTACACTTAGAGACTTCAACTGGTATCTTAACTAGACCAGTAGTCAAACTCTGCCCCCTTTCCAGATTAGCATTGTGTACCTTAAAAACTTCGTTTTTGGCCGGGCGGCATGTTCAGACTTTCTCCGGCATCTAGCGGTCATTTCGAGTGTTACAGCTGCGCGCTGCCGTCTCGCACAGCTACGTCACTTCCCCTCTTTGGCTTTCACTGTTTTTTCCCAAAAACACGTTTTTTCATTCGTTGCACGACCAGTGTACTGTACGCGCGCTTATACTTTGGTGCTATCTGATTGCTTTTTGCACAATCATTATTCAGTGATTGCTGTCCTTTTTGTCGCTTATCTCAATTTATATTTACGCTAAAGTGTTATTCAGTGCACTTTATTTATATTTACGCTTCGCTAGTGTGTTATATTTTCTTTCAGTGGTTCTCGCATATGGTGCTAAAACTACACTATAACTTTATAATTTTACATTTATTTCAGCTTGTTTCTAGCTATTATAGCAAGCCTTTTTATTTTTACACATCAAAGTGCACCATGCCTTGTAGTTGTATTGATCTACTGGAGTATTTGACGGTACTTTGTAATGAATTTTACTGCTACACATTTACACCATCACACCTCAAGTATCAGGTATTCTGTACATATTTGCACACTACACATAAACTGTAAGTACTACTATTTATATACTACACTGCGTTTCAATATTAATCTGACCATTTAGTCGTGCTTTAAGTGCATAAAGTGCCCTATATTTTTGTTATACTTTTATATCTTATTTGTAAGTGCAGTTTTTTATATTCTGTATTTTCTGCACATAGTTTTTCATAAGCGCCACAGTTTTTAAGTTAGTTTTTGACAGTTTTGAGTCTCCTTCTACTGTAAGTGTATTTAACACTTTTGTACTCCTTTTTTACTATATAATTTTTTAGTACTACGTTTGGTGTCCTCTGCTTGATTTGTTCCTAGTTTAGCACTACTTTTAATGTAGTTATTTGCTCATATTTCAACGCTGAACATTAGTTATTTAATTTTCAATTGGGTTTAACATTTATTCGTTTATTTGGGTTAAGATTAAGATATTTAAGTACAGTTATTAGTTAATATATTTCAATTATTTCTGGGTCATTATTATTTATATATTAGGGTATAGTTCCCATATTGGTTAGCGCACATCACATTTGTTTACACTCGCATACTTAAAGCTCTGTTTACACGCGTACTTAAAGCTTGGTTTACATTCGCATACCATAAAGGTAGGTTTACATGTTACGAGCACACTATTTCATATCTTATGTGCTTAATCTTTATTTAGCAACACAGTCGCATATTTTACAATATTCATACTGCTCTTATATAACTTTTAGTTCTGATACACAACTGTTGGTCGATTCATCTGGTTTGTACTTAATCTCCTGTGCTGTTGTTAGGAATAAGAGTTTACATTTTAGCTTCGCTATCCTCCTCGACTATTTGGGCCGTTGTGTATTTATCCTATCTCTCCATAAAGAGCTACTGTCTTGTGTAAGCCCTGTTGATCGCTCCAGCAGGTGAAGATTGTTTTACCTTATTCCCTTCCTCCTCGTATTTATTTTCTCTTCGCTGTTTTCCACTTAATTAATTCTAAACAGTCTTCATCACACACTATACGTTCGCAATCGCTTTTTCATGTAGAAATCGCCGCCGCACCGCATCGCTACTGTCCAACACAACTGACACGTCATTGAACCAGCGCAATTCTACAATTCACCATCTCCAGCAGGCGCATCAGAAGTTTTCATCACCAGCTTTTGGGGATCAGGACTCTCACGCATCATTGGTCCTTCGAGTTATTATTTGAGAGTCGAACTCATTAGGCCCCAGCTTCCTATTTGCACTGCGTCTTAACAATATATATATATATATATATATATATATATACCGTGTGTCTATCTTAAAGGTGTACATAGGACTATAGGATATTAACATGGGAAATCCGTTTTTTGCAATTTCCTGCGCGCTTAATTATTTTAAGCAAGAACTCAGGGACTAAAGTGCATGTCATATATGTAGTAGCCTACAGGTGGCGTGGCGTGGACAGATGTGTGTGACCAGCAATGAGGGGCTGACGTGACGCTTACAATAAAGACTGAGTTTGTTATAACTAATATAAACCTTAATAACATAAACAATATGACATGGCGCAGTCGATAAGGAAATAAATATAAAATAAAGTGAGTTAAAGTAATAAGTATATGGTAAAAAGGATTGAGAAAAACGAAGAATTATATAAAGAAGAAAATATGAAATCGTCTATGAGACCACCACCACAATTATCATTTGAGGGAAATTTGAAAGCAAATTGGATTAAATGGAAACAACGCTTTAACCTTTACATGAAAGCAACAAGTTTAAATACAAAACCACAAGAACGACAAGTTGCAGTACTACTCCACGTGATAGGGGAAGAAGCTTTAGATAAATTCAACACTTTTGAATTGAATCCAGAAGACAGTGGGAAAGTAGATAAAGTGATGGATGCGTTTGAAAAGTTTTGTTTACCAAAACATAATGAAAGTGTTGACCGACATTTGTTTTTCACGCGTATGCAACTGCCGAACGAAAACTTTGTAACTTTCTTAACATACTTAAAAAGGTTAAGTAGTACATGTGGGTTTGGGGATATCAAAGACAGCCTGATGAAGGACCGTATTATATGTGGAATTCGTGATTCTGATTTAAGAAGCAAGCTGTTACGTGAAGTTAACCTCAATCTTGATAAATGTATCAATATGTGTAAAACAGCTGAACTTTCTCAAATTCAAGTCAAGGCGATACAAGATGATGCTAAGGTCAACGCAATCAGAATGGCAACATTTAAGAAGAAACACGAGAAAAAGGCAGCAATGAACAATGGGAAGCAGAGTGAAAACCCGCAAACACAGCAAGGATCGACATCACAACGAAGCAGTCAACCTACAAACCTGAAGAATCTACGGAAGCCGTGCCAGAAGTGCAACCGATTCCATAAATTTGGTCAATGCCCAGTATTTGGTAAAACATGCAACAAGTGTCACAAGTCAAACCATTTTGCGTTAGCATGTAAAACCAGACAGGTAAACACGATTCAAAATGAACAAATTCAGCAAGTAAGTGAAAATGTAGAATCATTATTCATAGGTTCTATTTCTAAAGATAAATATGGGAATAAAGAATGGCATGAGAATATTTGTATTAATAATTTAGGTTCTATTAAAGCCAAATTAGACACAGGGGCACAATGTAATGTAATTTCACTTGACACATTAAAACAATCAGGGGTTAACAATCCTAGTTTAAAACCAACATGTGTAAAATTGTTTGCGTATGGTGGTGCTGAATTAAATGTAAAAGGAAAATGTCACTTAACCTGTAAATTTAAAAATCGAGAAAGTAATGTTCTAGAATTTGTTGTTATTGATAATATAAAGAAAGATCTTTATCCGACAATAATAGGTCTACCATCACTTTTGAAATTTAATTTAATTCAAAGAATTGACTTGATAAATAAGGGAAGTAATATACTTAATAAATATAAAGATGTTTTCACAGGAATAGGATGCGTGACTGTCTAGAATATGATATCAAATTAAAAACCGAAGCGGAACGAACCATAATGCCTACCCGGAGAATTCCTATAATGCTTATGCAACCGTTAAAAGAAGAGTTAGAAAAAATGGGAAAATTAGGTATTATAAAGAAAGTAAAAGGACCAACAGATTGGGTTCATCAATTAGTATTAGGTAAGAAACCAAATGGGGAAATGAGAATTTGCTTAGACCCGACTAATTTAAATAAATACATTAGAAGGGAGCATTTTCACATACCCAAATTTGAAGGAGTAAGTGCTGATTTAGCAGACGCGAAAATATTTAGTACTTTAGATGCAAATCACGCGTTTTGGCAAATAAAAGTAAGTGAACAAAGCTCGGATTTATTAACATTTGGTACACCGTTTGGAAGGTTTAAATTTATGAGAATGCCTTATGGCATTTCTTCCGCATCGGAGATTTTTCAAAAATGTTTCCAAGAAACATTCTGTGATATGGAAGGTGTTCGTGCATATATTGATCATGTGATTGTTTGGGGAAAAGATAAAAATAAGCATGATGAAAGATTAGAAAAAGTATTACAAAGAGCGCGAGAAAGAAATATAAAGTTTAACTTAGACAAATGTAAATTTGAGAAAAACGAGGTTCGGTATTTAGGCCACATATTCTCGGATAAAGGTATTTCTTTAGATGAAAATAGAATTAAAGCTATAGTAGAAATGGGAAGACCAAAGAACAAACAGAAATTAGAAACATATCTGGGAATGATCACTTATGTAAACATATTTATACCAAACATGTCAGATAAAACTCTTGTCTTGAGAAATTTGTTAAAAAAGGATGTAATTTGGGACTGGGATGCAAATGCAGAGGAAGCTTTCAATTCATTAAAAGATGTATTAACTAAAAAACCTGTATTAAACTACTACGATTATAGAAAACCTGTAGTTGTAAGTGTAGATGCATCACAACATGGTTTGGGATGTGTTTTACTCCAAAATTGTTTACCGATTGCTTATGGTAGTAAATCATTAACTAAAACAGAATGCAATTATGGACAAATCGAAAAGGAAGCCCTTGCAATTGCATTCGGTTGTAGTAAATTTCACCAATATATTTATGGTAAAACTGTTAAAGTTGAAACTGATCACAAACCGTTACAGGCAATATTCAAAAAACCATTGAACCAATGTCCTGTAAGACTACAACGAATACTTATGCAATTACAGCAATATGACTTAGTTGTAGAGTACAAACCGGGAAAAGAGCTTTTGCTAGCAGATGCATTATCTCGCGCACACCTTGAAGATGAATCGGAAGATTTTGCAAAAGAAATAGCTGCTCATGTATGTTTTTTTGTAGAGAATTTACCGATTTCATTAGATAAAAAACAAGAATTTTTAAAAGAAATAGAGGTAGATGAGGAAATGCAATTTTTGAAAAAAATTATTGAATTAGGTTGGCCTTGTGATAAAGCTTTGGTTCCCGATTTAATTAAATCATACTTCCAAAATAGAGAAGAATTTAACATAATAGAGGGATTAATATTTAAATGCCAACGTTTAGTAATAATAAAACGATTTAGAAAAGAGATGTTAGACAAAGTACATTATACGCATTTAGGCATAGATAAATGTAAGAGTAGAGCTCGTGAAATATTATATTGGCCGACAATGAATTTAGAAATTGAGAATCTAATAAAAAATTGCATTCCGTGTATAAAAAATCAAAAAGCTAATGTTAAAGAAACTATGATAGTAAGAGACATTCCAGAAGGACCGTGGAAAACTTTAGGACTTGATGTTTATTATTATAAAGAAAGTAACTGGTTATTAGTTATTGATTATTTTGGTAAACATGTAGAAATTGCGAAGCTTGAAAGTCTCAGTGCAAATACTATTATAGCTAAGTTGAAATCTATTTTCGCACGTTATGGCATTCCAGAAAAAGTGTATACTGATAATGGTACACATTTTGAAAATTCTTTATTTAAAAAGTTTGCATATACATGGAATTTTCAAACTATAACCTCAAGCCCCAGGTATCCTCAGTCCAATGGGATGGTAGAAAGGCATATAGGGATAATAAAAAATATGTTTAAAAAAGTAGAAGAGGATAATAAAGATCCTAATATTGCACTCTTGGAGTATCGTAATACGCCTATTTCGAGAGATATTCCGTCTCCCAACGAACTTATGTTTGGTCGTAAAACTAGAGACATTTTACCTATTCAAATTAATCAGGGTAATGTAACTAAATTTCAAGATATTAAAAACAAGCTACATGATAGGCAAAACATCCAGAAATTTTATTATGACAGAAACGCGCATAATTTGAAACCATTTAAAATGAATGACAATGTATATGTTAGAAAAGAATTAGACAAACCATTAGAACCTGGTAAAATTGTAAATTGTGATAAACGACCGCGTTCTTACGAAATTAAATTAAACGATGGTAGAATAATAGATCGTAACAGAAGACATGTATACAAAGGAATAAAAGAGCCTGATAAAACAAACTATGAAACTGATAACTTGCTTAAAGAGAATTCGACAAATCAGTCGAGTGTATCTGATTCAAGTTTATCTAATAAATTCACGGAAAAGACAACAGAACAAATTTTTCCAAATGTAACTACTCGTTCTGGTAGAATTGTTAAAACCCCACAACATTTAAAAGATTATGTTACCCATTAGTTTTAAGACTTAATCTTAGTTAAGGGATTACTATTAAGCTTATTTGTTATTACAATGTATTTTTATTTTTGAGAAAGGAGATGTCATGTATGTAGTAGCCTACAGGTGGCGACACTGTTCTGTAAGTACGTGGCGTGGAAAGATGTGTGTGACCAGCAATGAGGGGCTGACGTGACGCTTACAATAAAGACTGAGTTTGTTATAACTAAACTAGCGTTTTAATATAAACCTTAATAACATAAACAATATGATAGTGCATATTCAATCCTGCGGGTGAGGGAAATAATCACATGAGGGTTTGAATGCAATTTAGTCCTGTGGTATATACGCTATTTTTCGCACTGCCGTATCAAATGGACCCATATTAGTGTAAAAGAAATTAATCTTACAATTTGACAATACAAATGTCAAAAATTTTGTTCAAATTTAAACTCAACGTCTGCTCAAAATGTAGTGCAGATACGAATAAATAAATCATAGTAACTATATGATGTTATGGAAACATCTTGTTTATTTTTCCTTTAGTCCCCCAGGGATTTTTTTCATATTTAATCCCTCTGGACTGAATTTGAATTTTAGTACCTGAAATGAGTGATTAGAATCGCTCTTTAGTCTCGGGAGTGCGAAAACAGAATTACCTTTACATGCTTTGTAACGACAGTAATTAAATATGAAAATGTCGAAAATTACATTGAAAATATCGACAGCCTTGGATTGAAAAAAAATAAATAAATGCTAGACGTTTTATCTGTCACAACGTAAGTTAGCTTATTTGACGTTTCTGACAATTTGATTTTAACAAATATCGTTAATTATGATAATAGAAATAGTATATTAGACAAATAAAGTTAAAAAGTTTTGTTTATATAATATTAATTTATTAAAAATTGCCCAAGCAACACAACATCGACGTGTCGATGGATGACGTTTAGGCGACGTGTTTTTAACGTAAAATTTTCGACGTTTCTGGTCGATGCAACGTCGTTATTTGACGACATTATTTTGAGGTTGAAGAAACGTTCGACACACGTTTAATATTGACTTGTCTATGTTCACGTTATAGAAATGTTCAGCGACCGTCTAAGTCATTTGTAAATTATATGTATAGCTGTTTTCACCAGAAAAAAATATTATTTTAGTATATTTGATAATTATCTTTATGTTTCTTACACCTGAAAGCAACGATAAAAGTTAAAAAAAAAATGTAAAATGTACTAAATCTTCCTTAAATATTGTGTCATGTATGTAATCTTCGTCTATGTAATGTCTATAAACGACGTCAAATTTTCGTCGTTAAACCACGTCGATTCGATCCACGCATAATCGTTTTTGTAACGTCAACAAATAGCGTCATATATCCATCGATATCGCGTCATTTGGTTACTTGGGTATGTGACAAAATTATGTATGATGCTCTCAACTCATTTCCAATACAATATATCTAGTAATACAAAAGGGATCTACACTTATTCCTAAGACTCTTTCTTCCAATAACGCAAGTTTTCCTGTTCGTGCTATTTTCTAATTATACGGCTTACGTGTATTTTTTGAAGACACATTAGCAGTCTTCAAATTTTGTCACGAATTTAGCAAATGTGAAATCACACTCTTCATTAGTATAAATATTTATTTTCTAATAATTTCAGATAATAAAACTAGAGACAAATTCAAATTGTCAAAAACGTCAAATAAGTTAACTTACGTAGTGACAGATTTATTTATTGTTCAATTCCATAGCTGCTGATATTTTTAATGTAATTTTCGACATTTTCATATTTAATTTTTGTCGTTATAAAGCATGTAAAGGTAATACTATTAATTGATTTAGATGCAAAAATTTAAGCGCTACAACTTTTATTTGACGTGTTTTTGCTTAAAATAATTAGGCGCGCAAGATATTTTTAAACAAATTGTACGTGCACGCAGTATAAATGAATGTTTGTAATCTTTTTGAAAGTTTCTTGAATATTAATAGTGTTATTATAAATAAATTATTACTAGGAGCTGCAACTCCACAGCTCCTGCCACAAGCCGCCACTGACAAGTCAGCCTTAGGAGATCTATATACAGACAGAATAAGAATTGGATTACTGCAAGCCGGATGCCATAGCGCAGCACACACTTCAATATTCTTATCAGTACAATATTTGGAGACATCAATAGCAATAACATTAGAGGATGTGCTGATATTGGCCCAGATTAGAACACCTCCTGCTTTAAAATTACTTTTAAATATGTTTGACAGTAAAAAGAAATCATTAAAAATAAGATTACTGGTATGTATTTTGTTCATTACACCAGGTTTCACTCAGGCCGAGATATTTAAGATTGTCATATTTAATTAAATATTCAGTGGAAATGAAATTCACTTTGTCATACCATAGAGATTGACAGTTTAAACTAAAAAGTCTTAATAATTATTAATACTTACATCACAGTTTTGTCCTAAGCGATTTCTGGTGACGTGGAATCCTTGCGTGGGCTGCGTTGGTGATTTCTGTATCAAGGAAACATGATCAATAGATTCACAGTTTTGTTTTGGTTTTTGAAAGTACATGTAACTGTCATGTAATTTTATTCGTGGTAATTGTACTTTCCGTTAAATATGGTATAAATATGTAAGTTGTTAGTTTGTATAAAAAATATATTGTTGCGTCCCTCCGGTGCGAAGGACTAAGTAATAAGGACCTAGTGGCTCGAAGGACCAAATGTTCAAACCCTAAACCAGCGAATCCGGTCTAGAAGAACCAAAATGTTTTGATCCTGCTCGCAAGCCCAAATGCGATGTCTCTAGATCAGCGAATCCGGTCTAGAAGCATCAACAATGTGTTTGATGTTAAATTCAATGAATAAACAAAACTATATGTAAACCAAATTAATTACAACCTTCGATAGCTGGTTCACATCACTGGACTTGGCCAATATACGGGATAATATTAATTTGTGAAACGTACTAATTAACAACGGACGAAGGACCAGATAGTTTTACGAACTAACAAACGTGCTAAATATAATTGCAACAAAATAATAAACAACTGAAATCCAATTCTGAGAAATATGTGATAGCGTATTGAATACAAGTGACAATAATAAACCAAAGATAGAACAAATACGATATTTGTTGAATTAACTAAATCATTTCATAAGTGTATGAACAAACAAATGTAGTTAAACAATATTAAGAACTCTAAATGAACTTAATAACAACCAACTAGAATGCAAAACTTGTTGCATTGAATGTACCTAGTCGACAATAACAGCAGATGCGCTGTGAATGACGTCACTCGAAGATGAACGTGTGTAAACAGGTTTACAAAGAAATAATAATAATTTCACCCAAGGAAATATGAATCAAATCCCTAACAACACGAGTTCACGTGAGAAATCAAATTGTACAGTTCGATTTTACAATTGATTCCTGAGATGTGTCTATTAGCTGCATAAATTGGCGCCGGAAAGTATTCACGGACTATAAAGTACCAAATTAAATGAAAACCGAACGATACTCCTTGAATTAGTCGTATTAGGCTAATCAAGCTACGCGTACGATAATTAAACAACCAATTACTTTACTGACCATATGAAAATCAGAAAGTTTTATGCAAAATGGTGGACAACCACTCTCGCGGACGACGACGCGATACGTGTTTAACGTTTGCAAGCCAGAGACACTCTGAGTTGGTCGCAGTCGGTCAATGCTGTAGCAGCTGTACGCTGGGCGTGTGGGTGCGCGCGCACTCGCGTGAAGCCAGATGCAATAATATTAATATTAATAAATAGTTTAAGATACTACAGCTATTTCAAACAATTCTAAAATTAAACTTAAACACGTAAAAACATATAACTAATTTTTCCCAGTAACAGAAACAGTTATTTCCATTTATTTATTGACTTGTTTAAATAGAGTCAGAGCGGGTTAACCGTTCTATTCCCATGTGCAGCGGGTTGCTATCTCAAGGGGTTAATATTTTCCAAATTCCTCTCATTTAAAACATGTTAGTTTTAAACATATATTTTATAATTTTCCTATAATAATTTTATATTTCTGTTTTGATATAGGTAGAAATTACACTGATTCCAATAAAGGAGTGTTTTAAAATATATTGAAAATGAAAGATAAAAAATCTGATGTGGCCAGCACATTACCTTCCGTCAGTTATATGAGGTATTTACGAGAATTCTAAAGGTGAACTGTTACCAGTAAACAGGTTTTTATTAGGTTATAGCTACCGGAATCGATATTTTAATAACACAAGTGGTAAACAGGGTAGATTCATAACATATGAAAAAATTTGTAAATTTATAACAGGTTAGAAATTTGACGTAGTTAACAAACTGAGCAGAGTCCTACTTTGAACACATTTCCACTTTTAACGCGCGCGTTTCGCTTTGCATCACTACCTTTTTTTTGAGATTAGATTCTTCATGAATCCGGTAGATGGATCTGGTAGATATTGAACAATTTTCGAACACGGTTACTTCTTACCACTCGTGTTTTCGAATACAGTCGGTAGATGCGGTATCTGCCGGTACAATTTTCGTAAATGCGTACGTATTTTCTATAAAATGTACATTACCTTTAGACAGTTGTACGTATTTTATACAAATTCTATACAGAAAGTTTCGAGCTAAAAGATCATATATTTCGAGTAAAATTATAACACAAATATACTACGAATATGTCAATTGCACTTGACACTGACATCTTTCAATCAGAATTTTCTTAATGTAGTAGCTGTTTCTAGCATAGCTGACTAATTTATGAAATTTAATTTCTTTATAATTTTATAACTCTATATCCATTTAATATGAAGTATGAAATGCAGTCAAATCGTGTAGACAATACAATATTCTTTAATATTTATAATAACATTAAATGTGAAAAAATGATATTTAATATTTAACATCGGTTTTTCAAGAAAAACTGTTAAAATCTTCAAATGAGGGTACTTCCGGTTGACCAATTATAACCAAAATCTAATCAGCTCTTCATATGGATGCAACGAAGAGGAATACGAAAGAATTATAATTTTTGGAATTGTAGTATTAGAGTTATCGTAGACGAAAATTTTGTTACACACGCACACACACACACACACACACACACACACACACACACACACACATCCACACACACACACCCACTTCCACACGCACACACACACACACACACACACACACACACACACACACACACACACACACACACGCACACACACACACAGACATCATCGTAAAAATAGTAAAATCGTATTCTAGATATCTTAAAACGTGCTTATTCATTAAAAACTCACCACCGAATTTTTTGACCAAAGACAATACCTTCCTTACCTAAAGGTGACGGAAGGTAAAAAATATATTCGAAAATATTGCTTTTTTGAAGGCGAATAAAATAAAAAGTATGGCTGATAGAAAAAATATCGATAATGAAGGAGCATAATTTCAAGTTTTAAATTATGCAGTCTTGAACAAAACAACTTGAAGGTGATGTCCATCATTCTCTATGCAGTGATGCAACCGATTTCTGAAGCTCTTCTGTACACGTTCCAACATTCGGGCTATTTCCTGTCGAATAAGATTAGCAGGGTTGTAGGGCGGTGTTTGTAAAACTAGGTCTTGAGATATCCCCATAAAAATCACATTTACCGTCGGCTCTCAAACGCTTTCTACAGTAAAATAGAATTCTAGTGATCCAAGAACGTGCTTATTCATTAAAAACTCACCATCGGAGTTTTTGAACAAACACACCACCCTTATTCATAGATGACGGAATGAAATAAATTCGAATACAATTCGTGTTATATACGTACATTACATTTATCAGAATCATGCGAAAAGAAGTAAGGGAGCAAACTTATACATATAACCGTAACCGTCTATGGAAATATTTAATTTGAAGCGTGAATTTATATTAATGACAATTTATGATGCCATGTACATTGGCTACATGACTACATTTTCTTTTTTTGTAAAGTTTGTGCATAATTTGATGCATCTGAATATGTACGGTCAAATACGCCTCCCGGAGTATAGGAAGCTACAAAGAACGCAGTAAATAATTTACTACTCCAGAATTCAAGAAAGAAGTACGAATTAAAGTACTATAAAATGAGTGTTTTTTTCGACTACTTTAAAGCACGAGTGCGCAAAATCTAATTTTACATTAGTATGAGTATCCAGGGTAACGTAAATATAATTTGTATGATAGGACTACAAAAAAATATTAACTTTATACCTACGGGCTGGTAGAATTAAAAATCTCTAATATAGTATAAATACTGCTTTTTAAATGTATAAATTTTATTGCCTTGCAGTGGCGCTGATTTTAAAATTATTATTATTTTAACTACTCTTCGCGAGATGTCTCTGGCTTTACAGTCTGCGGCATAGAAAATAGATATACTGCACTCTATGTAGAAACGCAAGGAGTTTAGGTGTACAACTACCGCGCCGAGAAATAGAATTTTTTGAATGAATCATAGATGTATTAATATATGAAATATATGAAAACTGTTCATTTGATTTATTTGTTATGCCGTTTTTTACCTCCCGCTATCGTTGGTAAGGGAGGTATAGGGATCGTGCTAAAAATCGCATATCGAGATTTTGGTTTTAAGGTCCCTAGAATCCAATTTTAACATTTTCACGATGATGTCTGTGTGTATGTATGTGTGAATCCTCCACTCTAACCTCAAATACTATCATTCAGAAAATTTTGAAATCTTGTATTTCGAACTTTTTCTGTATTGGAAAGAGCCCACTAGATTTTGTTGAAAATCGGATAACCGGAAATGGCACTTTACTCAAAATAGTTTATCATCGAAAAATACCTTTAAATGTTATTTTTTCGAGATTAATGTTATTATAAAAATTAAGGATTATTAAATTTTCTCTAGATTTGCAATAATACTTTTTGTATATATTTCACGGATAAATTTATAAAATTATCTATAATTTAAATCCCAGAGCCTACGCTTAAAACAAACAAAACGCAGTTATTCAAAGGTATGTAACTGGCAGATAAATGTCACTATCAAAGAACTAATCATTTCAAAATAATATTAATGTCTTAAAAGAATAAAGTAAATAAAACAATAGAAAAGGAATTCAATACAGTTTCCACCATAAGTAAATATATATATATATATATATATATATATATATATATATATATATATATATATATATATGTAGGTTTGTATTTAGATTAATAAAAATTAACGATTCACAAAAATGTTTAAGCTAATCCTCATTTTTGAGTTTGTGAATTCTATTCTATCCCGGTATTTAAAATTTAATCTTCATTTTATTATATCTCCCGTGGCTCAATGTTTAGAGCAACGCCTCATAAGTCATAAGTGCGCTCGGGGCTCTGGGTTCGAATCCCACTGAGGCATGAATGTATGTGAGTGTGAACCTACTGTGTAATTACGATTTAATCCTGTTGAGGGGTTTAAAAGAAAGGTAGTTACTTGGATTAGATTAGACTATATTTTAAGAAATAAACTGCCAAAATTAGAGTATAATTCGCTAATCTAAAAATTTACTTAATCTTTTTTGTTACTCGGGCTGTAAATGGCGGGAGGTATTGTGTTGGCCACACCAGATTTTTTACAATAATTAATAGCATTCTGGATTACAATGTCATCTGACTTCGCTTTAGAAATTTTTCCTGCTGTCGCATATATATGTTTGGTATAATTATAAAATAAAAATCTTACAAAAAATTCGAGACACTCGTATAAAATATGCTCGATACAAGTAAATACATTATTAGGTATATGTTTTGTTATTATTCTAATAATAATTTTTCTTGTCTAATTTATAACAATAATTTTTTATATTTTCATTGAGCAAATTTTTAACACTGTTTATGAAATTGGAGAATATTTCGTTTGGGTGGAATAATGCGTTTATATGGTATGCCTTAGTTAAAATAAAAGACGTAGAATTTTCAACTTGTCACAATTACGCACACAATACTTGTTTTTCTTTGGCATTGCCATGATGCAAGACTCAGGTCGTTCACGGACAAAAGAAAAAACAACAAAAATATTTAACTAACAACAAAATGAACTTAACAAACAACAATAGCTATTTGTGTATTGAGAGCGTAAAATGGGACATTGTCGATTAAGAGGTTGTTGCCGCGCGACGCAGGAGCGCTGCATTTTCTCGAAATCGACAATGTCCATTTGTGCTCGAAACACAGAAGATTTTTTCTACAGTCTTGTACCATAACAAAAAATAATAAAATGTACACTTCGTACTTACAGTACTACTCAAGAGTTTTGCAGTCAAGTGAAGATAGGAACGTATTCAAATATGACTTCAAGATATTATTTTGGCTTTCGTTTTTTCAAAAAAATGAGGTCGTGGGTTCAAATCCCGTCGGCTAGCATTCTTTTCTTTCCTTGATTTAAAATAATGCCAATTTTGTAATGAATATTATGAGTTTTTTGTATAATTTATTTGTTTCAAGTACATTTCACGCCAAACTTTTGTAGGTGGCAGCCCGACTGTTCATATAATTTATTTTATATTTATTTTTAATTTATCGTTATTTTCCATTCTTCTTGATTTATTGCTTCAATGTAATCTAAGCATTTTATACTTTCGTTTTTGTAAATAAATGCCCTATTTTATTTTCACTGTAGTGCGGCGTTTTGTTTGGTTATGTAATATACCGACAGAGCAGTTATATGTCAGATTGATTTGTGAAGGTGGTAATTGTGTAACTACAGTGCCATTAGTTCCTGTCTAAACGTTTCCATTAAGAATGTAGACAAGTGACATTTCTCAACATTGTACACTTAGAAATTTGGACAGCGAGCGTTTTTCTACTTTGTCGCGCATGAGCGGCAAAATGACATTTTGCGTTGACAAAAGAGAGCGCAAATGGCTACTTTGTATATAGACTGTAGAAAAAAAGTATTAAACAAACAAAAATAACTTAACGAACATAAAGCACTAAACAATCAAACAAAGTACTTAATAAACAACAAAACTTAATCGCAAACAGGAATACAAAGAAAATAGTTCGAGAAAACCGATACTGACACCTGACACTATAAGAGCGAAAACATGATGAGATGAGTGATTTCAACTGACATTTGTCACCATCTTGAAAGCTTTCCAAACTGTTGTGTTATCAGCGCCATTTACGGCACGGCGCACAACTATTTGAAGCGATAGTGGCGTTTTTGCGGTCGAGCCAGCAACTTATACGGCGACCGAGATGGTCGCGTGAGTGTGCATAGCATGGTCTGCGGTATCATCGTTTCTTATAATATAATATATTCGTATAATAAAATGAGTAAGTATTAGGTCGTATACTCAACATATTTGGAGCACCATATACAGGTTGTTGAAAATATAGAAATATAGAGATAAGTAGCTATTTTCTTTATTATTAATTTTAGACCTATGGTTTAAATTATAAAGGGGACGAAGTTAAATGCCACCGTTTGTATGAAATACGAAATTGAAATTATCAATGATTTTTGAAATGATATACAGCGAGTTTGTTTTTTGAAGCGCACCATTGGGATTTCGGAAACTTTAAAAGATACGAAGCCGGTTAAATTAGGGCAAAGTTGCTCCATTAGTAGGCCATTTTAAAGATGTGTTTCTTTTTCCCGAAAAATTCATTGGTCACTACGTAAATGCAAAAATTCAAATTTTGACAGTTTTTAGTATTACAAACTAACCTAACCTCGGCTTCGCCGAGTTTAGTCTAGGGCTCCGCCGATAGTGTTTTATGATAGACTATCCGTACATCCAATCTGTCTACACACAATTTAAAACCAAAGTGCTAACGCCAGCAGTCTTGTCAGATACCCAAATTCTCTCAAACGATTTAACTTTATGCATAAAACAAAATCCATTTAACGTGACAGAAATTTTGACACATGTATCTAACAGTCCTTAATTAGACCTCTCATTTGATGCCAAACACGACATATTTCTAACATCTTTATGCACAAAACAAAAACCGACTGAGATGTCTAATTGTTAACACTTCCATATCAGCAGAAAAAAAATCAGTTGATCCCAATCACGACAGGGTTCAGACAACTCTATGCGAAAAACAAAAGCCAATCGAGTTGATGTCTAAATTTTGGAAGTTCTATAATTTAACCAGGCAGAAAACTTTTCATTTCATGGAGAAATGTCAAAATTACGACAGCTCAGTCGGCTACCGTTTTCTTGCAAAAAGTTGTCAATAATATTTCAGAATTATAATCAAAAAATGCAGTTAAATATAATTTTTCGCCATACCTACATACCAAGTGGCACTTCAAATCCGTTACATAGGCATTTAACATGGGAAAACAGATTTTCCTTGCGCGTTGCTTTCCAAATTATTTTTAAAAAAATACTTCAAAAGTTGTAGATCATGAAATTCTGCATTTGAATCAAGAAAAAAATTAATTGTGCATGCTTTGTAATGGCAGAAATTTCAAATGAAAATATCGAAAATCACGTCAAAAATAGTGATAGCCATAAAATTAAAACAAACAGCATAACAAATGTAATTTTTTTATGTGATTGAAAAAGTCTCAATATTTGACATCAATCATTTGTTTGTCTGTTTGTTTTAATTCCATGGCTAGTGCTATTAAACTAATATTTTCATATTTAATTTCTAGAGTTACTAAACATACGAAATGGATTTTGTTTATTAATATGAAAGTAGAATTTTATGCTCTACAACTTTTATTTGAATATTTTTTTTCTATAATAATTTGGGGGGCAACGCATTACGGAAAACTGTTTTACCATGTTAAATGATTATGTATACAAAGTGATTGGTAGGAACTGATAAAACATATAATGAAATGAACAAATGCTGCGCGTTTTATGCGAGCAAACAGGACAAAATGTCTTAATTACAGGATAAATACAGTGTGTTCAAAAAAATTCCCAACTCGGAGTAGGCTATGTACAAAGAGACGTATGTCAATTAATTAAATGTCAATTTGACTTAAAATATTGTCAAAAATGTTTTGCAAAGAAATGAAAGCTTTTCAAATTAGAAAACGGCGAATGTCGATAAACTGTATCCTTTGACAACTTGACTTTTGAATTGAATATTGATCAAACACACGTTTCTCTGTTCATAGCCTACTCCGAGTTTGGTTTTTTTTAACACACTGTATAAACATAATATTAATAACACGTCTATGAGTACACAATACTAAAGTTAAATGTAAAAATAAATCAAACAAAACTCAAAAATGTGATATTTTAATTCTAAAGTAAACAATTAGTTACAAACTGTAGAAAAGTAAGTAGTTACATTACATTAATAAAGTTTGGATTGTTATTAAAGGGGAAAATGCAATACTCATAGGTATACAAGATTACAGTTGTAGCTTATGTTGTATGATTATGGCCCAGTTGCATAAAACTTTGTTAACTTTAATCACATTGTTAACTTTGACAAGACTTCTTTTCCATTGTATTTTTGATACGTATCCACGCTTACATTGTGCATATGATCAACTAACAACGTTTTATGGCCCTATGTAATTTTAAAGATTTTTTATTAATTGGCAATAAAAGAATTTTAAAATAGATAATTCTAAACGTAATATAAGAAAATGAAATGCAGATTAAAATCTGTACCGTTTTAAGATAAATATTGAATTATGGTGCACTATCCACGCCAGCAATGAGTGCCCGTGAGGTGACACCTGGTAAACGCACGCACGGTACAAATATGTCATCATCATTACCGATATCTGCGTACAAAGCAGATTGGCACACCCAGCAATGGGTAATATGCCGTGATGATATATTTATTTATTTATTGAATTATGTTTAATCTGAAATAATTGTCTTGTCCAAACATTAAGGCATGATTTTCCTGTACGATTTTTGGTTTATCCAATGAATAACACATTTCTGGCTGGATTCGATGAAGAACAACTAACTAACGCGTATGTCTTTCTCAGCCTGACATAAATATGACTTAAAATCATTACATATACTTCGTTCTACGATGTCTTCCGATGCCATTTCTCCACAGCTCTCTATCTTGCCATATATCTTCATTTAATTCCCTCTCTCTCTCTCTCTCTCTCTCTCTCTTATTCCTTCTTGGACTCCTGCTACCCAACTTCTTCTAGGTCTCTTTTATTTTTGCCGGTAGGTTTCCACTGTAGTATTTGTTTAGGAAGCCTCTCATTACGCATTTATTTCTAGACCTCAGCTACGGTATTCTTCTATAAATTTTCGTATCATGTATTCACTATCGTTGTAGACTTGTGCAATAAGTATTTCATCATCTGCAAAGCATAAAGTGTAAATTGCTTGATCTTCCAAGGGTATACCCATATTTTTGCAATTCTTCTTCCACGTTTACAGTGCTTTTTATATATACCTACCTACGTTCTTTTCTTCAATTTTACATAGTTAAATATTTTTAGTATTGAAAAGAACAACCGGTACGACATTCATAATTTTTTGTCATTAACATATCAAATATGACAAATGACAATGTTTGTTTTTAATTTTGTATGTGTACCCTTCGACCGATTCCTACCCTTGTTATCCTTTTCGTCGTGTTTCCTTATTTATTTTCCAAAATTCTATTTACAAAATAAAATACATAATACATTAATACAAAACATGGCTTAAAATCATTTTATATACCTACCTCGTTTAATTCATAATCTTTTCTTCAATTTTACATATTATTTAAGCATTTTTTTGCATTTAAAAGGATGAAAACCGATAATATGTAAGCGTTGACATTGACATACCATATGACATGAACGCGTTTATCTTCTTAAATTTTTCAATGAGAACTGTGATCGTTACTGTGACTTATTGTTTTTGTCCCAATTTTCAATCTTTAATAATTTTTTACTCAAAAACTATGCATCCTACAGAAATTTGTGTTATTACGAGGGCACTCGAGACAATCAAATCCTACAATTTGTAACAAATTTCACGAAAATCGGTCCTGCCATTCAGGCTGTAGAGGTGTTCAAAGGTTGGTGATTGGCTTTTTGATTAATTCATATATATATATATATATATATATATATATATATATATATATATATATATATATATATATAACTATATTGAATCTAACCTTTTAGTATATATGACTAGCGTAACCTCGGCTTCGCCGAGTTTTCCCTAGGGTACCGCCGATAGTGGTTTATGATGCCCACGCAACATGCCCACCCAAACTGCCCACGCAACATGCCCACTCAAACTGCCCACGCAACATGCCTACCCAAACTGCCCACGCAACATGCTCACCCAAAGTGCCCACGCAACATGCCCACCCAAACTGCCCACCCAAACAGCCCACGCAACATGCCCACCCAAACTGCCCACGCAACTTGCCCACCCAAACTGCCCACTCAAACTGCCTACTCAAACTGCCCACCCAAACTGCCACTCAAACTACCTATTCATACTGCCCACCCAAACTGCCCACGGAACCTGTTCAACCAAACTGCCCACTCAAATAGCACACCCAAACTGCCCGCTTAAACTGCATACTCATACTGCCGACTCAAACTGTCGTAATCTGCAATAATTTCTTTTCTAATGTTTTTATTGGTGTTGCAGTTGTAAAGCTAGTTCAAGATGGACTAATAAAAATTATTTATTTGAACAAAAAAATTATTTAAAAATTAGAGTAGTTTGAGTGAAGACAACACTTGTCATTTTTTAAGGTTTGAAGTCAGAGACGGAACATGGATAAGACATTTTTTATTAATGGCAACTGTTTGGCGGAGTTCTGTGTAAATCAAATGCATGTCGTATACTTGATTAGTGAAAGCAACATGCATATCTAAATATGTAAGTGCTATTCTACTTTTTGCAAATTAAACTTCATTTATGACAACCAACAAATATTGTTGTCTAGAATAAATTGATATTCAGATTTAGCTGGTACGTCGACTTTACAGTATTACAACTTTTACAACTTGACAAATTATGCAAAATATGTTTCAGATTGTTCCAGATTATAATTTCTTTCAGTTCTCTTTATCATACCATGAACTATAGAAAGCTACTCTAACCTTCGAGTTTCCCCTAGGGCTCTTATATATTTGTTTTAGTTGTTTACTTGTACACACAATTCACGAATAGTGCTAACGTTAACATTTTTCTCAGATATCAAAAATCTCTTCTCTCAAAAAAATCTGAATTTTGACAAAAAACAAAAGCCGATCGCGCTATTAAAATTTGTCCTCTTAGAATATGATTTAACATTCTTACATTTAAACAATATATTTGCAATAATACAGACCGACAAGATGAATCATATAGAAGTTTAACATGGGTATTAAATTGTGCGAAAATTTGTTGTCCTGTATATTTTAGAGCAAAAATTTACAAATAAAATTAATATTTACTTTTAAAAAAACTTTATTTAATATAATAGAATATCTATTGCACTAGATATATAGAAAAACATTTTTTTCTTCGAAAATCAGGTATCCTATCCATGGAAATAAAACAAGATCTCATTTTTACAGTTCAGTGTTATTGATGTTAATTGTTGTAATCATTGTATGTACATTGTTATAATTCAGAAATATATATTCAAATATTATGATCTTAATTGATATTTTCTTTCGTTTTTTTATTTTTTTATTTATATTCTAAGTATCTAGTACTACAAATATTCTAATTAAACTTCCATGTTTCGCATTCGTTGCACACCTTTATACATATTATTGTATTAATTAAACATCTATTACGATGTTCTGTTATAGTTCAATACACTAAAAAAAATGTCAATCTACATGATTTCCGTATTTATCACATGTTGTTATTCTTAAGTTTAAGAAAACAATAAATTACATTTGACGTTTCCAGTTTGACTTTTATAAATAAATCTGAACAAATTGTTAAACACTTATTATATCAATATTATCATATAATATAATAGAAAATATAGAAATTTAAGTTTATATGTGAACTATTATACTGCCAATAGATGACAGCGCCATCTGAGGGAAAATTATAATTTATTATTAATAATTACATTTACACATTAGAGTAGAGAAACGCAAAATACATAATAGTTATATTCTCAGTATAGGGTAATTATTATAATAAGTACTAGTATTGTAGCAGAATATTGATTTAATTTAAAAAATTGTCACGTTAAAATAGTTTCCAGACGAACAAAAGATGGCGCTAAAGATGGATATATCAGTCTCACTACGCAAATTGTACAATCCAGGTAAGTGTGTTCTTGGGGTAATAACTTATTGTGTAAAATGTAATGTATGAAAATAAACTTAATTAAATTGAAATAAATTATGAAAACACGTATTTTGCTTATATGATGATGGAATATAATTGATGAAATAGAAATAGAATTTTAAAATGATGTCTTTAAGATTTGAAAATTTTCCTAGAATTTGTTATTTTCCGACATTCTGAGCGCACTTTTATAATAAAAGCGCTTTTATGAAGCGCGCTTTTACATTATATTCTTATGAGGAGTTTGCTCCATAAAAGCGCTTTTATTATAAAAGTGCGCTCGGAATACGGGCCTTGGTGTTTTCAGATGAAATTTGTATATGTAAGGTCATTAAACAATTATTTAGATTATGTTCTTCAAAATTAGAATTTATTACTCCATATTAAGAGTGTTTGAATGGTGGGACTTGTGAAATGAGTGTAGATGCAGACACAGTGAAACATTGAATAACTTCCGTCAGATATGATGCGATGTTTGTTTTTTATTTATTGTACATGACAATAATGTATTACTTATAAAGTGAATCAGCACTTACGATTTTCACTAAGATTTAGTATTAATTGTAAAATGTATATACAGTGTGAAGTAAACAACAGTAATTTTTCGTGGACTTTTTTTTGTATACCTATGTATATACCTTGACATCAATACAGAACACTTCGATCCATTGTTTTAATGTAAGAATTTTGACCAGTTAATAATTTTTTTCACAAAAACTATGCACAGTAAAAATAAGAGACATATCAAAGGCACTATGTTGATTTATTCTCTACTATTTAAAGCAAATTCCATCCAAATCGCTGAAACCGTTTCAGTTGTAGCTTTGTTCAAAAATTTCCCGATCGTCGTGATGAATTTTGGGGTGTTTGACCTTTTAGTATTAGGACTAGCGAAAACTCGGCTACGCCAAGCTTCCCCTAGGGCTCCGCCGATAGTGTTTTATAATAGTCTTTACGTACATCCAGTCTGTCTGCACATACTTTAAACCCAAATTGCAAACGGTAACAGTCTTAACAAAGGTTTAACTCCTCTCCTGCTCACTCAATCTGCCCACGAATTTGCTCACCTAAACTGCCCCAACCAAATTGCCTTTAAAGGGGGACCTCCCATTTGATACCACACACGACAAATTTCCGACAGCTTTTTGCAAAAAAAAACAAAAGACGATCGAGTTGTCAAATATCTACATTGCAGCCCTTAAGAAAACTTTTCATTTGATACCATACACGACATATGTCGGACAATATTTTGTACAAAAGACGATCGAGTTGTCAAAATTTTTGACTTTTTTCCATAGCAGCTCGTGAGAAAACTTTTCATTTGTTACCAAACACGACATATATCTTACAACTTTTTGCAAAAAACAAAAGACGATCGCGTTGCCAAAATTTAAAATTTCTGCATGGCAGCTCTTTAAAAAACAAATCATTTGATAACAAACACGACGTTTTGCAAAAAACAAAAGACAATCAAGTAATCATATTTTTCTCATTTCTGCCTATCAGTTCTTGAGAAAACATTTTATGTGATACCAAACACGACATATTTCATACTAGTTATTGCAAAAGAACAAATGAATATCGAGTTGTCAAATATCTGACATTTCTACATAGCAGGTCTTAAGAAAACATTTCATTTGATACCAAATTCGACAAATTTCTGACTACTTTTTGCAAAAGATAAAAGACAATCAAGTAATCATATTTTTCTCATTTCTGCATATTAGCTCTTGGGAAAACATATTATTTGATACCAAATACGGCTTATTTCTAACAACTTTTTGCGAAAAAAAAGACGATCGAGTTGTCACAATTTTGACAATTTTGCATGGCAGCTCTTGAGAAAACATTTCATCTGATACCAAACACGTCATATTTCTGACAAAATTTGCAAAAGACAAAAGCCAATCAGGTTATAATTTTTTTGACATTTCTGCATGGCAACACCCGAGAATACATTTCATTTCATACGACACACGACATATTACTGACAACTTAAAGAAAAAACAAAAGACGATTGTGTTGTCATATTTTTCACATTTCTGCATGACAGCTCTTGAGAAAACATTTCATTCGATACCAAACACGATATATTTCTGACAACTTTATGAAAAAAAACAAAAGACGATCGTGTTGTCATATTTTTAACATTTCTGCATGGCAACACCCGAAAATACATTTCATTTCATACCACACACGTCATATTTCTGACAACTTAAAGACAAAACAAAACACGATTGTGTTGTCATATTTTTAACATTCCTGCATCACAGCTCTTGAGAAAACATTTCATTTGATACCAAACACTACATATTTCTGAGAAAATTTTGCAATAAACAAAAGATGAACGAGTTGTCATATTTTTGACATTTCTGCATGACAGCTGTTGAGCAGACATTTTATTTCATACCGAACATTACATATTTCTGACAATTTTCTGCAAAAAAACAAAAGACGATCGAGTTGTCATATTTATCACATTTCTGCATGACAGCTCTTGAGAAAACATTACATTTGATACCAAACACGATATATTTCTGACAACTTTATGAAAAAAACAAAAGACGATCGTGTTGTCATATTTTTAACATTTCTGCATGGCGACACCCGAAAATACATTTCATTTCATACCACATACGTCATATTTCTGACAACTTAAAGACAAAACAAAACACGATTGTGTTGTCATATTTTTAACGTTTCTGCATCACAGCTCTTGAGAAAACATTTCATTTGATACCAAACACTACATATTTCTGAGAAGATTTTGCAATAAACAAAAGATGAACGAGTTGTCATATTTTTGACATTTCTGCATGACAGCTGTTGAGCAAACACTTTATTTCATACCAAACATTACATATTTCTGACAATTTTCTGCAAAAAACAAAAGACGATCGAGTTGTCATATTTTTGACATTTTTGTATGACAGCTTTAGAAAAAACATTTCATTTGATACACATGTTTCTGACAACTTTATAAAAAAAACAAAAGACGGTCGAGTTGTTAAATTTTTGTCATTTTTGCATGACACCTCTTGAGAATACATTTCATTTCATACTAACCACAACACATTTCTGACAACTTTTTGTAATAAACAAAATCTGATCGAGTTGTCAAATTTTTAACATTTGCGCATAGCAGCTCATGTGACAACTTTTTAATAGATACCAAACACGACATATTTCTACCCACGCAACATGCCCACGCAACATGCCAACCCAAACTACCCACGCAACATGCCCACCCAAACTGCCCACGCAACATGCCCACCCGAACTACCCACGCAACATGCCCACCCAAACTACCCACGCAACATGCCCACCCAAACTGCCCACGCAACATGCTCACCCAAACTGCCCACGCAACATGCCCACCGAAACTACCCACGCAACATGCCCACGCAACATGCCCACCCAAACTACCCACCCAAACTGCCCACGCAACATGCCCACGCAACATGCCCACCCAAACTACCCACGCAACATGCCCACGCAACATGCCAACCCAAACTACCCACGTAACATGCCCACCCAAACTGCCCACGCAACATGCCCACCCAAACTACCCACGCAACATGCCCACCCAAACTACCCACGCAACATGCCCACCCAAACTGCCCACGCAACATGCCCACCCAAACTATCCACGCAACATGCCCACCCAAACTACCCACGCAACATGCCCACGCAAACTGCCCACGCAACATGCTTACACAAACTACACACGCAACGTGTCCACCGAAACTGCCCACGCGACATGTCCAACCAAACCACCCACGCAACCCAAACTGCCCATGCAATCTGCCCTAACGAGCCCCACACACTCCGTTATTTGTGTACGGTTTAGGTTTAGAACATACGGGTAAAGCCGTGCGAATAAAACACGCTGGACTGCCAACCCAAATACTACCAGTTTCTTTTTGTCCGTTGTGTAGAATATATTTACAAAATTAAATATAAATAAACATACCTTAAATTAATACACTGACCGGCACAGAAAACAATCCTTAACATTCTATATGTACACTGTACACTTTGTCTTGTCGTTGATGCTTTTCTTACATTTCTCGTCCATTTCGTCGTTTAATAACCTCGAACATTTTCAACAATCTATTTACAAAATAAATTATAAAATAAGAATAAACATATCTTACATTCATAGCGTACCTTACGTCGTTTAATTCTCACATTCTTTTCTTCAATTTGAAACCGCTTATTTTCTGTAGTTCAAATTTGTCATAACATATCAAATGTCACAGAAGACCGTATTTATCTTTTTAATTTTATACATGTATACTTCGTTCGATTGTGAAACTCTTCTAGTCTTTATCAACGTTTTCGTAGTTTTTAGTAACTTCTGACATTTCGTAAAATCTATTTACAAAATAAAATCTAAATTAACAATAAATATTGCTTAAATTCATTACGTATACCTACCTCGTTTAATTCATATTCGTTTCTTCAATTTTACACAATATATTTAGCATTGAAATGGTACAACCCATACGACATTCATAATTTGTCATTATTGACATTGACATCATGCCAAATGTTACACATGACAGTATTATGCATCCTACAGAAATTCGTCCCATTAGAAGGGCCCTGAAGCCAATCATTTCCTACAATTTGACAAAAATTTCATGAAAATCGGTTGCACCGTTTAAGCTGTAGCCTTGTCTAAAGTTGGGCGATCGTCGTGATTAAAGAAAATATATAACTATAGATAGTGATTCTAACCTTCCTAATACTAAAAGGTTAGAATCACTATATGAAACATTTTTGTTTAAATTAATTGGGAACTTTTACGAAAAGGAAAACTGATTTCCAATGTTAAACGCCTGTGGTCCGTTTTTTGATTAACACCCTGTATCTATGTATATCTATCAACAGTTAGGTAATTTAATGAAAATATGTTACTCTCACTATATTCCATAGGATTTTTTCTAAAGTTTTTCGATTACAATAAAAAAAAGCTTGATTAAAAAATAGATTACAATAATGAAAGTATAATTAATAATTACGTAAAAAAATTGATAATATAACTGTCATCGTATAATATAAAAATTAATATTTTTTTTTGCTTTTAAATTTGTCTTGGAGCGTTGTAAATCAAGAAGGCCCAAAAATTTTTCTCATAGGGGCGCAAAATTTCTAGTTACGCCACTGATTGATATCACAAGTATACTCAGTCTTTTAATAAAATAAACTATATACTTAAGATAGATATGTTATCAGTCAGCCAAACCAAGTATTTAAAAGAATAATGCTTTATTAATATGTTTATTTCATAAATTGTTGAGATTTTTAAAATTCTTAAATAATTTTTTTTTCTATAAAAAGTTAAGATGGTTTTGCCGCCCCCATGCTTGGCCGCCTATGTTTTAGGAACAAAATGAACACCCGCTAGGATCGGGCCTGGCTGTCACTTTTAATACAGAGATTATGAAGCTATGGATATCACTACACAAGATTCGTTTCCAATAATTCTTCTTTTATTAACAAACTTAAATCCATTGTACTTAGATAGACACTTTGTATAACTCAAAATATATGAATTTATCAGACTGCACTGGCAAGAACTGACGATCATAGTACGTGCAAGAAAGTGCGCACTGAGCAAGTTCAGTTCATTAGAAAAGTATAAATGGAACACACTTAAAACTCAGTTAGTGCGCACTGATAATATAAACGGAAAACGATTTATGCACTCAGTGCCAAGAAGTGCACACTAAATATATAAATGGAAAACGCAATTAGATTTTGAGTTATTAGGTCAAAGTAATGATATTTATATGGACGCCATATTGGAAACTTACATCATTGAAAAGAGTTTAGCTTTCCAACAATGTATAATTTATTGATGTTGTAATGAAACCATAATTATAAGTTATAATTTGATTATTATCATTGCTAATTTCCTAGTTTGGTTCTCAAAATTATATTCAGTTTAATTAGTTTTAATATTCTTATATGGACATCATAGTAGGCGATGACCACATGGAAAACGAAATTTGAAAAGTGTATCAGAGCTGAATAAGTTAAAAATATTAGTGAAAATGAAAATAAACATAAAAATAAACAGAAAACTATAACTACATATAATCATTGTTTTTACTCTATAAAATTAATAATTGTTATATTTTTACTGTTTGAAACAAATGAACATGAATAAAGAGATTGTTAATGATGGATTTAATTTATAAATTTTGATTTATGAATTTAGTCATATAATTTAGATTTATTGCACGGGTTAATGATGAATTTACATGTATAAATTAATACAACCAAATAAATGTTAATATTGAATAATTTGGATTTCATGTCTTACAATACCAATACTGTGTAATTCTACATAAAAAATAAATTCCATACCTAATTTATATTGAATATCCATTATGAATTACATTTATTATATAACTTAGGTACCTATTTTTTGACGTAATTTTGATACTGTCAACAACTACCACATCATTTTGTTTATTTAGTTTCTTTTGTTGCTATGAATTTGAAAGAAAACTGTATTCAGATTGGTGTGACTTAAAAAATTTAAAATAAAATTTCAAATATAAAAATTTGTAAATCTAAATTACAAATCTTATGCCCGGTTTCATAAACGTTTGCTAAATTTTAACACTTTGTTAAACGATATAGCACTTTGTTAAATACCAAATGTTGTTTCACCAACGGGTGTTAAGTTTAACATGTTAAATCTTATGTTAATTTAATAGTAGCTTCGAGGTGCTTCTAAATTTTTAACTCATTGTTAAATTTGACATTTGATAAATTTGTTACAAATGTTATTACGAATATTTGGTTAGATGAAAGTTTTATATGTTCATTTGTGTATTATTGATAATTACATTGTGAGTATACTAATTTCCATATTAAGTTAGATGAAATTTATAGTACATATTCAACTGCAAATAAAATTTATAGAATAACTACTTAAAGAAGAAGAATTTTTTGAAAAAGATATTGTCTGGATACGTAGGCCAAGGCATTTTACAAATCATACAAATCCGTTTAAAATTTATAATGATATGGTATTTAAAATCAGACACAGATTTACCAAGGAAACTGTTAGAATAATATTAGACCATATTAGCGACAATTTAATTAGTTTTACTAACAGAAATCATCCTATCATTCCAATGAATATGCTTCTAATCACACTTCTTCTATTTACTTTTTTCTTTTTAAAACGTTAATAATATTATTTTGAAATGATTAGTTCTTTGATAGTGACATATATCTGTCAGTTACATACATTTGAATAACTGCGTTTTGTTTGTTTAAAGCGTAGGCTCTGGGATTTAAATTATAGATAATTTTATAAATTTATCCATAAAATATATAGAAAAAGTATTAATGCAAATCTACAGAAAATTTAATAATTTTTAAATTTTATAATAACATTAATCTCGAAAAAATAACATTTAGAGGTATTTTTGGAAAAAAAAACTATTTTGAGCTTCTAGTAAAGTGCCATTTCCGGTTATCCGATTTTCACCAAAATCTAACGGGCTCTTTCCATTACAGAAAAAGTTCGAAATACAAGGTTTCAAAATTTTCTGAATGATAGTATTTGAGTTAGACTGGAGGATCCACACACACACACACACACATACACACAGACATCATCGTGAAAATGTTAAAATTGGATTCTAGGGACCTCAAAACGTGGTCATTTACCAAAATCTCGATATGCGATTTTTAGCACGATCCCTATACCTCCCTTACCAAGGGTAGCGGGAGGTAAAAAATTAAAAATGTAACTCCATCTTCACGCTAGAGTTTTGGGACTGCATACAAACTCCTAAATACGCAAATATCAATCAGTACATTTCTTGGCATATATATTTTTCTATCGTACAAATATATCACTTGAAGTTATATTGGTCTGTACATTTCTCGCCATGTACATTCGTCACTGTGTACAAACCATGAAGTTGCTGCGCATCAAAGAATTCAAACTTGGCGCGTTAACTGCATCTCGAATTACACTTCAAGAACAAAACGTATTTTAATAAAAACATGTGTAATATTTGCATTATGCTTTAGGCTTATATATATATATATATATATATATATATATATATATATATATATATATATATATATATATATATATATATATATATATATATATATTAGTTTCTTTAATCATGACGATCGCCATCCTTTGAACACCTCTACAGCTTGAATGGTGTGAGCGATTTTCGTGAAATTTGCACCAAGTTGTAGGAAATGATTGTCTCGAGTGCCCTCGTATAGCTCAAATTTCTGTAGGATGCATAGTTTTTGAATAAAAAATTATTAAAGATTGAAAATTGGGACAGAAACAATATAGGTCACAGTAACGATCACAGTTTTCCTTAAAATTTTAAGACGATAAACGCTGTCATTTTTTTTGCATGTCAATTAGGACAAATTATCGGTGTTCATATTTTTAAATGCAAAAAAATGCTTAAATAATATGTAAAATTGAAGAAAAGATTTTGAATTAAACGAGGTAGGTATATACAATGATTTTAAGACATGTTTTATATTAATGTATTATATATTTTATTTTGTACAAAGAATTTTGGAAAATGAATAAGGTAACACGACGAAAAGGATAAGAAGGGCAGGAATAATATCACAATCGATCGAAGATTACACATACCAAATTAAAAACAAACATTGTCATCTGTCACATTTGATATATTAATGACAAAAAAATGATAAATGTCGTAGCGGTTGTTCTTTTCAATACTAAAAATATTTAAATAATATGTAAAATTTAAGAAAAGAATGTAAGTATATATCATCACGGTATATTACCCATTGCTGAGTGTGCCAATCTGCTTTATTTAATTTTCTTATATTACGTTTAAAATTATCTATTTAAAATTCTTTTCTTGCCAATTAATGAAAAATCATTAAAATTACATAGGGCCATAAAACGTTGATCATCATGTAACCGTGGATATGTATCAAAAATGCATTGGAAAATAAACCTTGTCAAAGTTAACAATGTGATTAAAGTTACCAATGTTTTATGTAACTGGGCTATAATCATACAGCATAAGCCACAAAAGTAACCTTGTATGCCTATGATTCTTGCATTCTTTCCATTTAATAACAATCTAAACTTTATTAATATCTTTTCATATTCGTTGTATACATTCACATGTAATGTAACTACACTATTATTCACGAAAGATGACTATTCAAGGTCATTTGTTCGAAGAAAGAATACACAACACTTTACAGCAGTAGCTTAGCAACTTTTTGTATTAGAAAGAGAAAGATTATTTGACCTATGTCTATTTAATTTATGTGGTGTGACAGATATACGTAAATACTGCCATTACTTTCTAACACACTATAAATAATAATGACATATGTCGTAGAATTACAGATACCTAATTATCTACTGCACTGCCCTCTGTGTTAATATTTAGCCAGTGGCGTTGACGTTTAAATCAAATTATTATTCATTGGTTTATAAGTTAGGTCTATGTTTTTGTATTTTGCAAAAACATAAGTGAAGAACATAAATCTTTCAGAAAGGCATTATTTAGAAAGAAACATAATTTTCAAATGAATTATTCTTATTTTTTCAGGTAAAATGTGTCCATAAATATTTCATGTTGCACGCCTATGCAAATGAAATGCAATGAAGTTATCTGCAATTAATATTATATCAGACGGCTCACAAATGACCTTGAATAGTCATCTTTCGTGAATAATAGTGTACTTACTTTTCTACAGTTTGTGACTAATTGTTTACTTTAGAATTAAAATATCACATTTTTGAGTTTTGTTTGATTTATTTGTACCTTTAAATTTAGTATTGTGTACTCATAGACGTGTTATTAATATTATGTTTATACAGTGTGTTCAAAAAATTCCTAACTCGGAGTAGGCTATGAACAGAGAAACGTGTGTTTGATCGTTATTCAATTCAAAAGTCAAGTTGTCAAAGGATACAGTACATTAACTTTCGCCGTTTTCTAATTTGAAAAGCTTTGATTTCTTTACAAAACATTGTTTAAGTCAAATTGACATTTAATTAATTGACATACTTCTCTTTGTACATAGCCTACTCCGAGTTATTTTTATTATTTTATGGACACATTGGAGCGAATTCATCATCTTTCTAAACTAATCCACGGTGAAGTAGATGATCCTACTTGCTTAAATGAACTCCCTTTCCACACTCCTTTCATACACACTCGCTATTTTCAAATCTTCTATCTTCCCACTCCACGCAGTAATGCCTTATCTCTTTCTCCTATATACCGAATGTGTCAAATTTATACAAACAAATTTTCAAATATCGATGTATTCCGTTACTCCCCCAAAAAATTCATAAATATTCTTTAACACATTAAGTGACATCGTTTCATGTTGTTCTTTTTTATTATTTTTATTCATTGATCGTTGTGCAGACATTTACTCATTTTTATGTAATGTATTTCATGTATTTTTTTCCTGCCCTCTTACTGGTTCTTCACCTGTTGGGCATTGTATTGATAAATAAATAAATTCAGCACCACTCTTCTTTAACTAAAGAAGCTTGTCTAAAAATAACAAAATAAAGAGAGACAAATGCATCGATGCATTAATAAGAAAAAGATGGAAGTTGTTTCCATAGTTACTAGAGACGGTTACCACACTAGTAAAGAGTACTGAATTCGGCCCACTGTATTTATCCTGTAATTGAGACATTTTGTCCTGTTTGCTCGCATAAAACGCGCAGTATTTGTTCATTTCATTATATGTTTTCATCAGTTCCTACCAATCACTTTGTATACATAAGCATTTAAGACGAATAGATACAGCACTATCTAAATTCAGAGGGACGGGTCGGGTGGAAAGGGGTCCACTCTAATTGAGGTAAAAGGCGGAGCTAAGCAATGAACAACTCAGGTAGTGGGAGACGACAGACTACAGGGGGACAATACACGGACTGAATTTTATTTCACTGCAGCTCCAGCATATACATAGAGGAATGGAATAAGGTGATAACAAAACATGATTTAGTTATCAGTTGACACCTTAAAATCAGATCTAAATGTTAAAATATTTTTTTAATTCTTTTTTATTTTGTAGATGTGAGTTGGTTACATGGCATTTGAGTGTTAAAATTTTAAATTTTTGCCTTAATTTTTATTAATTTCGTTATAGACTTATATTTTAAATATAAAAATTGTACAATTCAAAATACAACACAGTTAATCCGAAATAAAATAAAAACAGGTGAATAAACCTTAAATGTAAATATATAAATTAAAATATTTTTAAATGAGGTATTCTACCATTGCAAACAAATAATAAACTTCAATAATTATAAGGTAGCATATGTACGTTAAATTAAAAGTTTTAGTAAGAAGAAAATGATGAAATATTACTTTGTTGTAATAAAACTGCTTAATTATTGTAAACATGACGTCATATTCCTTGGGGAGGCCCTGAGCCTTCTAATTGGTTATTTTCGTAAAATTTTGGATGAATTCGCGTGAACTAGACCTATTATTCACAGATTTTTTACCTTCCGTCACCTTTAGGTAAGGAAGGTATTGTCTTTGGTCAAAAAATTCGGTGGTGAGTTTTTGATGAATAAGCACGTTTTAGGGTCCCTAGAATACGATTTTACTATTTTTACGATAATGTGTGTGTGTGTGTGTGTGTGTGTGTGTGTGTGTATGTGTGTGCGTGTGTGCGTGTGCGTGTGCGTGTGTGTGTGTGTAACAAAATAACTCTAATACTACAATTCCAAAAAATATAATTCTTTCGTATTCCTCTTCGTTGCATCCATATGAAGAGCTGATTGGATTTTGGTTATAATTGGTCAACCGGAAGTACCCTCATTTGCAGATTTTAACAGTTTTTCTTGAAAAAACGATGTTAAATATAATTTTTTCATATTTAATATTATTATAAATATTAAAGAACATTGTATTCTCTATACGATTTGACTGCATTTTATACTTAATATTAAATGGATATAGAGTTATAAAATTATAAAGAAATTAAATTTCATAAATTAGCTAGCTATGCTAGAAACAGCTACTATATTAAGAAAATTCTGATTGAAAGATGTCAGTGTCAAGTGCAATGACATATTCGTAGTATATTTGTGTTACGATCTTTTTGCTCGAAATTTTCTGTGTGAAATTTGTATAAAATACATACAACTGTCGAAAGGTAATGTACATACAAGAAATTTATAATCTTTTGCAAGGAACTTTATTTACGAAAATTCTACTGGTAGATACCGCATCTACCGACTGTGTTCGAAAACACGAGTGGTAAAAAGTTACCGTGTTCGAAAATTGTTCAATATCTACCAGATCCATCTACTGGATTCATGAAGAATCTAATCTCAAAAAAAGGTAGTGATGCAAAGCGAAGCGTGCGCGGTAAAAGTGGAAATGTGTTCAAAGTAGGACTCTGCTCATTTTGTTAACTACGTTATATTTCTAACCTGTTTTAAATTTTAAAATTTTTTCGTAGGTTATGGATCTACCTTGTTTACCACTTGCGTTCTTATAATATCGATTCCGGTAGCTATAAACTGATAAAAGCTGTTTACCAGTAACAGTTCACCGGTAGAATTTTCGTAAATACCTCATATAACTGACGGAAAGTAATGTAGTGGCCACATCAGATTTTATTCAATTTAATTTAAGAACTAGCAACACTAGTCATCCTAATGACATTGCCAAAATATTTCATGATATAGATTGAAATATGTATTTATCTTATTTATTTGAACATTTTTCGTTATTTATGTATTCATTAATAATTAATTTGACAAGGGAAAATACATTTAATAAAAATAAATGAAATATATGCTTAATGCAGACAATGCAGATACCCCTAAAATTAACTGTTTGAGAAGCACAAAGCAACTCAGGACTATGACGTCACAAAAAAGCTGTGATTTTTAGACATTCGAATAACATAACCCTATAAACTGAAAAAATACGTGTAATTTTATAATTTAGTCTAAAGCTTAAAACTTTAAACGTGTTTGCATAACTACGTCCGTTTGGTATTGAAATGGCTCAGAAACACGTTATAAAATTTTCTTCTATTGTAAATATATACTAACCTGACTAAATTTTAAAAAAATACAAGTTCCACGTTCTCTATAATGATTGCAGTTTGCTGCGAAACACATCACCATGGTGAAACATATTTCAAATAAATCCTTAAAATATGCACTGTGCAAGTTACAAGACATAACAAGTACTAATAAAAATTACTTTCTTTCATCTGTGCCCTTTAAAAAGCCTAAATTTTAAAGAAAGACGAAAGGGAAATCTCTACCATTTTAATTTCACGGTCAATTTTAAATAACATAGCAACGGTTAGCAAGGCAGCGGCAATTTTCTTGCTTGGAAACCTGGCCTCTACGTCATCACTAAACGGGTCTATTATTGTACCAGAATACGGATTTCATTCTAATATTTTTTTTATAGAGGATGTTATCGCCGTCTTCTATAATTTTTGTGTATTTTACTCCATGCATGCTTATACTTTTTGCAAATCCTTCAACTAATATTGATGCTCCTATACTTGCGGATGAGCCTTCAAAATTTTTAATACAAATATGATTAGGAGTGTCTTTATTATTTTTTTCAGAATTAGAGAATTAATAGAAAAATGTTATAAATAAAAAATATTCTTGCAAAATGTAGTACCAATTATGTATAAATACATTATTGTTGCTTAACCTACATATTTCGTTATAATCGAGAATTATTGCAATCCTTCGCTGAAAATTTTGTCATATGCGAGCATTCGCTATAAACGGGTTCGTTATAAAAAATCGCAAATAAGATTTATATTCACGGAAAATATTTTTGTTCATTATAAGCGAGCTTTTTTATATCTGGGGTACGTTATATCCGAGTTAATCTGTATTTGTGTTTTTATTATTCCTCACACACTTCATTGCTAATTTGATAAACGTTACATTATGTGATAAACATTGTATTGTATTGATCAACCGGCTGCAGAGTTTTGTTTTTTTGTATTGCAAGTTTTATTCCACTTTTCGTGGTAATTTCTTCAATTTAATTGTTCATATTACTATCAAATAGTGCAGGAAAGTGTACTTTATTCAGTGAGCTATATTTCATCAGTGCCTGTCTACTCTGTGCTCGATATTAGTGATTTATTCTAAAACCTCGTGTTTGTGAAGTGACTTAAGGGGGGGTTTCGAAAAAGCGACATGAAGTAATATCGGCCAGACTATGTACTATTGTATTTTTTCTAATAATATGAACCAACAGAGGGCACTTGGATGGTTTGGGTCTGTACTAAGGTTCGTGCCTGAGATGAAGGAATGAACGTAAACAAAAAGATAAGAGACTCTTCAGGTCAACTTTTACCCAGAGCGTGGGGTTTTATAACTGGCAAATAAAAGCTTTTATAACCAGCGACGCAGCAACAGCAAACTATTCATTTCTGTAGCATTTCACTTTTAATGTATTTCATAATATGGGTATAAAACTATATGTAATTTGATTTCATGCTTTTTTATTCATATACAAATAAGAGTATTTTTTCTTTTAAAAAATAATGATAATTATGTAAAAAATATATATCGTTTTTATTAAATTTTAATTTATAACAGCTAGATGTAAATTTAAATATAGGCGTTATCTCTGAAGAAAAACTGATTATAAAAAAATATGTTAGTATTAGTGAGTGTGGGTGTGTGTGTGTGCGGGCGTGTGCGCGTGCGTGCGTGTGTGTGTATGTGTACGCGCGCGTGCGTGCATATCAATTACTCAGTGAAAAGCTACTTTAAACTTTTTTTGTAAATAATTTCAATTATTTATTAATATTATATTATTATTATTTCATATATATATATATATATATATATATATATATATATATATATATATATATATATATATATATATATCAGTTCAGTATTTTTTTTTACTTATTATACATACGTTTTTAAGTTTATATTGTTATATTAGTATGCTGTGTTATAATATTATAACCACCATGAAATAAATATTTGTGTAACTAGAAAAACCGAGTTTATTTAACATACAAATTCAAGAATGAAATTTCACCATGTAAGAGCTGATACCATTAAAGTAATTTCAATTGCCTTACAACATATTGTATGTTGTTATTAGTTGATTTCTTGTATTTAGTGAAACAATACTACTTACTGAAAACACTTAATTGTTAATAATATATGTTTTTTATTTGTTCACAATTGAACATTTCGAGACAAATTTTTGACAATACTTCTTACATTTATTTTCTCTAAGAAACCATTCATAGAAATAGCCGCAATAATAAAAGGTTGTATATCAAATTGTAAAAATGTCATGCTCACGGTCATGCTTATATGCAGGTAGAAATGCAGTGTTTACTTCTTTACTTTCCATATATTTGAACTGCATTACCGACATCTCTAGTGCTGACATCTGAAAGGTAATCCGCAAACTATTTTTGAGTGCCGCGGTAGTTGAATGAATCTGTTTTGGTAAATTTTTGAAACGCAGATATTTCAAAACCTGTCGCATACACTTATATAAAATTTATATCTTTGTTTATAGTTTTTCATAAATTTTGTCCTGAATATGATTTGGTCTACGTATTTCAAGTTATAAACCGGAAATGAAATATTTTTTCTTATCTCCGTTGTATTTTTGCAACAAAAAATGTTTCAGGACATAAACATAATAATATAATTTACAAAACTTTAATACATATCCGTTATTTTTTATTACAATTTCGAAAAACTGCGTTCAAAAAAGGATTTTTTTGCTTATGCAACCCGCTTCATTCAAACGCCCCCTTAAGCTTAGCTGCAAGATTATTCAAGTTCACCAGCTGGCCTACTGTAGTCCTACCATTAAATTTTAATCGTGTCCAGAAGATGCAATTCGATTGTGATTCATGTCAGTCAACATACGACTCAACCACAGCCATAAAGTGTGTAGTTTGTAATACATATTTCCACCTTATTTGTGTTGACTCAACACTGACCGACTCACGCTCTCTACGGTCTAAAAAAAATGAAAAATGGACCTGTAACACCTGTAATCCCAAGCCTATAGTCACCGAAAACAACAATGATATCAATGAGCTAAAACAACTCATACTAACTCTCCAGGCAAAAATTGATTCTCTTGATAAGAGTTTAGTCGCCAACAATAAATCTAAATTGGAACAGTGTATCGAGTTTGAAGATATAATCAAAGAAATAAATGATAGAAAATATCGAGAAAATAATATTATCATTCATGGTTTACCAGAAACTAGTACACCGGAAGCTGAATTAGTTCCTGTAATAATTTCAGCTATTACACCTGATATTAACAAGAACGAATTTTCCTTTAAGCGTTTAGGGAAAATAAACAACCTTAATAAACCTCGTATTGTGAAGGTGTCATTTAACAACTCCAGAAACGTTAGGGAAATTTTCAAAAATATAAAAAAATTAAAAAATAACACAAAATTCTCGAAGATATCAATTACTAATGATAAAACTCCTCGTCAACGAGAGCATTTAGCACTACTGAAAGATGAACTAAAAAATCTTAACAGTGCCGGGGAAAAAAATTATGTTATAAAGTATGTCAGTGGTGTACCTACGATAATTAAATCAAAAAACTAAATCATAACAGGATTAGTGCAATTAGTGTATACTATCAAAATGTGCGCGGTATCAATTCCAAACTGTCTCAACTTTATTCAAATGTGTCGACCGTGAGCTACGACATATTGATATTCAGTGAAACGTGGTTAAAAGACAATGTGTTTGATTCGGAATTAATTGATTGCCGCTACACGATATTCCGTTGTGACAGAGACTGTACGAGAACCGGGAAGACAAGAGGAGGAGGCGTACTAATAGCAGCCAAAGCAACTCTGTCTCCAGCCAGTTTCCCTATTCCCAGTAATACACCAAACATAGAGTTATTAGGTGTCAAACTCTTAATCAACAATTCACCAGTTTATTTAATTACTGTATATATTCCTCCAGATGTCAACTCTGTAACATACGAACTTTTATATGACGCTATCATTGCACTCCCATTTATAAATAATTCGAAGGTAATAATTATTGGTGATTTCAATTTAAACAAACTGAATGATGTATATAATGATAACACCTTATTCGACACTAATGTATTTAATTTTAATAACGCTCTAAAAATTTTAAATATGAAGCAGTATAATTTAGTACAAAACTGTAACGGTCGCCTACTTGATGTTGTTATATCAAACTTTGAATGTAATACTACTAAATGTATTGAACCGATTTTACCTGAGGATTTGCATCACCCAGCTCTAGAAATTGAATGTTCTACATTTTTTAATACAAGAATTAAATCCTGCTTTAATTCAGGCAAGCACTACCAATTTAAAAATGGCAATTACGTACTACTATACAACACTTTAAATGTAACTGACTGGAGCTCGATTCTTAACTGTAATGATGTCGATACAGCAGTTAATTCTTTTTATGATGTACTTTTTAATGTATTTGATCTCACTATACCAAAAGTAACTAGCAAGAAGAGAAAATATCCAACCTGGTTCAATAAGGAACTTATTACACTTATCAAAAGCAAAGAATTTTACAGAAAACTATATGCTAGAACAAATTTATTAATTCACTATAATAAATTTAATGATCTTCGTAGTAAGTGCAAATCACTATCTAAATCACTTTATAAAAACTACATTCACTCAATTGAAAACAATATTATGTTGAATAACAATCCCACACATTTCTGGAACTTTATTCAAAATAAAAAATGTCATAACGGTATACCTTCAACTATGTATTTAAATGATGAAACTTGTTCGGGCGGCTCTAACATTGCAGAGGGATTTGCTAGTTTCTTTAAAAGTACATTCACATCGGACAATGACTCCAGTGTTTATGTTGATACATCTTCAGTAAATAATATTTTTGTTTCTTTAGATTACTTTTCAAGAGATGATGTCATAAATGCTATCAAAGCGCAAAACAATTCTAAGTCAGTTGGTCCAGATGATGTTCCAGTTTTTATTGTTAAAGGTTGTGCTGAAGCTTTAGCTGATATACTTTGTTATTTATTTAATTTATGTACTAAGCATCAATCATTTCCTTCACAGTGGAAAATCGCCAAAATTTGCCCCATTTTTAAATCTGGAGATAAAACTCAATTCTGCAATTATCGCCCTATTTCTTGCCTTAGTATCTTTCCTAAAATATTTGAAAATTTATTATTTAAAAATATTCAGCGTCAGACAGCGCATATCATCAACCTTCAGCAACATGGTTTTATTCCCGGACGATCTACTGTTACAAATTTAACAACTTTTACGCAGTATGTGTCAGATGCTTTTGCCGGAAAAAATCAAGTAGATTGTATCTATACAGACTTCTCCAAAGTATTTGATACCGTATCTCATCAAATATTAATTTCTAAACTGTATCATCTAGGTTTTGCAACAAATTTTCTAAATTTAATTAAGTCGTACTTATACAAACGGCAACAGTATGTTTTTGTTGATGGTTTCATTTCAAATTATTATGACGTTACCTCCGGAGTGCCTCAGGGTTCCATTTTAGGTCCCATTTTCTTTTTACTATTTATTAACGATATAGTTGATGTTGTTGATCACTCCCAATGTCTGTTGTTTGCAGATGATTTTAAACTATATCATACAGTCTCCAGTATAAATGACTGTTACAAATTGCAGTCCGACTTGGGCAAGATTTACAATTGGACTTTAAAAAATAAATTGTACTTCAATTTAAATAAATGCGAAATTTTAACTTTTTCTAGAAAGCTTCACACCATTGTCTTTGACTACAAAATCGGAGATAACTTATTATCAAGAGTCTCCACTAAAAAAGATCTTGGTGTCGTATTTGATATTAAACTTAACTTTTCAGTTCATATACCACAACTTATATCAGCATCTTACAAAATTTTAGGTTTCATTCTACGCTCCACTGTTGATTTTTCTAATAAACAATGTCTATATACTTTATTCATCATGTTAGTACGTAGTAAATTAGACTACTGTAGCATTGTCTGGAACCCATTTTACGATTATTTAGTTTTCAATCTTGAGAATGTGCAGAAAAAGTTTTGTAAGCACTGGTATTATCGTCTCTTTGGTGTCTGGCCAGTCCTTGATTACAATAATTTGTTGTCTCTCTTTAATTTAGAATCGCTTGAAACACGTCGCATCAAACAACAACTTTATTTTTTGTACAAACTTATTAACAATTTTATCAACGATCCGAATTTATTATCTCAAATAAATTTCTATGTTCAGCCCCGTAATACGAGGCATTCGGTGACTTTTGTTTTCAACATTTCACGTACAAATTATCACTTAAATTCACCAATTCGCAGTATTTGTACTGCTTTCAATTCTTATGGAAATAGTCTTGATTTTTCATTTAATTTTGCTATGTTTAAGAGAAAAGTCACGGAAACAGTTAATAACATTTCATAATAGCAAGTACATATATTTAACTTTTTTTGTCCTATTTCTTATTCTTAATTGTTTGGAATTTACACTTGTTTAGTCTGAAATTGGATTATTATGGTTTTTTTCTTTGTATTCTCTGTACCCATCAAATTACCTTTTATATTATTCTGTAATTGGGAATTATTTCCTGTTGAATAATTATGAAATAAATAAATAAATAAATAAATAAATAAACAAACTGATCTTGGTAATTAAAACTACGATAACAATACCTAGACACAAATGTATTTCATATTAGGTACTATTACTGATACTGAACATAAATATACAGAATATTGTATCGAATACAACCCTGAATTGGAGGCGGAGCTTAAATGAAATTCGAATATTTAACATTAGAGGCGCCACTGCTTGAACCAATTTTTACGTAGATAATGCTTTTTCTTTTCACCTTAAAATCGGATCTATTTATGCAAATATTTTTATAATTCTTTTTTTATTTTATAGAGAGAGATTGATTGTATGCCATTTCAGTGTTGAAATTTAAATATTTTATGTACAACATTTTTAAATGTGTTACAAAGTTGGCAAAGTTAGCAAAGTTCAGAACGTTATTAACATAAAATAGGGCAAATATTTAAAATTTCAATACTGAAATGTCATACAATCAATCTCTCACTATAAAATAAAAAAAGAATTATAAAAATATTTTAATAAATGGATCCGATTTTAAGGTGAAAATAAATCCCGATTTCGCCCTCCCCTTCCCCCAGTAGCCATTACTCTTAACATAGTATAACAGTTTTCCGTAGCGCGTTGCCACCCCCCCCCCCCATATTATTATAGAAAAAAATTCTTCAAATCAAAGTTGTAGAGCATCTATAATCCTAATACTAAACGATCAGATTCACTATCTATAGTTCTATATATCTATATATATATATATTTGAATTCATCACGACGATCGCCCAACTTTAGACAACGCTACAGCTTAAACGGTTCGACCGATTTTCGTGACATTTGTACCAAGATGTAGGAAATGATTGCCTTCAGGGCCCTTCTAATGGGACGAATTTCTGTAGGATGCATAGTTTTCGAGTAAAAAATTAATAAAGATTGAAAATTGGGACAGAAACAATATTTTTCACAGTAACGATCACAGTTTTCCTTGAAAATTTAAGACGAAGAACGCCATGTTTGTCATGTCATTTTGAACCTTTAAATGGAAATATTTATGAAATGGAGACAATTTGAAAGAAGTTAAATTCATAATTATACATTTTGAGAATGGGCAATTATATCCGCACAGGTAAAAAGGCCTAAAACATTGTAATTAAAAATTATAAATTTTGACGTTTCATATGTACTTGAACAGTGTTGCCAAATATGTCATAAGTAACTAGGTAAAAAACAAATATTCCTAACTAAACAATATTTTTCACAGTAACGATCACAGTTTTCCTTGAAAATTTAAGACGATAAACGCTGTTATGTCAATGTCAATGATGACAAATTATCAGTTTTCTTCCTTTTAAATGCAATAAAATGTTTAAATAATATGTAATAATTAAAGAAAAGATGATGAATTTAACAAGGTAGGTATATGTAATGATTTTAAGCCATGTTTATTATTATGTTACATATTTTATTTTGTAAATAGAATTTTGGAAAATGTATATGGAAACACGTCGAAAAGGATCAGAAAGGTAGGAATAATATCACAATCGAAGTACGAAATTAAAAAGATAAACATTGTCATGTCATATTTGATATGTTAATGACAAATTATGCATGTATCAATTACTATAACCGATGATATAACAACAAGTCAATTAAGATGGTACGATCACGTACAGCAAATGAGTAATGGCAAAATGGCAAAACACATACCACAGTAAACTCCTAGCGGCAAAAAGATAAGAGGGAGACCTAGAAGGAATTGGGTAGCAGGAATCCAAGAAGAAATAAGAGAGAATGAAGATCTATGGCAAGACCAGTGGAGAATTCGCATCGGAAGACATGGTACAACGTTATAAACCGATTGTATATATAGGTATATGTAATGATTTTAAGACGTGTACAGGAAAATCATAGTCTGGAACAAGACAATTCAATAATTTTAGATAGTATGTTTTAATCTGTTCTTTTTTTGTAATTCATTTTCTTACATTACGTTTAAAATTATTTCAGATTATACATAATTCGATATCTATCTTAAAACGGTACAGAATTTAATCTGTATTTTATTTTCTTATATTACGTTAAAATTATCTATATTAAAATTCTTTTATTCCCAATTATTGTATTACTAATAAAAAATATTTTAAATTACATAATCATACAGCATGAGCCAGAAAAGTAATCTTTAATACCTATCATTTTTAACAATCCAAACTTTATTGATATATTTTCAAATTCGTTGTAAAAGTTCAGATCTAATGTAATGTAAGTACTTACTTTTCTTCAGTTTGTAACTAACTGTTTACTATAGAATTAAAATATCACATCTTTTAGTTTTGTTTGATTTATTTTTATCTTTAAATTTAGTATTGTGTACTCATATACATGTTACTAATACAGGGTCCGCATTTTAAAAGTTCCCGCCTGAAAATTCATGATTAGGCAATCCATGATACATTTCATAAGTGACTTGGTTTTTAAAATTTTGTTTTGCTCTTATACCTACTGTGATTATTCGATTTAAAGTACTAATATTCACCAAGTGGCTTATAAAAAATATTTGGTTTTGCTTATTCCTAAAATTTCAGGCGGGAACATATAGAATGGTCACCTTGTATTATGTTTATATTTATCCTGTAATTTCTTCCTGTTTGCTCGCATAAAATGCGCAGCATTTGTTCATTTCATTATATGTTTTCATCAGTTCCTACCACGGTGTAGTATCTATAGGTGAGAGTACGAGATGCGTTGACATAACTAGCTGGTACAAAAGATACTAACGCGACCCGTTACCATTTGACAGGCGTTTGGCAGTTGGTGTGCCGCAGTGTGTCGGTTGCGGTCAAAATAAGTTCGCGTTTAAATAGAAAATGTTGTGCTATAGGATGTACAACAGGGTATGGATCAAATAAAGAGATATAGACCCGAATTTTCACCTCTTGAAGTAACGTTACTTCGGAAGTAGCGATTTTTTATTTATATAATTTTATGTAGCAGCCAGCCATGCTATAACCATAGAAACAGGTACTACGATTAAGAAAATTCAGATTGAAAGATGTCAGTGTCAAGTACATGACAACGTTTATTTTATAATTTTACTGAAATTATAGAAGCCTGTTGTATGGAATTTGTATAAAATACATACATAGAACTGACAAAAGATAAAAGGTAATGTATTGAAAATATAAAATATTGTGCGTTATTTAGGAATAATTTACTATTTCAAATAATTTTGTAAAAACCGGGTCGCAAAAAACCTGACATCTAGCGGCATACTGTATGAACTAACCCGGTTATTTAGCCATTCTTTGTAATACATTATACATCGTGCACTCAGCTATAGATACTACACTTCCGAAATATTATTGACAATTTTATGCAAAAAAGAATAGCCGATCGAGCTGTCGTATTTTTGACAATTCTCTATGACAGTCCATGAGAAAACATTTCTTGTTTTTCGTATAAATTTGTCAGAAATACAGGCTGTTTCATGTAACTATGTAAGGCTTCGGAGTATGAATTCTAGACACCAACATGAAAAAAATCCCAATAAACATTGGTGCTAGAACGCTTCATAACAGAGATACCGAGGATTTATCTTAAATGAAGCATAATACTGAAATAGCAGAAAATAGTTGGCTGATGGCATTTGTTTAATTCATTTAAAATTTAAATGAGATTTAATTAATTAAAAATTCCACTTATTTCAATCCGATAATTATTTAATTATTACACCTGTTATTTAATATTTCTAATACAAAAAAGTATTGCCAAGCCTTCTGTATTTAATGAAAATGTAATATTTTAGTAATTTACCGTAGTATTTTTAAATAATACTGATTTATTTATTGAATGTAATGCCTTTCATTTTAAACACTTGCTCTGGGATTCTTTTTATAAATAATTATTTATGAGCCAATACAAAAATAAATAAAAATAAACTGTTTCCTGTTTTTTTTTTTTATTTTAATAAAATCCTGGGTACCTATCTCTGTTAGAAAGCGTTATAGCATCAATGTTTATTGGGATTTTTCCCCTTTTGGTATCAGAATTCATACTCCAAAGCCTTGCACTCTTATATGAAACACCTGTATATCCTGTTTGGTATTAAATGAAAAGTTTTCTGCATGGCTAAACTATAGAACTTTCAAAATTTTGACATCAACTTGACCGGCTTTTGTTTTTTACATAAAGTTGTCAGAACCATGTAGTGATTAGGATCATGTGAATTTTTTTCTGCAGGGCTGTAACATAGAAGTGTCAACAAATAGACATCTCGGTCGGCTTTTGTTTTTGTATAAAGGTGCTAGAAATATGTCGTGTTTGGTATCAAATGAGAGGTCTGGTTACGAACTTTTAGACACAAGTGTGGAAATTTATGACAGGTTGATTGGCTTTTGTTTTATGCATAAAGTTAATTCGTTTGATAGAAGGGGGAACTTGGGTATCTGACAAGACTGTTGCGTTACCACTTTGGTTTTAAATGTGCGTAGACAGATTGGATGTACGTATAAACTATTATAAAACACTATCGGCGGAGCCCTAGGGTAAACTCGGCGAAGCCGAGCTTAGGCTAGTCTATAATACTAAACGATTAGATTCACTATCTATATTTATATATTTGAATTCATCACGACGATCGCCCAACTTTAGACAAGGCTACAGCTTAAACGGTGCGACCGATTTTCATGAAATTTATATTAAATTGTAGGAAATGATTGGCTTCAGGGCCCTTCTAATGGGACGAATTTCTGTAGGATGCATAGTTTTCGAATAAAAAATTATTAAAGATTGAAAATTGGGACAAAAACAATATTTTTCACAGTAACGATCACAGTTTTCCTTGAAAATTTAAGACGAAGAACGCCATGTTTGTCATGTCATTTTGAACCTTTAAATGTAAATATTTATGAAATGGAGACAATTTGAAAGAAGTTTAATTCATAATTATAAATATTGAGAATGGGCAATTATATCCGCACAGGTAAAAAAAGGCCTAAACCATTTTAATTAAAAATTATAAAATTTGACGGTTCATATGTATTTGGACAGTGTTACCAAATGTGTCATAAGTAACTAGGTAAAAAACAAATATTTCTAACTAAACAATATTTTTCACAGTAACGATCACAGTTTTCCTTGAAAATTTAAGACGATAAACGCTGTTATGTCAATGTCAATGATGACAAATTATCAGTTTTCTTCCTTTTAAATGCAATAAAATGTTTAAATAATATGTAATAATTAAAGAAAAGATGATGAATTTAACAAGGTAGGTATATGTAATGATTTTAAGCCATGTTTATTATTATGTTACATATTTTATTTTGTAAATAGAATTTTGGAAAATGTATAAGGAAACACGTCGAAAAGGATCAGAAAGGCAGGAATAATATCACAATCGATGTACAAAATTAAAAAGATAAACATTGTCATGTCATATTTGATATATTAATGACAAATTATGCATGTCGTATCAATACTAAAAACATAGTCTGGAAGTAAATATGCAAAACAGAATATACGTGTTTAAATGGAATCCAAAAAGATTTGGTGCTAAACACAGGACAAAGGATTAAACACTACAGAATAAAAAAATAAGACGTATGTTTATTGTTAATTGCTATATTTTATTTTGTAAATAGATTTAACAATGTCAGGCTGAGAAAGACATAATAAACATCACAGTCGCCAAAGAACACATGTACAATATCTAATACGTATTTAGAGGCAAGAATAAAAATTAAATCCTACAGGAAAATCATAAAATCTGGAACAAGACAATTCCATAATTTTAGATAGTATGTTTTAATCTGTTCTTTTTTTGTAATTCATTTTCTTATTACGTTTAAATTTTTTTCAGATTATACATAATTCGATATCTATCTTAAAACGGTACAGAATTTAATCTGTGCTTTATTTTCTTATATTACGTTAAAATTATCTATATTAAAATTGTTTTATTCCCAATTATTGTATCGTACTAATAGAAAATCTTTTAAATTACATAATCATACAGCATGAGCCAGAAATTATGATTTTTGCATTCTATCCCCTTATTAATAATCCAAACTTTATTGATATATTTTCAAATTCGTTGTAAAAGTTCAGATCTAATGTAATGTAAGTACTTACTTTTCTGCAGTTTGTAAACTATTTACTCTAGAATTAAAATATCACATCTTTTAGTTTTGTTTGATTTATTTTTATCTTTAAATTTAGTATTGTGTACTCATATACATGTTACTAATACAGCGTGCGCATTTTAAAAGTTCCCGCCTGAAAATTCATGATTAGGCAATCCATGATACATTTCAAGTGAGTAAAAAGTTTAATCAACATGGGTCCGATCTTCTATAGTTTCCGAGATTAATTTATTTATATAATTATTTATTTAAATATTTATTTATTTGTATATTTATTTATATATTTATCTATACATTTATTTATTAATTTTTTAATTTATTCATTTTTTAATTTCTTAATTTCTTAATTTTTTAATTTCTTAATTTCTTAATTTCTTAATTTATTAATTTATTAATTTCTTAATTTCTTAATTTCTTAATTTCTTAATTTCTTAATTTATTAATTTAATAATTTATTAATTTATTAATTTATTAATTTATTAATTTATTAATTTATTAATTTATTAATTTATTAATTTATTAATTTATTAATTTATTAATTTATTAATTTATTAATTTATTAATTTATTAATTTATTAATTTATTAATTTATTAATTTATTAATTTATTAATTTATTAATTTATTAATTTATTAATTTATTAATTTATTAATTTATTAATTTATTAATTTATTAATTTATTAATTTATTAATTTATTAATTTATTAATTTATTAATTTATTAATTTATTAATTTATTAATTTATTAATTTATTAATTTATTAATTTATTAATTTATTAATTTATTAATTTATTAATTTATTAATTTATTAATTTATTAATTTATTAATTTATTAATTTATTAATTTATTAATTTATTAATTTATTAATTTATTAATTTATTAATTTATTAATTTATTAATTTATTAATTTATTAATTTATTAATTTATTAATTTATTAATTTATTAATTTATTAATTTATTAATTTATTAATTTATTAATTTATTAATTTATTAATTTATTAATTTATTAATTTATTAATTTATTAATTTATTAATTTATTAATTTATTAATTTATTAATTTATTAATTTATTAATTTATTAATTTATTAATTTATTAATTTATTAATTTATTAATTTATTAATTTATTAATTTATTAATTTATTAATTTATTAATTTATTAATTTATTAATTTATTAATTTATTAATTTATTAATTTATTAATTTATTAATTTATTAATTTATTAATTTATTAATTTATTAATTTATTAATTTATTAATTTATTAATTTATTAATTTATTAATTTATTAATTTATTAATTTATTAATTTATTAATTTATTAATTTATTAATTTATTAATTTATTAATTTATTAATTTATTAATTTATTAATTTATTAATTTATTAATTTATTAATTTATTAATTTATTAATTTATTAATTTATTAATTTATTAATTTATTAATTTATTAATTTATTAATTTATTAATTTATTAATTTATTAATTTATTAATTTATTAATTTATTAATTTATTAATTTATTAATTTATTAATTTATTAATTTATTAATTTATTAATTTATTAATTTATTAATTTATTAATTTATTAATTTATTAATTTATTAATTTATTAATTTATTAATTTATTAATTTATTAATTTATTAATTTATTAATTTATTAATTTATTAATTTATTAATTTATTAATTTATTAATTTATTAATTTATTAATTTATTAATTAATTTATTTATATATGTATATATATATATTTTTTTTTTATTTATTAATTTATTTATTCATTTATAAATAAATATATCCTCAAAGCCATTGCGGGGGGGGGGGTGCCAATTATTGTATCGTACTAATAAAAAATCTTTTAAATTACATAATCATACAGCATGAGCCAGAAAAGTCAAGGAGAGTGTGAGTGGGCATTTTGCGTGGGCATGTTGCGTGGGCATGTTGCGTGGGCAGTTTGGGTGGGCATGTTGCGTGGGCAGTTTGGGTGGGCATGTTGCGTGGGCAGTTTGGGTGGGTATGGTGCGTGGGTAGTTTGGGTGGGCATGTTGCGTGGGCAGTTTGGGTGGGCAAGTTGCGTGGGCAGTTTGGGTGGGTATGTTGCGTGGGTAGTTTGGGTGGGCATGTTGCGTGGGCAGTTTGGGTGGGCAAGTTGCGTGGGCAGTTTGGGTGGGCATGTTGCGTGGGCAGTTTGGGTGGGCAAGTTGCGTGGGCAGTTTGGGTGGGTATGTTGCGTGGGCTGTTTGGGTGGGCATGTTGCGTGGGCAGTTTGGGTGGGCAAGTTGCGTGGGCAGTTTGGGTGGGCATGTTGCGTGGGCAGTTTGGGTGGGCAAGTTGCGTGGGCAGTTTGGGTGGGCATGTTGCGTGGGCAGTTTGGGTGGGCAAGTTGCGTGGGCAGTTTGGGTGGGTATGTTGCGTGGGTAGTTTGGGTGGGCATGTTGCGTGGGCAGTTTGGGTGGGCAAGTTGCGTGGGCAGTTTGGGTGGGCATGTTGCGTGGGCAGTTTGGGTGGGCAAGTTGCGTGGGCAGTTTGGGTGGGTATGTTGCGTGGGCTGTTTGGGTGGGCATGTTGCGTGGGCAGTTTGAGTGGGCATGTTGCGTGGGCAGTTTGGGTGGGTACTTTGGGTGGGCAGTTTGGGTGGGCATGTTGCGTGGGCATTATAACCCACTATCGGCGGAGCCCTAGGGAAAACTCGGCGAAGCCGAGGTTACGCTAGTCTATAATACTAAACGATTAGATTCACTATCTATATATATTTTCTTTAATCACGACGATCGCTCAACTTTAGACAAGGCTACAGCTTAAACGGTGCGACCGATTTTCGTGAAATTTGTGTCAAATTGTAGGAAATGATTGGCTTCAGGGCCCTTCTAATGGGACGAATTTCTGTAGGATGCATAGTTTTCGAGTAAAAAATTATTAAACGTAAAATGAAACAGTGGATCGTAGAATACATGTAAAAATTTAGAAGATAAAAATGCTGTCATGTGTAAAATTTGGCATGATGTCAATGTCAATAATGACAAATTATAAATGTCGTATGGGTTGTCGACCATTTCAACGCTAAATATAAATAAATATATTGTGTAAAATTGAAGAAAAGAAAATGAATTAAACGAGGTAGGTATACGTAATGAATTTAAGCAATATTTATTGTTAATTTAGATTTTATTTTGTAAATAGATTTTATGAAATGTCAGAAGTTACCAAAAACTACGAAAACGTTGATAAAGACTAGAAGAGTTTCACAATCGAACGAAGAATACATGTATAAAATTAAAAAGATAAATACGGTCTTTTGTCACATTTGAAATGTTAATGACAAATTTAAACTACAGAAAATAATCGGTTTAAAATTGAAGAAAAGAATATAGGAATTAAACGACGTAAGGTACGCTATGAATGTAAGATATGTTTATTCTTATTTTATAAATTATTTTGTAAATAGATTGTTGTAAATGTTCGAGGTTATTAAACGACGAAATGGACGAGAAATGTAGGAAAAGCATCAACGACAAGAAAGACTGGGAAGACAAAGTGTACAGTGTACAGAAAGAATGTCAAGGATTGTTTTCTGTGCCGGTCAGTGTATTAATCTAAGATATGTTTATATTTTATTTTGTAAATAGATTTTACAAAACTGACAAAAAGAAACTGGTAGTATTTGGGCTGGCGGTCCAGCGTACTTTATTCGCACAGATTTACCCGTACGTTCTAAACCTAAACCGTACACAAATAACGGAGTGTGTGGGGCTCATGTCATATGGTATGTCAATGTCAACGCTTACATATTATCGGTTTTCATCCTTTTAAATGCAAAAAAAAAATGCTTAAATAATATGTAAAATTGAAGAAAAGGTTATGCATTAGACGAGGTAGGTATATAAAATGATTTAAAGCCATGCTTTATATTAATGTATTATATATTTTATTTTGTATATAGAATTTTGGAGAATGAATAAGGTAACACGACGAAAAGGATAACAAGGGCAGGAATCGGTCGAAGAGTACACATACAAAATTAAAAATATACATTGTCATTTGTCATATTTGATATGTTAATGACAAAAAATTATGAATGTCGTACCGGTTGTTCTTTTCAATACTAAAAATATTTAACTATGTAAAATTGAAGAAAAGAATATAGTCTTTCCTCTTTAATAACAATCCAAACTTTATTAATGTAATGTAACTACTTACTTTTTTTCAGTTTGTAACTAATTGTTTACTTTGGAATTAAAATATCTTATTTTTGAGTTTTGTTTGATTTATTTTTACTTTTAAATTTAGTATTGTGTACTCATAGACGTGTTATTAATATTACGTTCATACAGTGTGTTAAAAAAAATCCTAACTCGGAGAACAGAGAAACGTGTGTTTGATCAATATTCAATTCAAAAGTCAAGTTGTCAAAGGATACAGTTTATCGACATTCGCCGTTTTCTAATTTGAAAAGCTTTCATTTCTTTGCAAAACATTTTTGACAATATTTTAAGTCAAATTGACATTTAATTAATTGACATACGTGTCTTTGTACACAGCCTATTCCGAATTTTTTTGAACACACTGTATTTATCCTGTAATTAAGACATTTTGTCCTGTTTGCTCGCATAAAACGCGCAGCATTTGTTTATTTCAATATATGTTTTTATCAGTTCCTACCAATCACTTTGTATACATAAGCATTTAACATGGTAAAACAGTTTTCCGTAAGGCGTTGCCCCCCAAATTATTATAGAAAAAAATTATTCAAATAAAAGTTGTAGAGCATAAAATTCTACTTTAATATTAATAAACAAAATCCATTTCGTATGTTTAGTAACTCTAGAAATTAAATATGAAAATTTTAGTTTAATAGCACTAGCCATGGAATTAAAACAAGCAGACAAACAAATGATCGATGTTTTAACTGTCAAATATTGAGACTTTTTCAATCACCTAAAAAATTACATTTGTTATGCTGTTTGTTTTAATTTTATGGCTATCACTATTTTTGACGTGATTTTCGATATTTTCATTTGCAATTTCTACCGTTACAAAGCATGCACAATTAATTTTTTTCTTGATTCAAATGCAGAATTTCATGATCTACAACTTTTATTTGAAGTATTTTTTCAAAAATAATTTGTAAAGCAACGCGCAAGGTAAAACTGTTTTCCCATGTTAAATGCCTATGTAACGGATTTGGAGTGCCACCTGGTATGTAGGTATGTCGAAAAATTATATTTAACTGCATTTTTTGATTATACTTCTGAAATATTATTGACAACTTTTTGCAAGAAAATTGTAGCCTGTAGCCGACTGAGCTGTCGTACTTTTGACATTTCTCCATGATAGCCCTTGACAAAACATTTCTTGTTGTTTGTCAGAAATATATTTTGTTCGGTATTAAATGAAAAGTTTTCTGCCTGGCTAAATTATAGAACTTCCAAAATTTAGACATCAACTCAATTGGCTTTTGTTTTTCGCATAGAGTTGTCTGAACCCTGTCGTGATTGGGATCAACTGAAATTTTGTCTGCTGATATGGAAGTGTTAACAATTAGACATCTCAGTCGGCTTTTGTTTTGTGCGTAAAGATGTTAGAAATATGTCGTATTTGGTATCAAATGAGAGGTCTAATTAAGGACTGTTAGATACATGTGTCAAAATTTCTGACACGTTCATTGGCTTTTGTTTTATGCATAAAGTTAAATCGTTTGAGAGAATTTGGGTATCTGACAAGACTTCTGGCGTTAGCATTTTGGTTTTAAATTGTGCGTAGACAGATTGGATGTACGTATAGTCTATCATAAAACACTATCGGCGGAGCCCTAGGGTAAACTCGGCGAAGCCGAGGTTACGCTAGTCTATAATACTAAAAGGTTAGATTCACTATCTATAGTTATATATTTGAATTCATCACGACGATCGCCCAACTTTAGACAAGGCTACAATTTAAACGGTGCGACCGATTTTCGTGAAATTTGTATGAAATTGTAGGAAATGATTGGCTTCAGGGCCCTTCTAATGGGACGAATTTCTGTAGGATGCATAGTTTTCTGGTAAGAAATTAATAAACGTAAATTGAAACAACCGATCGAAGATTACATGTAAAAATTTAGACGATAAACACTGTTATGTGTAACATTTGGCATATCAATGTCAACGATGACAAATTATGAATGTCGTATGGGTTGTCGACCTTTTCAATGCTAAATATAAATAAATATAGTGTTTAAAATTGAAGAAAAGAATATGTATTAAACGAGGTAGGTATACATAATGAATTTAAGCAATATTTATTGTTAATTTAGATTTTATTTTGTAAATAGATTTTACGAAATGTCAGAAGTTACTAAAAACTACGAAAACGTTGATAAAGACTAGAAGAGTTTCACAATCGAACGAAGAATACATGTATAAAATTAAAAAGATAAATACTGTCTTCTCTCACATTTGAAATGTTAATGACAAATTTAAACTACAGAAAATAGTGAGTTTCAAATTGAAGAAAAGAATGTAAGAATTAAACGACGTAAGGTACGCTATGAATGTAAGATATGTTTATTCTTATTTTATAATTTATTTTGTAAATAGATTGTTGAAAATGTTCGAGGTTATTAAACGACGAAATGGACAAGAAATGTAGGAACAGCATCAACGACAAGGAAGACTGTGGAGGACAAAGTGTACAGTGTACAGAGAGAATGTCAAGGATTGTTTTCTGTGCCGGTCAGTGTATTAATTTAAGATATGTTTATTTATATTTTATTTTGTAAATAGATTTTACATAACTGACAAAAAGAAACTGGTAGTATTTGTGTCATAAGTAACTAGGTAAAAAACAAATATTTCTAACTAAACAATATTTTTCACAGTAACGATCACAGTTTTCCTTGAAAATTTAAGACGATAAACGCTGTTATGTCAATGTCAATGATGACAAATTATCAGTTTTCTTCCTTTTAAATGCAATAAAATGTTTAAATAATATGTAATAATTAAAGAAAAGATGATGAATTTAACAAGGTAGGTATATGTAATGATTTTAAGCCATGTTTATTATTATGTTACATATTTTATTTTGTAAATAGAATTTTGGAAAATGTATAAGGAAACACGTCGAAAAGGATCAGAAAGGCAGGAATAATATCACAATCGATGTACAAAATTAAAAAGATAAACATTGTCATGTCATATTTGATATATTAATGACAAATTATGCATGTCGTATCAATACTAAAAACATAGTCTGGAAGTAAATATGCAAAACAGAATATACGTGTTTAAATGGAATCCAAAAAGATTTGGTGCTAAACACAGGACAAAGGATTAAACACTACAGAATAAAAAAATAAGACGTATGTTTATTGTTAATTGCTATATTTTATTTTGTAAATAGATTTAACAATGTCAGGCTGAGAAAGACATAATAAACATCACAGTCGCCAAAGAACACATGTACAATATCTAATACGTATTTAGAGGCAAGAATAAAAATTAAATCCTACAGGAAAATCATAAAATCTGGAACAAGACAATTCCATAATTTTAGATAGTATGTTTTAATCTGTTCTTTTTTTGTAATTCATTTTCTTATTACGTTTAAATTTTTTTCAGATTATACATAATTCGATATCTATCTTAAAACGGTACAGAATTTAATCTGTGCTTTATTTTCTTATATTACGTTAAAATTATCTATATTAAAATTGTTTTATTCCCAATTATTGTATCGTACTAATAGAAAATCTTTTAAATTACATAATCATACAGCATGAGCCAGAAATTATGATTTTTGCATTCTATCCCCTTATTAATAATCCAAACTTTATTGATATATTTTCAAATTCGTTGTAAAAGTTCAGATCTAATGTAATGTAAGTACTTACTTTTCTGCAGTTTGTAAACTATTTACTCTAGAATTAAAATATCACATCTTTTAGTTTTGTTTGATTTATTTTTATCTTTAAATTTAGTATTGTGTACTCATATACATGTTACTAATACAGCGTGCGCATTTTAAAAGTTCCCGCCTGAAAATTCATGATTAGGCAATCCATGATACATTTCAAGTGAGTAAAAAGTTTAATCAACATGGGTCCGATCTTCTATAGTTTCCGAGATTAATTTATTTATATAATTATTTATTTAAATATTTATTTATTTGTATATTTATTTATATATTTATCTATACATTTATTTATTAATTTTTTAATTTATTCATTTTTTAATTTCTTAATTTCTTAATTTTTTAATTTCTTAATTTCTTAATTTCTTAATTTATTAATTTATTAATTTCTTAATTTCTTAATTTCTTAATTTCTTAATTTCTTAATTTATTAATTTAATAATTTATTAATTTATTAATTTATTAATTTATTAATTTATTAATTTATTAATTTATTAATTTATTAATTTATTAATTTATTAATTTATTAATTTATTAATTTATTAATTTATTAATTTATTAATTTATTAATTTATTAATTTATTAATTTATTAATTTATTAATTTATTAATTTATTAATTTATTAATTTATTAATTTATTAATTTATTAATTTATTAATTTATTAATTTATTAATTTATTAATTTATTAATTTATTAATTTATTAATTTATTAATTTATTAATTTATTAATTTATTAATTTATTAATTTATTAATTTATTAATTTATTAATTTATTAATTTATTAATTTATTAATTTATTAATTTATTAATTTATTAATTTATTAATTTATTAATTTATTAATTTATTAATTTATTAATTTATTAATTTATTAATTTATTAATTTATTAATTTATTAATTTATTAATTTATTAATTTATTAATTTATTAATTTATTAATTTATTAATTTATTAATTTATTAATTTATTAATTTATTAATTTATTAATTTATTAATTTATTAATTTATTAATTTATTAATTTATTAATTTATTAATTTATTAATTTATTAATTTATTAATTTATTAATTTATTAATTTATTAATTTATTAATTTATTAATTTATTAATTTATTAATTTATTAATTTATTAATTTATTAATTTATTAATTTATTAATTTATTAATTTATTAATTTATTAATTTATTAATTTATTAATTTATTAATTTATTAATTTATTAATTTATTAATTTATTAATTTATTAATTTATTAATTTATTAATTTATTAATTTATTAATTTATTAATTTATTAATTTATTAATTTATTAATTTATTAATTTATTAATTTATTAATTTATTAATTTATTAATTTATTAATTTATTAATTTATTAATTTATTAATTTATTAATTTATTAATTTATTAATTTATTAATTTATTAATTTATTAATTTATTAATTTATTAATTTATTAATTTATTAATTTATTAATTTATTAATTTATTAATTTATTAATTTATTAATTTATTAATTTATTAATTTATTAATTTATTAATTTATTAATTTATTAATTTATTAATTTATTAATTTATTAATTTATTAATTTATTAATTTATTAATTTATTAATTTATTAATTTATTAATTTATTAATTTATTAATTTATTAATTTATTAATTTATTAATTTATTAATTTATTAATTTATTAATTTATTAATTTATTAATTTATTAATTTATTAATTTATTAATTAATTTATTTATATATGTATATATATATATTTTTTTTTTATTTATTAATTTATTTATTCATTTATAAATAAATATATCCTCAAAGCCATTGCGGGGGGGGGGGTGCCAATTATTGTATCGTACTAATAAAAAATCTTTTAAATTACATAATCATACAGCATGAGCCAGAAAAGTCAAGGAGAGTGTGAGTGGGCATTTTGCGTGGGCATGTTGCGTGGGCATGTTGCGTGGGCAGTTTGGGTGGGCATGTTGCGTGGGCAGTTTGGGTGGGCATGTTGCGTGGGCAGTTTGGGTGGGTATGGTGCGTGGGTAGTTTGGGTGGGCATGTTGCGTGGGCAGTTTGGGTGGGCAAGTTGCGTGGGCAGTTTGGGTGGGTATGTTGCGTGGGTAGTTTGGGTGGGCATGTTGCGTGGGCAGTTTGGGTGGGCAAGTTGCGTGGGCAGTTTGGGTGGGCATGTTGCGTGGGCAGTTTGGGTGGGCAAGTTGCGTGGGCAGTTTGGGTGGGTATGTTGCGTGGGCTGTTTGGGTGGGCATGTTGCGTGGGCAGTTTGGGTGGGCAAGTTGCGTGGGCAGTTTGGGTGGGCATGTTGCGTGGGCAGTTTGGGTGGGCAAGTTGCGTGGGCAGTTTGGGTGGGCATGTTGCGTGGGCAGTTTGGGTGGGCAAGTTGCGTGGGCAGTTTGGGTGGGTATGTTGCGTGGGTAGTTTGGGTGGGCATGTTGCGTGGGCAGTTTGGGTGGGCAAGTTGCGTGGGCAGTTTGGGTGGGCATGTTGCGTGGGCAGTTTGGGTGGGCAAGTTGCGTGGGCAGTTTGGGTGGGTATGTTGCGTGGGCTGTTTGGGTGGGCATGTTGCGTGGGCAGTTTGAGTGGGCATGTTGCGTGGGCAGTTTGGGTGGGTACTTTGGGTGGGCAGTTTGGGTGGGCATGTTGCGTGGGCATTATAACCCACTATCGGCGGAGCCCTAGGGAAAACTCGGCGAAGCCGAGGTTACGCTAGTCTATAATACTAAACGATTAGATTCACTATCTATATATATTTTCTTTAATCACGACGATCGCTCAACTTTAGACAAGGCTACAGCTTAAACGGTGCGACCGATTTTCGTGAAATTTGTGTCAAATTGTAGGAAATGATTGGCTTCAGGGCCCTTCTAATGGGACGAATTTCTGTAGGATGCATAGTTTTCGAGTAAAAAATTATTAAACGTAAAATGAAACAGTGGATCGTAGAATACATGTAAAAATTTAGAAGATAAAAATGCTGTCATGTGTAAAATTTGGCATGATGTCAATGTCAATAATGACAAATTATAAATGTCGTATGGGTTGTCGACCATTTCAACGCTAAATATAAATAAATATATTGTGTAAAATTGAAGAAAAGAAAATGAATTAAACGAGGTAGGTATACGTAATGAATTTAAGCAATATTTATTGTTAATTTAGATTTTATTTTGTAAATAGATTTTATGAAATGTCAGAAGTTACCAAAAACTACGAAAACGTTGATAAAGACTAGAAGAGTTTCACAATCGAACGAAGAATACATGTATAAAATTAAAAAGATAAATACGGTCTTTTGTCACATTTGAAATGTTAATGACAAATTTAAACTACAGAAAATAATCGGTTTAAAATTGAAGAAAAGAATATAGGAATTAAACGACGTAAGGTACGCTATGAATGTAAGATATGTTTATTCTTATTTTATAAATTATTTTGTAAATAGATTGTTGTAAATGTTCGAGGTTATTAAACGACGAAATGGACGAGAAATGTAGGAAAAGCATCAACGACAAGAAAGACTGGGAAGACAAAGTGTACAGTGTACAGAAAGAATGTCAAGGATTGTTTTCTGTGCCGGTCAGTGTATTAATCTAAGATATGTTTATATTTTATTTTGTAAATAGATTTTACAAAACTGACAAAAAGAAACTGGTAGTATTTGGGCTGGCGGTCCAGCGTACTTTATTCGCACAGATTTACCCGTACGTTCTAAACCTAAACCGTACACAAATAACGGAGTGTGTGGGGCTCATGTCATATGGTATGTCAATGTCAACGCTTACATATTATCGGTTTTCATCCTTTTAAATGCAAAAAAAAAATGCTTAAATAATATGTAAAATTGAAGAAAAGGTTATGCATTAGACGAGGTAGGTATATAAAATGATTTAAAGCCATGCTTTATATTAATGTATTATATATTTTATTTTGTATATAGAATTTTGGAGAATGAATAAGGTAACACGACGAAAAGGATAACAAGGGCAGGAATCGGTCGAAGAGTACACATACAAAATTAAAAATATACATTGTCATTTGTCATATTTGATATGTTAATGACAAAAAATTATGAATGTCGTACCGGTTGTTCTTTTCAATACTAAAAATATTTAACTATGTAAAATTGAAGAAAAGAATATAGTCTTTCCTCTTTAATAACAATCCAAACTTTATTAATGTAATGTAACTACTTACTTTTTTTCAGTTTGTAACTAATTGTTTACTTTGGAATTAAAATATCTTATTTTTGAGTTTTGTTTGATTTATTTTTACTTTTAAATTTAGTATTGTGTACTCATAGACGTGTTATTAATATTACGTTCATACAGTGTGTTAAAAAAAATCCTAACTCGGAGAACAGAGAAACGTGTGTTTGATCAATATTCAATTCAAAAGTCAAGTTGTCAAAGGATACAGTTTATCGACATTCGCCGTTTTCTAATTTGAAAAGCTTTCATTTCTTTGCAAAACATTTTTGACAATATTTTAAGTCAAATTGACATTTAATTAATTGACATACGTGTCTTTGTACACAGCCTATTCCGAATTTTTTTGAACACACTGTATTTATCCTGTAATTAAGACATTTTGTCCTGTTTGCTCGCATAAAACGCGCAGCATTTGTTTATTTCAATATATGTTTTTATCAGTTCCTACCAATCACTTTGTATACATAAGCATTTAACATGGTAAAACAGTTTTCCGTAAGGCGTTGCCCCCCAAATTATTATAGAAAAAAATTATTCAAATAAAAGTTGTAGAGCATAAAATTCTACTTTAATATTAATAAACAAAATCCATTTCGTATGTTTAGTAACTCTAGAAATTAAATATGAAAATTTTAGTTTAATAGCACTAGCCATGGAATTAAAACAAGCAGACAAACAAATGATCGATGTTTTAACTGTCAAATATTGAGACTTTTTCAATCACCTAAAAAATTACATTTGTTATGCTGTTTGTTTTAATTTTATGGCTATCACTATTTTTGACGTGATTTTCGATATTTTCATTTGCAATTTCTACCGTTACAAAGCATGCACAATTAATTTTTTTCTTGATTCAAATGCAGAATTTCATGATCTACAACTTTTATTTGAAGTATTTTTTCAAAAATAATTTGTAAAGCAACGCGCAAGGTAAAACTGTTTTCCCATGTTAAATGCCTATGTAACGGATTTGGAGTGCCACCTGGTATGTAGGTATGTCGAAAAATTATATTTAACTGCATTTTTTGATTATACTTCTGAAATATTATTGACAACTTTTTGCAAGAAAATTGTAGCCTGTAGCCGACTGAGCTGTCGTACTTTTGACATTTCTCCATGATAGCCCTTGACAAAACATTTCTTGTTGTTTGTCAGAAATATATTTTGTTCGGTATTAAATGAAAAGTTTTCTGCCTGGCTAAATTATAGAACTTCCAAAATTTAGACATCAACTCAATTGGCTTTTGTTTTTCGCATAGAGTTGTCTGAACCCTGTCGTGATTGGGATCAACTGAAATTTTGTCTGCTGATATGGAAGTGTTAACAATTAGACATCTCAGTCGGCTTTTGTTTTGTGCGTAAAGATGTTAGAAATATGTCGTATTTGGTATCAAATGAGAGGTCTAATTAAGGACTGTTAGATACATGTGTCAAAATTTCTGACACGTTCATTGGCTTTTGTTTTATGCATAAAGTTAAATCGTTTGAGAGAATTTGGGTATCTGACAAGACTTCTGGCGTTAGCATTTTGGTTTTAAATTGTGCGTAGACAGATTGGATGTACGTATAGTCTATCATAAAACACTATCGGCGGAGCCCTAGGGTAAACTCGGCGAAGCCGAGGTTACGCTAGTCTATAATACTAAAAGGTTAGATTCACTATCTATAGTTATATATTTGAATTCATCACGACGATCGCCCAACTTTAGACAAGGCTACAATTTAAACGGTGCGACCGATTTTCGTGAAATTTGTATGAAATTGTAGGAAATGATTGGCTTCAGGGCCCTTCTAATGGGACGAATTTCTGTAGGATGCATAGTTTTCTGGTAAGAAATTAATAAACGTAAATTGAAACAACCGATCGAAGATTACATGTAAAAATTTAGACGATAAACACTGTTATGTGTAACATTTGGCATATCAATGTCAACGATGACAAATTATGAATGTCGTATGGGTTGTCGACCTTTTCAATGCTAAATATAAATAAATATAGTGTTTAAAATTGAAGAAAAGAATATGTATTAAACGAGGTAGGTATACATAATGAATTTAAGCAATATTTATTGTTAATTTAGATTTTATTTTGTAAATAGATTTTACGAAATGTCAGAAGTTACTAAAAACTACGAAAACGTTGATAAAGACTAGAAGAGTTTCACAATCGAACGAAGAATACATGTATAAAATTAAAAAGATAAATACTGTCTTCTCTCACATTTGAAATGTTAATGACAAATTTAAACTACAGAAAATAGTGAGTTTCAAATTGAAGAAAAGAATGTAAGAATTAAACGACGTAAGGTACGCTATGAATGTAAGATATGTTTATTCTTATTTTATAATTTATTTTGTAAATAGATTGTTGAAAATGTTCGAGGTTATTAAACGACGAAATGGACAAGAAATGTAGGAACAGCATCAACGACAAGGAAGACTGTGGAGGACAAAGTGTACAGTGTACAGAGAGAATGTCAAGGATTGTTTTCTGTGCCGGTCAGTGTATTAATTTAAGATATGTTTATTTATATTTTATTTTGTAAATAGATTTTACATAACTGACAAAAAGAAACTGGTAGTATTTGGGTTGGCGGTCCAGCGTACTTTATTCGCACGGCTTTACCCGTACGTTCTAAACCTAAACCGTACACAAATAACGGAGTGTGTGGGCCTCTTTAGGTCAGATTGCATGGGCAGTTTGGGTTGCGTGGGTGGTTTGGTTGGACATGTTGCGTGAGTAGTTTCGGTGGACACGTTGCGTGGGTAGTTTGTGTAAGCATGTTGCGTGAGCAGTTTGGGAGGACATGTTGCGTGAGTAGTTTGGGTGGGCATGTTGCGTGGGCATGTTGAGTGGGTAGTTTGGGTGGGCATGTTGCGTGGGCAGTTTGGGTGTGCATGTTGCGTGGGCAGTTTGGGTGGGCATGTTGCGTGGGTATTTTGGGTGGACATGTTGCGTGGGCAGTTTGGGTGGGCATGTTGCGTGGGCAGTTTAAGTGGGCATGTTGCGTGGGTAGTTTGGGTAAGCATGTTGCGTGGGCATGTTGCGTGGGCAGTTTGGGTGGGCATGTTGCGTGGGTAGTTTGGGTGGGCACGTTGCGTGGGCGTGTTGCGTGGGCAGTTTGGGCGGGCATGTTGCGTGGTCAGTTTGGGTGGGCAGTTTGGGTGGGCATGTTGCGTGGGCAGTTTGGGCGGGCATGTTGCGTGGGTAGTTTGGGTGGGCATGTTGCGTGGGCATTTTTGGGTGGGCATGTTGCGTGGGCAGTTTGGGTGGGCATGTTGCGTGGGCAGTTTGGGTGGGCATGTTGCGTAGATAGTTTGGGTGGGCAGTTTCGGTGGGCATGTTGCGTGGGCAGTTTGGGTGGGCATGCAGCGTGGGTAGTTTGGGTGGGCATGTTGCGTGGGCAGTTTGGGTGGGCATGTTGCGTGGGTAGTTTGGGTGGGCATGTTGCGTGGGTAATTTGGGTGGGCATGTTGCGTGGGCAGTTTGGATGGGCATGTTGCGTGGGGAGTTTGGGTGGGCATGTTGTGTGGGCAGTTTGGGTGGGCATGTTGCGTGGGCAGTTTGGGTGGGCATGTTGCGTGGGCAGTTTGGGTGGGCATGCTGCGTGGGCAGTTTGGGTGGGCATGTTGCGTGGGCAGTTTGGGTGGGCATCATAAAACACTATCGGCGGAACCCTAGGATAAACTCGGCGAAGCCGAGGTTAGGCTAGTAAAATACTGCTTTCATATTAATAAACAAAATCCATTTCGTATCTTTAGTAACTCTAGATATCAAATATGAAAAAATTTTAAATTTTAGTTTAATAGCACTAGCCATGGAATTAAAACAAAAAGACTAACAAATGATTGATGTTTTAACTGTCAAATATTGAGACTTTTTCAATCACATGTTTGTTTTATTTCTATGGCTATCACTACTTTCGACATGATTTTCGATATTTTTATTTGAAATTTCTGCCGTTACAAAGCATGCACAATTATTTTTTTTATTCAAATGCATAATTTCATGTTCTACAACTTTTATTTGAAGTATTTTTTCAAAAATAATTTGAAAAGCAACGCGCAAGGGAAAACAGTTTTCTCATGTTAAATGCCTATGCAACCATGTCGTGATTGGGATCAAGTGAAATTTTTTCTGCAGAGCTATGATACGGAAGTGTTAACAATTAGACATCTCAGTCGGCTTTTGTTTTCTGTATAAAGATGTTAGAAATATGTCGTGTTTGGTATGAACTGAGAGGTCTAATTAAGGACTGTTAGATACATGGGTCAAAATTTCTGACACGTTAATTGGCTATTGTTTTAAGCATAAAGTTCAATTTAGGTATCTGACAAGACTGTCAGCGTTAGCACTTTGGTTTTAAATTGTGCGTAGATAGATTAGACTATTATAAAACACTATCGGCGGAGCCCTAGATTTTCGTTAGTCCTTAATACTAAAATAGTAGATTAATGGGTGTATTCTAAACACAATCCGTTAAAATATATTATGTAAACGGATTCCGTTAAAATATTTCTTATTAACGGAATCCGCTAAAAATTCTATTCACAATATGACATTTGAACGGATCCGTTAAAACTAATATAATAAACGGATCCGTTTGCTACTGTAGGGCAGTGTTGTCAAATTGTAAATGTCAACATATTTATATTTTGATAATAACAAAATATATTAATATCTAAACAGATATTTGTGATACATAAATTTAGAGATACTATTTAGTAATAAATTTATATCAATAAATAATCACAATAATGAATATATTCTTCAAAATAATCTTTGGAATGTTGGTAGGTAAATACTTTGTTGTAATAAATGTCAAAATTGTCAGTTTCATAACCTTTTGATATTATTGTATATTATTGTAAATTTGGAAAAAAATGGGCATAAAACAAAGAAAATCTATAAAATCATAATTCGTTACTTATTAAGCGCAGCTAAATTAATAATGAAGAACGTCCCTAACGCCCAACCCCAATATTTATCTTAAAATTATAGACACCACCAAGCTAATCTACAGTATCGAGAAAATGAACATACGCGGGGCCACAATTAAATATAGGCGCATGCAATTTAAAAACTACATAAATTATAAAACACACATTATAAGCTTGATTTTTAATTATTCGCAAATATTAATTAATTTTCTTCATTAGATTCATTCATCTAATCAGTATTCTTCGAATATAATCAAAATATCCATTGTTGTAATCAAAATATTCTTTGTTGCAATAAAAATATTCTTTGTTGTAATCAATAATTAAAAATAAAGGCACCAATAGAACATTTGTGTCTTGAGCCCCTGAAGATTAAATGCAGTCCTGAAAATACTCGAATATTTTTAAAACATTAGATAAAATACAAGTTTTGCAATGTAGAGTAAAATATCTGCTCGTTTCATTAGAGAAAGCATTTTTAATTTTTTTGAGAACGAGAAATGGATAATTTTTGTATTGTTAAAATCTTTCATCGAACCGATTTTTTATTGGTTATGTACGAGTATAATTTTGTTATAAAAATTATTTATTTGTACTTTCCTTTCAATTACATTTTAAGAATCCAAGGGTCGGAGCAAACAGTAAAGGGTGATACGCCATTCTCTGCGTACAATTAAGAAATTTCTAAATATTTATGTATTAAATGTCGTCCGTTTACAATTAACGGCTATGAATCATTCTCCGTTTAAATTTTATTTATAAACGGATAAAATAAACGGATCTCCGTTTATATTATTAACGGATAGTGTCTTTAGAATAGCAAAATCTATATAACGGATATCTTAATTTTAACGGTCCGTTTATAAATAACGGAATGTCTTTAGAATACACCCATAACTCTCTATAGTTGTATTCTTTAATCACAACGATCGCCCAACTTTAGACAAGGCTACAGCTTAAACGGTGTAACCCATTTTCATGAAATTTGTATCAAATTGTAGGAAATGATTGGCTTCGGGGCCCTTCTAATGTAAATTGAAACAATCGATTGACGAGTACATGTAAAAAATTTAGAAGATAAACGCTGTCATGTTTAACATTTGGTATTCAATGTGAAGGATAACAAAATATGAACGTTATCGGTTATCGACCTTTTTAAATGCTAAATAATATGCATAAATAATATATAAAATTGAAGAAAACAATATAAAATAAATATGAGTTGGTAATTTATGAATTTAATATATGTTTATTGTTAATTTATAATTTATTCTATAAATAAATTTTACAAATATCCGAGGTTTTTAAAACCGACGAAACGGACGAGAAATACAGAAAGAACATAAAAAGACGAGAAAGACAGAAAGGACAAAGTGTACAGAGAGTATGTCAACGATAGTTTTCGGTGCTGGCTAGTGTATTTAAGATATGTTTATTGTTTATTTACATTACTCAGCATTTTCAGAGTACGGTATGAGTAGGTATCATTGAGAAGTTCTGGCCCAGATAACGATCTAAGATTGACGTCACAGATAAAAGATTTTAAAGATAAGCATTGATGACGTCCCAGATAAGAAATGATGTCGTTACAGATTTGATGACGTCACAAATAAGGATTGATGACGTCACAGATAAGGAATGATGACGTCACATTTTCTTACTATAACCTAGGTTAATAAACCATAACTTAGGTTAAGAATTGATGACGTCATATTTCTTAAGACACTATGGAAAATCTTAAGATTTGTTTTTATCAAATTTTAGGATGTTTGTTATCAAATTTTCATGATGTTTTTATGAAAATCTTAAGATGTGTTTTTATCAAATCTTAAGATCTTGCCTTATCTTGTCTTGTTATTGTCTTGTCTTGTCCTCAACAGTTTTTACCTCAAATTCACTTGTATGAGTAACATTAAAATCATGTGGTAGATGGTGCTGAGTAATTGCAAGAGTATCCAAAAATGTGGTGTAATCTTAGTTCTATTTGAGTAAATCTTAGTACCAACACATATTTTAGTAAATATTCCATATTTTTGAGCTACTTCGAAGAAAATTCAACTTCCTGCTAAACAAACACCACTGTAGTTCTTGTTCAATACAATATTTAATTAGATTAAGTTGAACGTATTCTCGCATGAAATTAGAGATACTGATACGTCTGCTTAGTATAAATGTTGACTAAAGAATAATTATTTTTGACCTATTTTCCTGATACTGTTTTTTTCATTTTTCCTTATACAAATTTTTATTTTTTCCGCGTACTATTTTTACCTTCCGTCACCTTTAGGTAAGGAAGGTATTGTCTTTGGTCAAAAAATTCGGTGGTGAGTTTTTGATGAATAAGCACGTTTTAGGGTCCCTAGAATACGTTTTTACTATTTTTACGATGATGTCTGTATGTGTGTGTGTGTATGTATGTGTGTGTGTGCGTGTGTGTGTGTGTGTCTGTGAGTGACAAAATTTTCTAATGCGATAACTCTAATACTACAATTCCAAAAATTATAATTCTTTCGTATTCCTCTTCGTCACATCCATGTAAAGAGCTGATTAGATTTTGGTTATAATTGGTCAACCGGAAGTACTCTCATTTGAAGATTTTAACAGTTTTTCTTGAAAAAACGATGTTAAATATCATTTTTTCACATTTAATGTTATTATAAATATTAAAGAATTATTTATTCTCTATACGATTTGAATGCATTTTATACATCATATTAAATGGACATAGAGTTAAAAAATTATAAAGAAATTAAATATCATATATATTAGTCAGCTTTGCTATAACTCTGGAAACAGCTGCTACATTAAGAAAATTCTGATTGAAAGGTATCAGTGTCAAGTGCAGTTGACAGTATGTTTATGTTATAATTTTACTGGAAATATAGGATCTCTTGTTAGAAACTTTCTGTATAGAATTAGTATAAAATACATACAACTGCCTTAAGGTAATGTACAAGAAATATAATCTTTTGCAAGGAACTTTCTGTATGACATTTATACAAAATACATAGAACTGACGGAAGGTAATGTGCTGGCCACATCAGATTTTTTTATCATATATTTGTATTATATTATTTTTTCATTATTTCCGCATACTATTTTTTATTATTTCCTTATATTATTTTTTCAGTTTTTTCTCATTTTAATGCATTATTTTACTTTTTACACGAATGTAGTACTAGTTGCATTTAATACTTTATTTTTTTGTTTATTAAATAGATGACTTATTCCAGGCTGGTTTGGTTGAAATGATTCCTTATGCTAGAATAAATAAAAAAACAAACTGACCTAGGAAAGAATTTATAATAAAAATTTTCAAAATTTAATGAATAAATATAATATTAATCATTATTCAAGCTATAGTACTAAAAAAGCATCTGTTGTTGAGCGAGTTAATCGTACCTTAAAATCGATGATGTGGAAAGAGTTTAGTTTACAAGGAACATACATGGTTAAGTTTATTACCTAAACTTACGGAAAAATATAATACAAAATACAGAACTATTAAAATGAAACCTATTAATGTCAGTAAAAAGAATGAAAAATTATTTGTTGATAGTGTTTACAGTAATATTAAAATTGTTGGAAAATCAAAACTAAAAGTGGGTGATTTTGTACGTGTAAGCAAATATAGAAGGGGTTTTGTGGAAGGATATACTCCTAATTAGTCTAATGAAATTTTTACTATACATTCGCTTCAATTAAAAAATCCTATTACTTATATTCTTAAAGATAAGTCAACGCAAATTGTAAAAGGAGGACGTTATGAATATGAAGTATAGAAAGTAAAGTATCCTGATATATATCTTGTTGAAAAAAATTTAAAAAGGAAGGGCGATATGGTCTTTGTTAAATGGCTTGGGTTTGATAATAAACATAATAGCTTGGATAAGTAAAAGTAATGTTGAATGAGAATTAAAAAGGGGAACGACTTATTTTTTCACCAATTAAGCAAAAGTATGGCACTAATAAATATAACTCTTGTATAAGATTCTACGAAAGTATTTAATTTCTAAACATCAAACAGCATAAATCACCCTAAATGCTAACCAAGCCGGGAAATGTAAAAGTATTTAGTATTTACATTTTAATATCATAAATAACATTAAAAAATATATGTAGTTAAAAATCTGTATCTATATTTATTATTTCAAAATAATTAAAATAATTATGAAATAAAAATATAAAATAGTTGTGACAATAATATTCCTTCTCTAAACTTTCTCTAAAATATAAAAATAATTTTAATATTATAAAAATTTTCACGTGTGGAACATTGGAATTTACCAACTGATAAAACTCATACTGATGATTAGCTCCAAATATTAAACAATGTCAGTTATTCAACAAAAATAAAATAAATAACAGGTACAAATTTATATATAATTTATTTATTTTTTAGCATTTTATAATGTAAGCACATATTTTTTAGATCTAATCTACATGAACGTGAGTGCAACCGACTATTCACTTTTAAAGAAAAATATGTAGCCGAAAAGCTTTATCAACTTAGACGACTTAGCACGAGCTAGGGAGATGACGTTTCATAGCTGGGAACTTTATAAATATCCGCTCCTGAAAAAAACACGTCACTCCTGGGCTATCAAAACTACATCACATTTGGAAACACCGTGTTTTGTCATCGTGGGATTTCACTGTAATTTAAGTAATATTAAGCTGTATTTAAATTCTTATATGTATCCATATGATAATTTAAATTTAAATATTAAGAATAATCATTGGGCTATGTTATATGAAATGAAAATAATGAAAAAATAATATAAGGAAAAGATAAAAAAATAGTACGCGGAAAAAATTAAAATTTGTATAAGGAAAAATGAAAAAAATATTATCAGGTAAATATGTCAAAAATAATTTCTTTAGTCAACATTTATACTAAGCAGATGTATCAGCATGTCTAATTTCATGCGAGAATACGTTCAACTTAATAAAATTAAATATTGTATTGAACAAGAACTACAGTGGTGTTTGTTTAACAGGAAAACAGGAAGTTTAATTTTCTTCGAAGTTGCTCAAAAATATGGAATTATTACTAAAATATGTGTTGGTACTAAGATTTACTCAAATGGAACTTAGATTACACCACAATTTTGGATAGAACATAATAATATAATATATGATCCTACTCTTGCAATTACTCAGCACCATCTACCACGTGATTTTAATGTTACATATACAAGTGAATTTGAGGTAAAAACTGTTGAGGACATAAAAATAATGGAAGTTTATAAATTATTCGAGAAAAGTAAGTGTACAGCTACATACTTTGCTAAATCTCCTATACATTTATTACATGTTCGTAAAAATAATTATCATAATGTAGCAAAAATACCTAATAAATAATAATATAAAAAATATTAACCAAACAATGTGTTCTTTTATTTTTACCCCAAGACAGTAGAAGACAAGACAAAACAAGACAAGACAAAACAAGACAAGTCAAAACAAGACAAGACAAAACAAGACAAGACAAAACAAGACAAGACAAAACAAGACAAGACAAAACAAGACAAGACAAAACAAGACAAGACAAAACATGACAAGACAAGAACAAGACAAGACAAGATAAGACATGACAAAACAAGACAAGACAAGGCAAGATCTTAAGATTTGATAAAAACACATCTTAAGATTTCCATAGAAACATCATGAAAATTAGATAACAAACATCCTAAAATTTGATAAAAACATATCTTAAGACTTTTCATAGTGTCTTAAGAAATATGACGCCATCAACCCTTAACCTAGGTTATGGGTTATTAACCTAGGTTATAATAAGTAAATGTGACGTCATCATTCCTTATCTGTGACGTCACCAATCCTTATCTGTGATGTCATCAAATCTGTAACGTCATCAATTCTTATCTGTGACGTTATCAATGCTTATTTTTAAAATCTCTTATCTGTGACGTCAATCTTAGATCGTTATCTGGGCCAGAACCCCTCAATCATACATACTGGTATTGTATGATATGGAAAGACGTAAAGACACAAAAATGGTTCTTTCAAGAACGACCAGACACCTGACAGGTATGCGAATCAAGTGACATTTTAAGGAATATATATTTGTATAATATACCTTATTTGTGTATGTACCTATACTTATAATCGTATTCTGTACTGTAAATTATACCATACGATAAATAATAATATTCATTAATAATTATAAGGCCTTCAAGTTCCATATTTATTTTATTTTTGTTTATTAAGGACGTTTCGAGCTAAATCTGCTCAATTTCAGCAACTAACATTTAGTGTTTTTAACAAGAATACTACATATATAGGCATGTTGTACTGTTGAAGTGGAGACCCGTGCTCCATCTGTCTACTATGAAAACATGGAACGTGTATTTCTACAACTTTTGATTTTGCACAACATTATATTTCTGCATCAACGTATATTATTGTTAAACATAAACACCAAATGTTAGTTGCTGAAGATGAGCTGATTTAACTCGAAACGTCCTTAATAAACAACAATAAAGCAAATATTGAAACTTGAAGGCCTTATAATTTATAATGCACATTATCTACTGATAGTATGTGAGGCTGGCGGTCGGGCGTACTTTATTCGCCCGGCTTTAACCCTGCGTTTAAACCTAAACCGTACAAAAAGAACGAAGTGTGTGGGGCAATTTAGGGCAGTTTGGGTGGGCATGTTGCGTGGGCAGTTTGGATGGGCATGTTGCGTGGGCAGCTTCGGTGGAAATGTTACGTGGGCAGTTTGGGTGGGCATGTTGGGTGGTCATGTTGCGTGGGCAGTTTGGGTGGGCATGTTGCGTGGAAAGTTTGGGTGGGCATGTTGTGTAGGCAGTTTGGATAGGCATGTTGCATGGCCAGTTTGGGTGGGTATGTTGCATGGGCAGCTTTGGTGGGCAGAACAGAATTCAAACACTTTGAAAAACTGTTAGCGTTAGCAATTTGGATTTAAAGTGAGTCTAAACGGATTGGATGTACGTATAGTCTATCATAAAATACTATCGGCGGAGCCCTAGGGAATTTGCCGAGTTTTCGCCAGACCTTAATACTAAAAGAGTAGATTTACTCTCTATAGTTATATTCTTTAATCACGACTATCGCCCAACTTTAGACAAGGCTACAGCTTAAACGGTGCGACCGAATTTCATGAAATTTATATCAAATTGTAGGAAATGATTGGCTTCAGGGCCCTTCTAATGAGTCGAATTTCTGTAGAATGCATAGTTTTCTGATAAAAAATTATTAAACGTAAATTAAAACAATCGATCGAAGCTTACATGTAAAAATTTAGACGATAAACACTGTCATGTGTAACATTTGGCATATCAATGTGAACGATGACAAATTATTAATGTCGTATGGGTTGTTGACCGTTTCGATGCTAAATATAAATAAATATAATGTGTAAAATTGAAGAAAAGAATATGAATTAAACGAGGTAGATATGCGTAATGGATTTCAGCAATATTAATTATTAATTTATATTTTATTTTGTAAATAGATTTTACGATATGTCAGAAGTTACCAAAAACAACCAAAACGTTGATAAAGATTGAAAGAATATCACAATCGATCGAAGAGTACATGTATAAAATTAAAAAGATAAATACTGTCTTCTGTCACATTTGATATGTTAATGAATTATGAACTACAGAAAATAATCGGTTGTCCTTTTAAATGTTAAATATAAATAAATAATGCAAGAAATAATAGCAGGGATGCAGTCTAAATTTGGTTATTATTTATTCGGAGGCCAACGTTTCGCTACCACTTACAGCTTCATCAGGGCAAAAGACTAAGGCGTTAAAAAATAATAAATAAATATAAATATATTTGTTCAAACATAGTGTTATCGTCGAAAATTAAAAATTATATAAAAATATTAACAATTGTCATTCAGAAGACTTAAAATAGCTTTTTTTAAAAAAATGGCGATGTGATTAAATAAAAAAATTGTTACACAACGCTCAAATATGATGTAAGAACTGTTTCTCAAAACATGTCTCCAAATCACTTGAAAATGCGTCTTTTAAGCGAATTACGTGTTTTAGAGTGTTTTGCAGTAACTTCCATAGTTTAAATCGGCACTCTAGCTGCGCTGGCGAGTGCGCCACGGAGTGCCCCCAAAAGCTTATATTCACAAAAAATCAGTGTATTTTATCATCATATATACTAAAAGGCCAAGCCCCCAAAATTCATCACGACGATCGGGAAATTTTTCAACAAAGCCACAACTGAAACGGTTTCAGCGATTTTAATGGAATTTGTTTTAAATAGTAGAGAATAAAACAACTTAATGCCTTTATATGTCTCTCATTTTTACTGTGCCTAGTTTTTGTGTAAAAAATTATTAACTGGTCAAAATTCTTACATTAAAACAATTGATTGAAGTGTTCTGTATTCATGTCAAATGTACAAAATCAGAGAATACAGGCTAATTATTTGAATTGAGTAGGCCTGAAAAATTTTAAGAAGACAGTCTAAGAAAGTTATGTTTCATGTTAAATCCATTTTAAATGTATAAAATTTATTGTATTTGATTATTTTAAATAAAAATTACTTACTTTTGTACCGCTCTGCTTATTATTATTATTATTATTATTATTATTATTATTGTTGTTATTATTATTATTATCATCAGATATAATTTTTTATGTTCTTTTATTATTATTATTATTATTATTATTATTATTATTATTATTATTATTATTATTTTAATAAATATTTACCTATATCTGACTTCATTCATTTCATATTAATTACGTATTTTATAACAAAATTACATTTTTTTTTCTATAAAATTTACCTACTTCACACTGTATGTACATTTTACAATTCATACTAAATCTTAGTCGACATCGTAGATGCTGATTCACTTTATAAATAATAGATTAATTTCATGTACAATAAATAAAAATTAAAAAACAAATGTCGCATCATCTCTGACGGAAGGTATACAATGTTTTACTGTGTCACTGCAGCTACACTCATTTCACAAGTCCCAACATTCAAACACTCTTAATATTGAGTAATAAATTCTATTTTTTAAGAACATAATCTATATAATTGTTTCATGACTACATATACAAATTTCATCTGAAAACACCTTGTGTCGGAAAATAACATATTCCAGGGAAATTTCAAAATCTTAAAGACTTCATTTTAAAATTCTATTTGTATTTCATCAATTATATTGCATCATAATATAAGTAAAATACGCGTTTTCATTATTTATTTCAATTTAATTAAGTTTATTTTCATACACTACATTTTACACAATAAGTTATCACCCCAAATATTACTTGTTAAGAACACACTTACCTGGAGTGTACAATTCGCGTAGTGAGACTGATATAACCATCTTTAGCGCCATCCTTTGATACTCTGGGAACTATTTTAATGTGACAATTTTCTAAATTAAATCAATATTTTGCTACAATACTAGTACTTATTATAATAATTACCCTATACTGAGAATATAACTATTATGTATTTTGCGTTTCTCTACTCTAATGTGTATATGTACTTTTTAATAATTTCGTAATAAATTTTAATTTTCACTCAGATGGCACTGTCATCTGTCGGCAGTATAATAATTCACATATAAACTTTGGTTTATTAATGAAATTTCTATATTTTCTATTATATTATACGATAATATTGATAAAATAAGTGTTTAACAATTTGTTCAGATTTATTTATAAAAGTCAAATTGGAAACGTCAAATGTATTTTATTGTATTGTAACGTTTTTATTTATTTGGGTGAAGTGTAAATATAAGACAAGTATTATTAATTAAAATAAAAGTTTATTATAATGATAAATAGAAAATAAATATAATTAAAAAAAGATAAATATAACGAACACTACGATTAAACAAATATTAAACACTAATTAAGACTAAGAATATTATAAAACACTTAAACAATAAGATTATTTATTGAAACAATATATAGATCACTTATTTATTTATACAACTGTATTTATTTATATTCACCACTCGTCTACTATCTGTTTATATCCCCAACTGTTCAACACGCAACGCTTATTTATATCAGACTGTCCAATACCTTCACTAACAGTTCTTATATACCTCGGCATCCGTGTTCCAGAACTCACTAGAAGATTTCTAGATAAAACACAATAGGTTACATCAACCACGTAATTAAGCAGGTGCCGACACGTCTGCTGCGTCATCGTTAACAATAGACACTCGCTCGTCCCTGCGACAGCGGCGGCGACAGCGACGGGGACAGAGGCGGTAACAGTGGCGGCGACGGCGGGCACTGCACATAACACTGCCCCCTCCTTAAGACTGTTTCGTCCCGGAACAGTTCGTGATGACGAAATCTGCATGCATTACCCTTAGTGCATTTCGAAGTTTTGAAGAAATAACAGTCAATGGTCCGCTCGACTTCTTCTTTATGTCCGTTAGGGTTAAAGCTGCAAACGAGAATTTCTACGCCGGTAAAACGGAAGAAGACTTCTATCATGTTCCTAACAATCCTCCAATCTAAACCATCTAGACCACCGCCTAATTTCGGTACGGCTAGCTTCAAAATGTCATTCTTAACCAGATGATCCCTCAAATCGCACAACAAGTTCCACAGGTCACGATACGACGGTTTCTGGTACGAGCGTGGTTTTGTAACCAGGTAGCGCAGCGCAGCGTTTTCCCAACAGTTGGGCGTTGGTTGGCCAGTTCTTGTTGTCGCCCAAATTTCGCCTTAAAGGCTGATTCTATAACACGGGACATCTTTAAGTCTTCTGATACGCAGTGACCGAGGGAATAATCTGAAGACACGGTGAATAGATCTCGGTGTTCTTCTTTCGTCACGCCGAACCGCGCCTTGCGGCCAAAGGAATAGTTCTCCATGAAGTCTTCAAAAGTTGGTTCTTGTGTTATGATCCGACGAACCGTTGCTCCGTTATGGGCTTCGTGGTTGTCTCCGGCGAAAGGGGCTAGCCGATTAAAGTGTACTACTCTCGGCTTCCCGCTAGGTTGTTTCTTAATTCTGTATACCACGTCGTTTATCCTTTTGACTACCTCATAGAGGCCTTCCCAATTATTTTGCAGCTTTGGTGATAACCCACGACGTCTTTGTGGGTTGTAAAGCCACACTAAATCCCCAGGTTGATATCCACCCTTTTCGGCCTTGATGTCATACCGGTCCTTCATTCGGTCGCTAGCAGCTTGAATGTTTGTACGGACTTGTTCATGAATGTCAGCCATTCTTCTCCGTAAGTCCGTAACATAATCTTCCCCAGCCAGATCTTCCCCAGGTTTACTGCCGAACACCAAGTCACATGGTAAGCGCAACTCACGCCCGAATAAGATGTTTGCAGGAGTTTGCCCTGTTGTTTCATGCACGGATGAACGATAAGCCAACAGGAACAGATGGAGGTGTCGGTCCCAGTCTCTTTGGTGGTTGGAGACTACCTTCGACAAATATCGGTTGATCGTTCTGTTCATTCGTTCAACCATGCCATCAGACTGCGAATGTAATGCAGTTGTTCTAGTTTTATTAATTCCTAATATCTTACAGACATTTTGGAAAACGGCAGACTCAAAATTTCTTCCCTGGTCGGAATGGAGTTCACGCGGTACTCCGAATCGGCATATACATTCCTTAACTAAAGTTTCAGCGACCGTGGTGGCTTCCTGGTTGGGTAATGGATATGCTTCAACCCACTTGGTGAAGTAGTCCATAACAACCACGATGTATTTATTTCCTTCGTCACTTTCTGGGAATGGTCCAGCCACATCAATCGCAATACGCTCAAATGGGCTGCCAACGTTGTATTGACGCATTGGAGCTTTTCGTCGTTTATGCGGACCGTTACTTCCAGCGCAAACCACACATTTCTTGCACCAATCTTTAACATCTTCCGTGAAGTTAACCCAGTAAAACCGCTGGCGCAATCTTTCTAGCGTTTTGATGACTCCAAAATGGCCTCCAGATCCGTCATGAATCTCTTTTAACACGTCCGGTACTCTACTCTTAGGAATAACTAACTGAGTTCTCTTTTCAGTTCCATCAGCATTTTCTACCACACGCTTTAACATGCCATCTTCAATCACCATGGAGTCCCATTGCGCCCAGTACGATTTTACACTTGGTGAGTGTGGTGCAACATCTTCCCATACTGGTTTGCTCTCCTCTGCTTTCCATTCGAGTATAATTTTCAAAGTTAGGTCTTTTTCTTGATCTTCACGTAGTCCATCGGGCTGCCAATTATCGTCGACTACTGTTGTTCTGGCGACGATGGAAAATTTCTCTTCTAGTCGACTACAATGCTTGCAATCATCTTGGCACGGCCTTCTGGACAATGCGTCGGCATTACGATGGCTGGTACCTGTTCTATGCTCGATTTTGAAATCGTATTCGTGTAGTCTTTCAATCCATCTAGCCACCTGACCTTCAGGATTCTTGAATTGTAGCAGCCATTTTAATGCAGCATGGTCAGTTCTAATCAAAAATCTCCTTCCGTATAAATATTTGTAGAAATGTTCCACGGATTTCACGACTGCCAAGAGTTCTTTTCTAGTAACACAATAATTCCTCTCTGGTTTTAATAAAGTCTTACTAAAATAGGCAATAACCTTCTCATGTCCGTCTTGTATCTGGGAAAGAACACCACCAATTCCCACGTTGCTTGCATCTGTGTCTAGTATGAATTCTCCTGCAGGTAACGGATAACTCAGGACAGGTGCGCTTGTCAAAGCATGTTTAAGTTCTTTGAACGCAACTTTGCAGTCCATTTCCCAGATAAATCTTCGACCTTCTTCAGTAAGCTTTGTCAGTGGCTTGGCTATGTTGGCAAATCCAGGTACATATCGCCGATAATAAGTACACAAACCAAGAAAACTTCTAAGTTCGTGTTTGTCTCTAGGTGCTGGCCAATCTCTCACAGCCTTTATCTTTTTCGGGTCAACTGCAATACCCTTATCTGAAACCACGTGTCCAAGGTAATGAACTTCCTTTTGGAACAGGTGACACTTCTTGGGGCTGAGCTTCAGGTTAGCCTTCCGCAATCTCTGGAAAACCTCTTCCAAATTCTTCATGTGGCCCTCGAATGTCTTACCTATCACAATAATGTCGTCGAGATAGACTAAACAAGTTTTCCATGATAGCCCAGCCAATACTGTCTCCATAAGTTGTTCAAACGTTGCAGGGGCATTGCAGAGCCCAAATGGCATTACAGTAAATTGCCAGAGTCCGGTACCAATGGTGAAGGCTGTCTTTTCCTTATCTTTTGAATCCAAATCCACTTGCCAGTATCCGCTCTTTAGATCCAGAGTAGAGAAAATCTTTGAGCCAGCCAAAGTGTCTAGTGTATCGTCTATTCGAGGTAGCGGGTAGCTATCTTTCTTAGTCACGTTGTTAAGTTGACGGTAATCGACGCAAAATCGTGTAGAGCCATCCTTCTTCTTTACTAACACCACTGGTGAAGCCCATGGACTGTTTGAAAGTTCTATCACACCTTCCATTTTCATGTCCTCAATAATTCTTTCTGCTTCCTCACGCTTCGCCAATGGTAGTCTTCTTACTGGTTGGCGGATGGGTCTTGCGTCGCCTGTGTCTATCTTATGGTGAACCACATTAGTTCTCCCATTGGTCTTGTTGTCAACTTGAAACACATCTTGAAATCTTCCAATTAATTTCTTCGCCTTGGTTCTCTGGTCGGCGGTCAGTTCTTGGAAGGATGTTGACAATTGATTAATTAACGTGTCCGGAACTTCCTGAGATATGTTTCCCTTGGCTTTCACAGTTCGAATAATCGAGGAAACTTCCAAACATTCTCCTACAATTGTTCCTTTCTTAAGAACAACAGGATAAAAATTTACGTTCATTATTCGAACTGGTATTAATTGACTGGCTTTGATCAGTGATTTTCCTACAACAACTCCAGTACCAGTCTTCACATCATCATTTTTGGGCTCAAGCATAAAAATATTCCCCTCACAGAAACTACCATCTAATTGAGCTTGCACAATAGATTCACTTCGTTCTGGAAGGGTAACATCTTCGGCCATTAGTACGCGCACAGCTTTGTCTTCTCGTGGGTTTAAAACAAGTTCTTCTTCATTGACCATCATTACACCATTCTTCAGGTCAAGTTTAAAACCGTGCTTTTTCATTACGTCCATGCCGAGTATTAATTCATCTTCAACGTCAGCTACCAGCGCACGATGTTTAAAGGATGTGTTTCCAATAGTGATGGTCATATCTATTTCTCCTAATGTGGTAGCTTGTTCTCCCGTTGCTGTACGTAATCGCCACTTGGTTGGTTGAAGATGCGTCTTGCCTGTGTTCTTTACTAAGTCGGGTCTAATTATAGTCTTCGTCGCACCCGTATCCAGTAACATTTTTAGTGGTCTTCTATCAACAGAGCCATTCACGTAGATGCTGCTGGCTTGATGATGAAGGGATGCGACATAACTGATGGATTGTGAGGCTACTAGATTACGGGTCGACGATTGCCCCTTCGCATCAACCCGATTTAGTTTTCCGACTCCTTTTCTTCTTTTATCGATTCTGTCTCTCTTTGCATTTTTCTGCAAAGTCTCTGCGGATGACCCTGTTTACCGCAATACCAACAGACGTGTTTCTGTTGTATTATTTTTATTTAAACTAACATACATTCATTTTATATTACATAATACATTTTTATATTTAATGACGTTTTTCAAATGAGTCTTCAAATCTCCACTCTAAACTTGTTCTCTATAATTACTTGATTTTATTTTATAAAAATAATTTTATTAGCCTACTTCAATTCCCCCCTTTAATTAAATTATTTTTTCAATACTCCCAGTTCCAAATGTTTACATAATTTTTCTTCGTTTACGTCTTTTGTCATTATGTCCGCTGGTTGGTCTTCAGTATTTATATAATTTACCGTAATATTTTTATTTTCTACTTCATCTCTTACAAAATGGTATTTTCGGTTTATATGTTTTGTTCTCGAATTTTGTCCTGAATTTTTTATCCAATCAATTACAGCCATACTATCTGTATAAATTTCTACTGGTTTCTTAATGTAATTTTCTTCTCCTAATTCTTCTAACAAATTTATAATCCATGCGGCTTCACACGCTCCATCACAAACGGCAAGTAGCTCAGCTTCCATTGTCGACAAAGTTACTAACTTCTGTTTTGCGCTTTTCCAGTTTATTATGTTTCTACCTAGTTTGGTTATAAATCCACTGTAAGATTTTCCGTCGCTGGTTGTACACCATCCTGAGTCTGTGTATATTTTCACTTTTTCATTCTCCGATGAAATTTTTAAATATTTCTGTTTTGTTCCTTGTAAATACCTCATTACTCTTTTTATTGCTATCCGATGTATTTCTCTTGGATCTTTACAATATTGCGATAACTTACTCACAGAGTATGCAATATCTGGTCTTTTGCCTCTTGTCAGGTACATAAGCGATCCTACTGCTTCTTGATATTTCTCTTGGTTGAATGTCTTTGAATGTTGATAATCATCAAGTTTTTGTCCCATCACTCCTGGTGTTTTAACAGGTTTACTCTCAGTCATGTCAAATTTATGTAAGATTTTTTTTATATAATTTTCCTGCGATAAATAAATATTACTTTCATCTTCCTTAATTTCGATACCAAGAAATAATTTTTTATCTGTAGTTTCTTTTATTTGTATTTCTTCTTTTACCTTTTTCATAAATTCTTCGATTGTATCGTCACTATCTCCAATTGCTTAGATATCATCTACGTATACGCCGATAATTACATATTTTCTTTCGTCTTTCTTGATAAAAACACAAGGATCGGTTTTTAATTGTGTAAATCCAGAATTTTTCATTACTTCATTCGGTTTAGTATTCCAACATCTTCCAGATTGTGGCAGACCGTAAAGACTTTTCTTAAGCCAGTAAACATTGTCTTTTCCATCGTCGTAGCCGGGGGGGGGGGGGGAAGGTAATTCCATATATACGGTTTCTTGCAGATTTCCATTTAAATATGCAGATTTTACGTCATAAAATCTTCTAACGCTTTTTTTCATGGCTGATAAGGTCAAAAGAGTTCTTACTGATTTCCATTTTATTACTGGACTGTAGGAATCGAAATAGTCCACACCCATTCTCTGTCCAGCTCCCATTGCCACCAACCTTGCTTTAAATATTTTTGCATTGTTGCCTGGATTAGCTTTAATTTTAAATACCCATTTACATTTTATTACTTTAGCATTTTTTGGTCGTTTTATTTTCTCCCATACGTTATATTGCACCATATTATCTATCTCTTCATCCATGGCTTTCTTCCATTCATTTCTGTATGATGACTCTATTGCAGCGTTAAATGAATTCGGTTCTTCTTCTTTTGTAGCATTTACCACATAATCTTTCAGCTTTTCTGGTAATTTTCTGACTCTTCTTGATCTTCTTCCATTCTTTATCTGGTCGTCTTCGTGTGTTCTTTCATTTGTTGTTATTTCATTTTCTGGTTCATTTTTGTTCTCTTCATAATGCAAAAACATATAGTTTGAATTATTATTTTCTTCTGTTTCTTTTTCTTCTGCTCTGCTGAATCTTATTCCTTTCTTTGATTCGACAAACTGAACATCTGACGTTTCATGTACTTGTTGCTCTTCTTCATCGTAAATTCTATAAGCTCTTCTTTCTCTTGAATATCCTATAAATACCCCCTTTTTCGCTTTTGGTTCCAATTTAGATCTTGTTGGTTTATTTATTTTGTAATATGCTAAACATCCATAAATACGAAGATGGCTGACGGATGGTATTTTACCTTTCCATAATTCATACGGTGTTTTAAACTGTTTACTTTTCGTAGGTGTTATGTTATGCAGATATGAAGGTGTAACTATCGCTTCTCCCCAGAATTTTGCAGGTAAATTTCCATCGGCCAATAAACTTCTTGTTTTATCCAGTAATGTTCTATTTCCTCTCTCAGCTATTCCATTACTCCTTGGAGAATAATATATTGTTTTTTCATGTTTTATCCCTTTATCTTTGAAATAATTTATTAATATTTCATTGATGAACTCTCTTTCGTTATCTGTTCTTATAATTTTTACCCTGGATTTTTGTTGATTTTCTATTTTTTGTATTATTTCCATCAATTTTTTTGTTGCTTCAAATTTATATGCTAAAAGTTCAACGAAGAAACATCTGGAATATTCATCCACGACCAAAAGTATATATTTTTTGCCTCCGATCGTCGAAGTCTTCATTGGGCCACAAATGTCAATATGTAGTCGCTCCAGCGGTCTTGATGTAGTATCACCGTAAGTTTCGACGTACCTATTTCTTGTCATTTTCCCAATAACGCAAAAACTACATAAATTGAATTTTCCTTTCAATTTACCTATATTTCTTACTAGTTGTTTATCCCCTATTTGGTTTAAATATTCTTCGTTAAAGTGGCCTAATCTTTTGTGCCATATTTCTCTTGTGTTTTCTAACATTTGAAAACAGTCTTCTTTGTTTCCTTCTTTCTCTTCATTTTTGTTTAATTTAATGCTGAACATATTTTCCAAAAAAATTCCTTTACATATTAAAGTACCATCGTTTGCATAAATAAATGCCCCTTCTTTATTTAAGGTGACAGAATTTCCTTTTTGTACTAAACTTGGTATTGATAACAAATTATCTCTTAATTTTGGAACATGTAGAACGTTTTCCAATCTTACTTTTCTATTTTCTGTATTTGCTCTAATGATACCACTTGATACTGCTTCTATACTTCGCTCATTTTCTGCAACATTTATTTTTTTATCTTCTGCAATAATTTCGTCCATCCATACTTCAGATGATGTCATGTGTGATGTGCAGGCTGAATCCAAGAACCATTTTTGTTCATCCTCTTCTCTATTTTCAATATAAACTGTCAATGCAAATTCGTTTGATTTAGCTTCTTCAGTAATGTTTACTTTTTCTTTTCTAAATGTAGTAAATGTTTTTCTGTTGCCGTAATTTTTATTATTTAATTCTTCTTTATTTTTCTTTGTCCAGCAATATCTTGAAATGTGTCCAGGTTTTTTACAGTAAAAACATATCTTCTTATTTTCTTTTGATTTAAAATTCGTTCTGTATGCACTGACATGTGTCACTTTTTCTATTTTTAATTTCTTTTCAAATTTAATAATGATTGCCTCAATTCCGTAAAACTTATTCCTCTATTAACTGATAAAGATGTTGCTATTACTTCATAATTTTGCGGTAAACCTTCTACTATATATCTAACTAGTTCTCTTTCAGAAACTGCTTTTCCATAATCTATTATTTGTCTTGATAAACCTTGAGCTCTTGTTAAATAGTCTTCAATATTTTCTTTATCTTTCATTTTAATTTTTGCGAGTTCCAGCATTAAATCAATGGTTTTTTCTTCTCTAGCTCCTTCAAATCTTTCTTTGATTGCTTCCCATAATTGTTTCGCTTTCTTCATTCCCTTAAATGCTATAACCAGTTCTGCAGATAAATTCAAGATAATGTAACTGTAAGCTTCTTTATTTTTCTTTTTCCATTCGTTGTATTTTACTAATGTTTCTCCATCATCTTCATTTATTATAGGTTCTTCTTCCTGTAGTATATCAACATATAGTCCCTTGCTATCTAATAATGCTTCCATTTTAATACTCCAGATTGAGTAGTTACTATTGTTTAACTGCTCTATTTTTATCATATCCATTATAACTGTCTCTATTTTATTATTCTATTCTTCTTTTATTTCGTTTTTCTCAAACTGCGCCGTTTTATCTAGCTATACCGTTTGTCTTATTTTTTTACTATGTCGTTTTCCTCCAACTGCTATAACTACGCTCTGCTACCAATTGTTGTATTATTTTTATTTAAACTAACATACATTCATTTTATATTACATAATACATTTTTATATTTAATGACGTTTTTCAAATGAGTCTTCAAATCTCCACTCTAAACTTGTTCTCTATAATTACTTGATTTTATTTTATAAAAATAATTTTATTAGCCTACTTCAGTTTCTTTCTTCCGGCAAACACTTCATTTACAATTCGTCGCATTTTCTCTTCTAGGTCTTCCGTGTCTTCTTTTCTCTCGGCATCAATATTTCGCACTCGAGATTGATTACGTGAAGCTTGTTTGGCAGCTTCATGTTCTAGTGCATATGAGAGTGCGTCAATTAATGTTTTTGGGCGGGCCAATCGCAGTGCTTGCTGCGTTTCGCTATCTCGAACTCCGTATATGAATGCTTGAACAGCCAGGCATTCCAAAACGCTGTCAGGAGCTGCAGGATGTGCGAGACGAACCAAACGAGCTACGTCGACTTCAAATTCTTGCAGGCTTTCTTTTGAACTCTGATAACGATTCCTCAGTTGCGTCTGGTATACCTGCTCCAGGTGCGCATTGCCGTACCGCATGTCCAACTGCTTGACTAGTTGGTCGTAGTCCTCTTGTTCTTCTTCCTTCAGCGTCTGTAGGATGTCGATGGCTTCCCCACGCAACGAGACAGTCAACGCTGTAGCCTTCTCTGTAGACGTCCAGTTATGTGCTTTCGCAGCCGCTTCAAATTGTTTTAAATAGTTCGGCCACGAAGATTTTCCATCAAATTCCGGCGTTTTGATGTGCATTTTTGTACTAGTATCAGGTTTTACTACTTTACTTTCTTCTTGTAAACCTGCCTTCACTACATCGGAATTTGGCATTGGTGACAATGTCATTCTAGTGACCTTTTCTCGTAATTCTTCCATCTGCTTGTCATACTTATCTTCTAAATTTTTCAAGTCTTCCTCAGTTTTTCTAGAATTTTCCTCTAATTTGTGTTCTAAACTGCTAGAATTTTCTTCTAATTTTTGTTTTAAAATTCTAGAATTTTCCTCTAGTTTTTGTTCCAATGTTTTAGACTGCTCCGATAATTCCTCTTTTAATGTTCTAGAATTTTGTTCTAATTTTTGTTCTAATATTCTAGAATTTTCTTCTGCGTTTCTAGAACTTTCCATTAATTTTTCTTCTAATGTTCTAGAATGTTCCATTAATTCATCTTTTAATGTTGTGGAATTTTCTGTTAATTTATGTTCTAATATTCTAGAATTTTCTGCTATTTCCTGTTTTAATTCTTTTTTAGTGATCTGGAACTTTCTTCTGATTTTCTAGAACTTTCCTCAAATTTTTGTTCGAATTTTTCTTCTATAAATTTATGAATATCGGATGGGTCGAATAAGTATTCTTCAGGATTGTCACCAGCATCGACTAATGCTTGCCGTAATCTTTCTTGAAACACTGACTTCTTTCCTGCTGTTTCCAAATCCCGCTCTTCCAGTTCTCTCTTGAGATCACTTACTTTTAATTCATTTAATTTTAATTGTTTAGACGCCATTTTATTTATTTTTAATTAACATTTCACAGTTTATTAACCCCACACCTGACACCAATTGTAACGTTTTTATTTATTTGGGTGAAGTGTAAATATAAGACAAGTATTATTAATTAAAATAAAAGTTTATTATAATGATAAATAGAAATTAAATATAATTAAAAGATGATAAATATAACGAACACTACGATTAAACAAATATTAAACACTAATTAAGACTAAGAATATTATAAAACACTTAAACACTAAGATTATTTATTTAAACAATATATAGATCACTTATTTATTTATACAACTGTATTTAGTTATATTCACCACTCGTCTACTATCTGTTTATATCCCCAACTGTTCAACACGCAACGCTTATTTATATCAGACTGTCCAATACCTTCACTAACAGTCCTTATATACCTCGGCATCCGTGTTCCAGAACTCACTAGAAGATTTCTAGATAAAACACAATAGGTTACATCATCCGCGTAATTAAGCAGGTGCCGACACGTCTGCTGCGTCATCGTTAACAATAGACACTCGCTCGTCCCTGCGACAGCGGCGGCGACAGCGACGGGGACAGAGGCGGTAACAGTGGCGGCGTCGGCGGGCACTGCACATAACAGTATTGTTAAACTTAAGAATAACAACATGCTATAAATACGGAAATCATGTAGTACAATAATATGTATAAAGGTGAGCAACAAATGCGAAACATGGGAGGTTAATTAGAATATTTGTAGTACTAGATACTTAGAAAATAAAATATGACATTATCGCCAAATATCATATAGCTATGGAAATTTAAAAAAAAACAGAAGATTTATTTCTGAATTATAACAATGTAGACACAATGATTGCGACAATTAACATCAATAACACTGAACTGTCAAAATGAGATCTTGTTTTATTTCCGTGGATAGGATATCTGATTTTTGAAGAAATTTTTTTTATATATATCTAGTGCAACAGATATTTTATTGTATTAAATAAAGATTTTTTAGAAGTAAATATTAATTTTATTTGTAAATTTTTCCTCTAAAATATACAGGACAACAAATTTCCGCACAATTTAATACCCATGTTAAACTTCTACATGTTCCATCTTGTCGGTCTGTATTATTGTAAATATATTGTTTAAATGTAAGAATGTTAAATCATATTGTAAGATGGCAAATTTTAATAGCTCGATCGGCTTTTGTTTTTTGTCAAAATTCAGATTTTTTTGAGAGAAGAGATCTTTGATATCTGAGAAAAATGTTAACGTTAGCACTATTCGTGAATTGTGTGTACAAGTAAACAACTAATATATATATATATATATATATATATATATATATATATATATATATATATATATATATATATATATATATATATATAAAGCCCTAGGTGAAACTCGAAGGTTAGAGTAGCTTTCTATAGTTCATGGTATGATAAAGAGAACTGAAAGAAATTATATTCTGGAACAATCTGAAACATATTTTGCATAATTTGACAAGTTGTAAAAGTTGTAATACTGTAAAGTCGACCAATTACGTACCAGCTAAATCTGAATATCAATTTATTCTAGAGAACAATATTTTTCGGTTATCATATATGACGTTTAATTTGCAAAAAGTGGATTATCACTTAGATATTTAGATATGCATGTTGCATTCACTAATCAAGTATACGACATGCATTTGATTTACACAGAAGTCCGCCAAACAGTTGCCATTAGTAAAAAAAAACTTATCCATATTCTGTCTCTGATTTCAAACTTTCAAAAATGACAAGTGTTAGTTGTCTTCACTCAAACTACTCTAATTTTTAAATTGTTGTTCAAATTCATAATTTTTATTAGTCCATCTAGAACTAGTTTTACAACTGCAACACCAACAAGAACATTAGAAATGAAATTATTGCAGAGTACGACAGTTTGAGTCGGCAGTATGAGTAGGCAGTTTAAGCGGGCAGTATGGATAGTTAGTTTGAGTGGGCAGTTTGGGTGGGCAGTATGAATAGGTAGTTTGAATGGCAGTTTGGGGTGGACAGTTTGGGTAGGCAGTTTCAGTGGGCAGTTTTGGTGGGCATGCTGCGTGAGCAATTTGGGTGAGCATGTAGCTGGGGCTGTTTGGGTGGGCAGGTTGCAGGGCCAAGCGAGGAAAAAATGGTTTTACATTGTGCGTAGACGGGTTGGATGCACGTAAAGACTATTATAAAACACTGTCGGCGGAGCCCTAGGGCAAGCTCGGCGTAGCCGAGTTTTCGCTAGTCATGTATACAAAAAAGGCATAAATTCATCTATACTTTCATCACTCAATGAAGATCGGAAAACATTCAGAAAGGCTACAGCTTATATGGTTTGAACAATTTTGTTGAAATTTGTTTTAAGTTGTAGGATTTTATTGTCTTCAGTGCCCTCGTAATGTGTGAAATTTCTGTAGGATGCATAGTATTTGAGTAAAAAATTATTAAATGTTGAAAATTTAAATTAAAACAATAAGTCACAGTTAGATCACAGTGCTCCTTTTAAAATTTAAGACGAAGACCGCCATGTTTGACATGTCATTTTGAACCTTTAAATGGAAATATTTATGAAATGAGGACAATTTGAAAGAAGTTTAATACATAATCATAATTTATGAGAATGTGCAATTATACAGGGTGTAAATGAAATAACTGCATTAAATTTAACCAGTAATGTACCTCGACGAGAGCAACAATATTTCTTAATAACTTTTTTTTCTAAGTCTTAGATTTTGAGTTAAAATTCTTTAAAGATTTGTTGCATATTTCGTTACCCGCCTATGGAGAACAAAGAGACAAATGGCTGCGCTGCCGTATTCAAGTGAGATACAAGCAGCTCAAAAATTCTCGGTTATCGGTTACACTTACAGTCACAGTCATTAATAAACGAATCAAGGGAAATAACATTATTATTAATTAATACGTAATAGTACAATTTTTAAAATAAATAAATTTAAATATTGGATAACAAAAGTATAAAGTTGTGTATTGAACCAGGTTTTTAATCACGTGAATAGTGGAAGACAAGGAGAAACGAGGTAACGAGACGAAGACCAAAAGCATAGTTATTAGGTTATGAGATGATTATTTATTGTCGACAAATCATAATAGTTTAAATTCGTTATTCAAAAAATGTAAGTACAAACTTTTGTCCATTTAAAAGAAGTACATGAGTACCAATAATTAGTCGTCCATTTATTGTTCCCCAAACATTTTTTAATGAAAATTTTTGCAGCATTTTCGTCTGTCAAGATGTGTATTGTGCATAATAAATACACCTTCCCAAGTAAATTCAGTCTCATAAATGAACATTATAAGCCATTCCCAAAATTGAAGTCTGTTATGTGCTGAAAACATTGAACTTTTTGCACATGGTATGGATACAACTGTAGCTTTTTTAAAAATTGTCATATGTGACACTCCGTATTGTGATAAAGATGTACAAGATTAACAAATGTGCGAATATTAAGAACAGAATGATTTGGTGATGATTTGGAAACGCTCCGTGTAAATGCGTTGGCAACTCCATGACACTGTCTTTATGTGAACCGTGATGTCAAGTAAGTACAGATACGAGTAAAAAATAAATAAATAAACCATAGGTAAGTAATTACAATGTCTGTGTACTCGCATTTTGACAGAATTTTACCTTATAAACAAGTTTATTACTAATGTCAAAATTTAATTGCAACAATTGACAGGACTGTCAATTGCTAAAACAAAATTTTTCATAGCTATTGCTGCTGCATTCAATTATCACAAAAATATTTGGAACGACTCGTCAATTTACGGGGTGGTAAAAATGCTAAAAAAAATATGCGATTTCGAGAAAAAGTTATTAAGAAATATTGTTGGTCTCGATGAGTTATACTACTGGTCAAATTTAATGCACTTATTTCATTTACACCCTGTATGTGCACAGGTAAAAAAGGTCTAAAACATAATTAAAAATTAAAAATTTTGGCGTTTCATATGCACTTGGAAAGTGTTGCCAAATATGTCATTAGTAACTAGGTACAAAACAAATAATCCTAACTAGACTAATGTGAAGTCCGTACACAAGTGTATCTTCCACTCCGCAAAATGTGAAAAAAAACTACCGAAGATGATAAGCCGTTGGCCGACAAAAATTTTTTATATTTGCGGTGAAAGTAATGTTTAAATACTTCGTGCACCACCGTTAAAAAATATAAATACTGTATCTAAAAATTTTGAAGTCAGAAATGAGATATTTTAACCTTGTCCGAGGTAATTTACACTAAAACTCAAATTTTATGACTATTACTTTATTATTACATTCTCTGCTGTAAATAATAAAAATTAGTAAAATATAGTAAACAATGTATGTAGAATTTAGTTGTTAAGTTAAAACAGCAGTATATTTAACCATGAGTGAGTTCAACAAACTATTTTAAATCAGCCAGGTGCCAGGTAACCTAAGTCTGGACACGAAAAACACGGGACAATGTATTAGACTTACTTGCAAAGATTATGTAATAAAGGTAAGTGATCATTGAATAACTTACTGAATAGCAATATAATATTTAAATAATTCATGTGGTTAACAAAAATTTAAATATTTTCTTTAAAATGTGGTTTAAAAACAATGTACCTTACATATTTATCATGTAAAATATCTTGATTACAACAATGCTTTACAACAATATAATCACAACTCAGCATTTATACAAAATATATGTTGATTACAGCAATAATATGGGAGCTCATTCATATTTCAACCTTATACATCACCATTTTTGTGTTAATTTGAGCATATTTCAAACAGTTCAAGAATTATGAACCCCTAAAAATGCATGTACTCTTGATTAGTTGGGTTAAAAATGTGATATTGAACATGATTCGATCTCACGATTTCTGTTGCAAATAGAGTGTTTATTCTTACAAAAATGAATTTTAGAGGATTGATTTGTATATTTCCGGTTCCGGTATAAAAGTGGTTAAATATCGAATTAAAAACACCTCACGCTCGGGTTTAAAAATATGGGTTGAATTATGTATATATTCAAAATTTGGTAGCTGGAACTTTATTTTTTACTTTTACTTTCCCCATTTTGAAATTATGAATTTTTAAAAACAGGGCTATTATTGAAAATCAAATATCTTTATTGACTAACAAAAATATCAATTGTTGCTTTGAAAGGGGCGGTTAAAAATATTTATAAACCAAAAATGGGGAAAGATTTCAAATCTGTTTAAACGAATACACAGGGGAATGATTGAAGTATATTTGAGACAAATTTTTAATGGATTGGATAAAGGATGCAAATTTCTAAACGGAATAAATATTAATCATATAAAAATTATGTATTATTTTTTACCGCTTAGCCGTTTGTTCAAAAATACTATGTTTTGGTATAAAAATAATCTGGGGTCTGATTTAGTAACTTTTATATCTTCTGTAGATTTAAATCTATTAGATTTCAATTAACTACCAAACAAGAAGCGAGCGACGTTCGAAGTCGGATATATATTACCAAAATAGCAAGCCAACCAAATCAACCATGTTTTAACCATATCTTTGATCCTCTGTCCCCAACAACATCTATACAACACCATTCAGTTTACCAAAACCATATCCTTAAAATGCTCAACTCTATAAACCACAGCATACCCAATATTCACAAAAGTAATCTTTCCAAAATACCGCTCATGGTCTATTTAAATACCCAACATACATTTAGATCTCAGTTAATGCAAGAAAAGAAAAAACAAATCATTTCATAACCAAAAATCACTTTAAAACAATCCAAAAAGACCATAAAGACAACCAATTTATACTCCTCAAAAATAAATAACAAAGTGGGTAATGCATTCGTAACTCAGGACCTAATTACATCAAAGTGATATTAGTCAATTATTTTTTTACTGTCAATAAAAAATTGTAAATTTAATAATACAGTAGAAATAGTTGCCAAATTTGCCATAAGTAACTAAGTAAAAAAACAAATATTTCTTACTGCATTAATGTGAAGTTAGCCCATTAATTCCGTACTGCCCTTAAAAATACAGTAAATTTTTCTTATAACTAACTAAAAAACAAATATTCTTAATCATAAATAATGAGAATAGGAAATTATTTCTCACAATATAATTAAAAACTATAAATTTTGAAAGTTCATATGAACTTGGAAAGGGTTGCCAACTATGCCAAAAGTAACTAGGTAAAAAACAAATATTCCTAACTACACTAATGTGAAGTCTGTTCACAAGTGTTGCCAAAGATACCATAAGTAACTAATTAAAAACAACACAAGTAACACAAATGACCTAAAATCACGTCATATAATCGTCCGAAAGACGTCTCAACGTGGAGCTGTGCGACGTCATTTTAAGACGTAATTTCGACGTCATATTCAGACGTGGTTTAGACGTCATTTTAAGACGTTGTTTAGACGTCATTTTAAGATGTTGTTCAGACGTCATTATAAGATTTGTTTAGACGTCATTTTAAGACGTTGTTTCCACGTCATTTTTAGACGGTGTTTTGACGTCTTTTTAAGATGTTATTTCGTCGTGTAGATCGACTTCGGATATTAACCGAAAATAATTTAAATAGATAGGAAAAATTACAAGGTAAAATAAACAATTTATTTTTGAAGTATGTTTTATGACAAAAAGCAAAAAATACAATTTCGTCCGGAAACTTATTAGTAACTATTCTTAGCAGGTATTCAAATTAATATGAAATATGTAACAATAATAGATAGAATAATAACTGTTTGTTATACATTAATTTATCTTTACCCAGGAATAGTTCCTTTGAGAACTGTATAATCTTATTTGAATTATAAAGTAGTTTTAGTTTCACGGTATTTATTTTTGTAATTATTATAAAATAAATAGTTAATTACTTAAATATGAGAAAATTTTGCTTTGCCGTGTTACTCAAATGTCTTGTTTTATATTACCAACCAGTTCATGTTTATATTTTAAAATAAAAAATTAATTTCTTCTACTATGGCCATTGTTTCAAGTTGATGGATTTAGCTACTTGATAATTTTTATGTTACTGTCACGGATTACAATGTCGTCAATCCAGAACACAAGCTACTTCAAAATACAAATACAGTTTGTACATTTATGCCTTTTCATATGCTGCATACTACGCTTACGAAGAATTTTCGATAAACTTCTGAAAATTTTGTCTTCAAAAGAAACAGTAATAAGCATAATTAAATGTTACATTTTATACACCTTTACCATAACAAAATAAAAACATGGTACAAATATTATCGTTTGGTTTTTTGTAACCTAACCCCACTTCTAAATTGATATCTAGACTTTTATAAGCTCTGTTCTTCCTGTGTTTTAGCACGTTTTGAGGCAACGCACTCTTCTTTTCCAGAAAAAAAAAATTTCTGTATGAAAATATATTAATAAAACAAAAAACAATAACAAACCGCAGCATTTTAACATCAATCGATATGTTTGCCAATGTTTGCCTACACAAGAAACAGTACAAGGAGGATCAGGAGTGTGCACTCAATGTTAAAACAATAGAACCGCCAAGGCGGCATGTCGGTTAGTTGGGGACCGGGCAGCAAGATGTCTCTCATGACAGTTTTCCAAATTTTTTTTATTAAAATTTAATTTCTTTTACAAATAAACTTAAAAGAAACGAAATATTGATATATTATGTTATTATATTTCATCAAAAACCTGTAGTACAAAAAAATAGATATATAATACATACATTTGCTAACCTATAATACATAATCAACAGCATAATTAATTAATTTCACGGTATTCTAAAATAGTTATGAAGTTAATAAGGGCATTTATACATTATACTGAAATTGAGTTTGTTTAAAATGGTAGGTACTTTATAATTAAATTTATTTGTATTAAATGAACAACTAATTTAATGGCAAATTTTTATGGTCCGCTTAAGCAGCAAGATTTAAGGTACAGTTTGTCAACAGAATTAAATCTAAATATACCATGATGATCTTTATGCCTCCTCTGATTTGTATTCTGGTATTTCTAGGAAGAGTCAAGAAATGTGTGGTTTACTTTCTTCAATCATGATAAACCCATTAACTGCATTTTCTGTTTGATAATAAAAGTTCAGATAATTTTGTTTCACTAAATAATAAACTAAATAGTATTACCTTTTTAAGTTATTGTTGTTGAACACCTAATTGATTTGGAGTGGCTTCAAATCAAAATATATAATTAATATACAACTAAACGACATAACCTCTTCGCCATCTACAACAAAAATTTAGTAATTGTTAATTAATATCATTATCTCGAGAAGTGAACTTATTGTTTACTTTGAAGAAAATTCACAGAATGCAACAAACCGTTCTTTATTCATAAAGTACTTTAATAAGACGCGAGAAAAATCGCAGTGAAAACTTTAGAAAAATTTCTAATTGCTGTTTGTTTGCGATGTCAACATGTTGCCAAGGAGACGATTAACTGCTTGTTCATTGGTTAATTTAAATGCGAATAGTTGGGGACCAGGCGGTTAGATGGCGCCACAAATGACAAAGGTTGCCAATATAAGTGAACTCTCCTGTTCCTCCACGCAACAGTAGCCATCTTGGTGACATGCTGCATTCCATTGTTTTGTTCATGGAGGGTCTGTTTGAAAATCTGTCATGTAGAAAATACAATTTTTTTTATTTTACGATCTTTTAATTTCAGAGGAAAGTTGTAAATACAAAACTCAAAAATCCCTTAATACATTTTCTTTTAATAACATTTTTTGTAAGATTTAAAATTTATTTCTAAAGCACTATTAGATTTTGTTTAAAAAGTTAAAAATTAAAATTTCCAATATAATAACAACTTTGATTTTTGTACCACAAATATAACAGATATAAATTGTTTCTTTTTTGCAGTCGTATGTATATAAATGTAAATATGTTTTTATGACTTTTTCATTATTATTTTAGGTATCCCTTTGCTGTACATAATATAAGTTAGTAAGATATAGTAAACGATATATGTAGAATTCATTTTATTGTCAAAACAGCTGTATTCTTAACCGTGTCCGAGAAATCAAATGCTTATATTAGAAGATGGATAAAGCGCGGGAAACTGTTATTTAACAGCTCGGGAGGATAATATGAAAAGTTAATGTTCAGTAGTCTATACGTACGTATAATTATACATGTCTGCATATTTTTTAGATATTATCAATAAATGAGGAATGGACAAAATAATGCAATTTTCGTAACAAGTGATGAGATAATAAAGTTAATGTTCAGTAGTCTATACGTACGTATAATTATACATGTCTGCATATTTTTTAGATGTACCTATTATCAATAAATGAGGAATGGACAAAATAATGCAATTTTCGTAACAAGTGATGACATGAAACCTACTAAAAGACGAAGCAAGCAAATAAAATAATTTTTCAAAAATCTGTGTTGATTGCAACAGTTCATTGTTGCTTTTAAGCTAATTATAGAATTGTGGGTGCATTAGCCCACTACATTTTTTTAAAATCTTGATTGTAACTAGGGAAATAGATTGTAGAAAAAAAAATGTTTTGATATGTACTTCAAAAGTGCTCCTGTCCAATTTCATTTAATTTAATACAAAATTAACATAATCACTTCAAAATTGGTGACTGCCCGACGTGATAAACGGTTTAACTGTGAAGTGAGTGAACAATTTAAACGGTACGTACAAAATTTCTAATCTTTTTTCGGACTTGATATACAATTTTTTAAATGGCATAAACCGAGGTAAACCGCGTCGCTGTTAAATTACCGCCATTTAACTCCGAAGATCCGGAGATGTGGCTTAAAATTGCAGAGCGCAGTTTTCGTCTTGCAAACATCACGAGTGAAGAAACAAAATATGACTATATCGTGACAACTCTCGATACTCGCGCGGTCAGTGAAGTGCTCGATATTATTATGAATCCTCCGAAAAATCCGCATTGGCAGCAGCTTTGAAGACACGTTTGAGTGCATCGCAGGAGCAGAAGACGCATAGACTGCTCGAACGTGAAGAGATGGGTGACAGCCGTCCATCCCAATTTTTACGTCTGCGAAGCCTTGGCGGCTCAACTATCTTCTCAGGACACTGTGGTTAAGCCGTCTTCCGCAGAACATGCAAGCAATTTTAGCCACACAGAAGAAAGCAGCTTTAGATGACGTGGCAGAGCTTGCAGACGCTATAGTCGAATCCATCAGTCCGGCCCCCATCATTTCAGAAACGTCAATGTCATCGTCTTTTTCTGTAGAGATAGAACTTCTGAGGAAAGAAATTGCTGGCCTGTCAGAGAAATTGGAGCGCGTCTCTTTTCAACAAAATAGACAGCGCTTTAGACAACGGTCTCGTTCCCGTCCAAGAAGTAACTCTCGCGGAAGAATCCGGTAACTGTTGGTACCACCAGCAGTTTGGCGCGAAGGCGAGAAGATATGTCCCCATGCAGCTACCAGCGGCCAACATCAGCGGGAAACGAACAGGGCAGTCGTTGATGACGGCCAGCGACGTAAGTCCGATGTCACGCCGACTTTTTGTGACAGATAAGAAAACGCGAGTCGAGTTTCTTGTAGACACTGATGCCGAGTTGTGTGTATATCCCCATATTCGTACGCGATATCCGCGAGTGAAATCGGCATACGAGCTTACCGCGGCAAAAGGTACGTCTATTGCGACATTCGGAACAATTAATTTAGTTTTAGATTTAGGATTACGTCGAGACTTTATGTGGACATTCGTGATTGCTGACGAAGCAATGCCAATTATCGGTGTGGACTTTTTAGCTTTTTATGAACTCCTTGTAGATGTAAGAAATAAAAGACTAACAGACTTAAAAACAACACTGACGACAAAAGGATAAAGTGTCAACTGTCTAATAGATTCGATTAAGACAATTTCTGGTGTTTCAGAATTTCATGCCCCACTTCACAGGTTTCCAGAGATCACTCGACCAGAAGGTGGTCCTAGGAAAATGAAGCACCAGACACAATATCATATCCGCACTACACCAGGACCTCCAGTAGCAGAGAAGCCACGACGACTAGCGCCAGATCGTCTGAGAGCAGCGAAGCAAGAATTCGAGACTATGCAGAAAATGGGCATTACACGTCCATCGGAGAGTTGCTGGTCTTCTCCGCTACATATGGTCCCAAAGAGTGGGGACCAGTGGAGGCCTTGTGGAGACTATCGTCGTCTGAATGCCCGAACATGCCCCGACCGTTATCCAGTGCGCCATATTCATGATTTCGCCCACAGCCTTTGTGGAAAAATCATCTTTTCCACAATAGATTTAGTACCAGATACCAGTTGCTGAAGAAGATATCCCCAAAACTGCCATAACAACACCATTCGGCCTCTTCGAATTCTCATTTATGACCTTTGGCTTCCGAAATGCTGCGCAAACATTTTAGCGTTTTATGGACGAAGTGCTCAGAGGCCTGGTTTTGTTACGCATACAATGACGACATTTTAGTAGCATCGTCGTCGAGAGAAGAACATTTAACTCATTTAAATATTGTTTTTCAGCGACTGAAAAAATATGGCGTGGTTGTCAATACGTCAAAGTGCACTTTTAGCTAATCAGAGGTAAAGTTCCTGGGCTACCAAGTAACCAGCAAAGGAACCCATCCATTGCCAGAGAAAATTGAAGCAATTCGATCGTATGCAAGACCGGCGACAGTTAAACAACTTCGGCAGTATCTAGGTATGATAAACTTTTATCGACGTTTTATACCTAGGTCTGCGGACCTTCAGGCGCCCCTGAACGAATTGCTGCGGGGTAACAGCAAAGGTAAAACCCCTATTAACTGGACTACGGAAGCTGTTGAAGCCTTCGAGAAGACCAAAGAAGGTCTTGCACAAGCGACTTTGCTGGCACATTCAGAGCTAAAGGCGCATCTTGTTATTGTCTCCGACGCATCGGATCGCACAATAGGAGCAGTTCTAGGAACCCCTAGCATTCTTCTCAAAAAAGATAAGTACAGTTGAACAGAAGTACGGTGCGTATGATAGAGAACTTCTTGCTATCTATCAAGCGGTGAAGTACTTCAGACATATGATTGAAGGAAGAACATTTACCATTTACACAGACCATAAACCAATTGCCTATGCTTTTTCAAAAAAATCTGATCAATGTTCTCCACGTCAGTTTCGACACTTAGATTTCATTGGTCAGTTTTCTACAGATATTCGCCATCTAGCAGGAAAAGACAATGTTGTCGCCGATATGCTGTCGCGAATAGAATCTCTTGAGACTCGATTTTGAAGCATTAGCTGCCGCTCAAAATACAGACCTCGAGCTCCAGAAATATCTTCGAGAAGAATCCAGTCTAGTGCTGAAGAAAGTCCAGCTACCAGGTTCGCAGACATGGATCACGAGCCTGTATGAGCTGTCAGCGAGCAAAAGTTACTCGTCACGTCATTACCCCCATAGGAACATTCATGCCTCCTACAGCAAGATTTGAGCATGTGCACCTAGACATCGTTGTCATGCCACCGTCACAAAATTGTAAATATTGCCTTACATGTGTTGACAGGTATTCACGATGGCCAGAAGCAATCCCCTTGCCAAACCAAGAAGCAGAGACCGTCGCACGAGCCTTCTATAGCAACTGGATTTGTAGTTTCGGGACTCCACTACGACAGATCAAGGCAGACAGTTCGAGTCGTACCTTTTCAAGCACTTGAATCGCTTGACAGGTACGACTTATCTTCGAACAACAGCCTATCACCCGGCTACTAATGGTTTGGTAGAGCGATTCCACCGTCAATCAGGTGTCATCAGAACGACCGTTGGACCGAAATTCTTCCAACCGTTCTGTTGGGAATACGGGCAGCTGTTAAAAAACACATTGAAGCCTCAGCAGCAGAGTTAGTTTACGGCGTGCCACTAAGACTTCCTGGCGAATTTCTTGTGAAGAGATCTTCCATCGAAGACGATGCCAACTTTGCTGACTTCATAAGAGATCTGCGACATCACTTTCAACAGCTGCGTCCTAGAAGTCCCAGTCGACAAGGGGAAAAGAAGACCTACATATTTAAAGACCTACCTGCGGCCAAACAAGTTTTCGTTCGCTACGACACTATGAAGAATAGTCTTCAACATTCCTACGACGGACCATATCCCGTGAAATCCCGTGGCGACAAAACTTACACGGTTTGCATAAACGGCCGTGATGTGACAGTCTCTGTCGACAGTTTGAAGCCAGCCTACGTACTTAATGAACATGCAATCATCGACATAGATGCTACGCCTCTATCTACCAGCAAGTCCAGCAAGACAGTACGATTTGCCGAGCCGAACCTTGCTGGAAGGGGGGTATTGTGGGTGCATTAGCCCACTACATTTTTAAAAAATCTTGATTGTAACTAGGGAAATAGATTGTAGAAAAAAATAAAAATGTTTTGGTATGTACTTCAAAAATGCTCCTGTTCAATTTCATTTAATTGAATACCAAATTAACATAATCACTTCAGAATAAATTGATATATTTTATATTCTTTGCTCCATTTAAATGGTAATTAATTAATATTGACACTCTATCTTTACAAATATTGTCAGTCAATCAATGAGTAATTGATTTCTTATAAACTATAGACTGGGATTAGATAGAACCATCGAAAATTGGATTTTCAATTATGAAAACTAAAAAATAATATACTGTAGTTATGTAAATTAATATGTGAATCAAACATAAAAGGTAACTTTTTAATCTTATGTATTTCTTTACGTAGATATGTTTAAGAGTGTTGTGTATACTACGGTTTCCAGATTATGAGGACATTGCAACAATTGACTTTTTATGTTTAAACGATTTTAATATACTATAATAGGTAATAACTCAGTGTTCTACAACTAATTACGTATAATTATAATAATTTTTATTAGTCCATGTTGAACTAGTTTTACAACCGCAACACCAACAAGAACATTAGAAAAGAAATTACTGTAGATTACGACAGTTTGAGTCGGCAGTATGAGTGGGCAGTTTGGGTGGGCAGTTTGGGTGTGCTGTTTGAGTGGGCAGTTTGGTTGAACAAGTCCGTGGGCAGTATGGGTAGGCAGTTTGAGTGGGCAGTTTGGGTGGGCATTATGAATAGGTAGTTTGAATGGCAGTTTGGGTAGCCTGTTTGAGTGGGCAGTTTTGGTGGGCATGCTGCGTGAGCAGTTTGGGTGAGCATGTAGCTGGGGATGTTTGGATGGACAGGTTGCAGGGGCAAGAGAGAAAACAAAATGGTTTTTGTGTAGACGGGTTGGATGCACGTAAAGACTATTATAAAACACTGTCGGCTGAGCCCTAGTCATATATACTAAAAGGCATAAATTCATCCATACTTTCATCACTCAATGAAGATCGGAAAACTTTCAGAAAGGCTACAGCGTATATGGTTTGAGCAATTTTGTTGAAATTTGTTTCAAGTTGTAGGATTTTATTGTCTTCAGTGCTCTCGTAATGTATCAAATTTCTGTAGGATGCATAGTTTTTGAGTAAAAATTTATTAAATGTTGAAAATTTAAATTAAAACAATAAGTCACAGTTAGATCACAGTGCTCCTTGTAAAATTTAAGACGAAGAATGCCATGTTTGACATGTCATTTTGGACCTTTAAATGGAAATATTTATGAAATGAGGACAATTTGAAAGAACTTTATTTCATAATCATAATTTATGAGAATGGGCAATTATATCTGCACAGGCAAGAAAGGCCTAAAACATTTTATTTAAAAATTGTAAATTATAACGCTTCATATGCACTTGGAAAGTGTTGCCAAATATGTCATAAGTAACTAGGTAAAAAAACAAATATTCCTAACTAGACTAATATGAAGTCCGTACACAAGTGTGTATAATCCACTCCGCGAAATGTGAAAAAATGACCGAAGATGACAAGTCGGTGGTCAACCAAAAAATTTAAAATTTGTGGTGAAAGTAATGTTTAAATATTTCTTGCACCACACTACAGTTGTGAATAAAAAGTAGTATAGGAGATAAATACTGTAACTGAAAAACATTTTTGAAGTTGGAAATGAGATATTTTAACCGCGGCCAAGGTAATTTACAAAAAACATAAATTTGATGACTAATTCTTTATTATTACATTCTCTGCAGTAAATAATAAAAATTAGTAAAATCTACTATGCAATGTATGTAGAATTTAGTTTTTAAGTTAAAACAGCTGTAAATTTAATCATGAGTGAGTTCAATAAACTATTTTAAATCAGCCAGGTGCCAGGTAACTTAAGTCTGGACACGAAAAACGCGGGACAATGTATTAGACTTACTTGCAAAAATTATGTAATAAAGGTAAGTGATAATTGAATAACTTACTAAATAGCAATATAATATTTAAATTATGCATGTGGTTAACAACAATTAAAATGTTTTCTTTAAAAAGTGGTTTAAAAACACATATTTATCATGTAAAATATCTTGATTACAACACTATAGGAGTTTATTCATATTTCAACCTCATATATCACCATTTTTGTGTTAATTTAAGGATATTTCAAACAGTTCAAGAGTTATGAGCTCCTAAAACGGCATGTACTCTTGATTAGTTTGGGTAAAAATGTAAGATTCAAAAGATTCAATCTCACGATTTCTGTTGCAAATAGAGTGTTTATTCTTACAAAAATGAATTTTAGAGGATTGATTTGTATATTTCCGGTTCCGGTATAAAAGTGGTTAAATATCGGATTAAAAACACCTCACGCCCGGGTTTAAAAATATAAGTTGAATTATGTATATATTCAAAATTTGGTAGCTGGAACTTTATTTTTACTTTTACTTTCCTCATTTTGAAATTATGAATTTTTAAAATCAGGGCTATTATTGAAAATCAAATATCTGTATTGACTAACAAAACTGTTACTCTGAAAGGGGCGTTTAAAAATATTCATAAACCAAAAAAGGGGAAAGATATTCCAAATCTGTTTAAACGAATACATAGGGGAATGATTAAAGTATATTTGAGACAAATTTTTAATGGATTGGATAAAGGATGCAAATTTGTAAACGGAATAAATATTAATGAAATAAAAATTATATATTATTTACCGCTTTGTTCAAAAAGTAATATGTTTTGGTATAAAAATCATCTGGCGTCTTATTTTGTAACTGGATTCTACTGTAGATTGAAATCTATCAACAAACAAGAAAACAGTGAACTTAGCGAGCGACATTCGAAATCGGGTATATATTACCAAGATAGCAAGCCAACCAAATCAACCATGTTTCAACCATAACTTTGATTCTCTATCTCCAATAACATCTTTACAAAACCATTCAATTTACCAAAATCATAACCTTCAAATGCTCAACTCTATTAACCACAGCATACTTAATATTCACAAGTGCGTTTCGCAGTTTTTTGTGCCATAGTTTTTTAAAAAATATTGGTGGAAATACTCATCATAAAATTTTCATATTGTCGCGAGTGATAGTGATAATACTCGTAAGTGTATGGTGTATTTTGTGAACCTCTGTTCTTATTCTGAAGTTCGTATTTGATTTACTTTGTGTTTTTGCATACACGTGCTATTCGCATTTGCCAGTTTTTACTAACTTGTGCGTCTGAACTTGTTTAATAATGCCGATCTGCAGTATATATAGCCGCAATGTCAACAGCAAGTACCCAGGCCTACGGTGTTTTAAATGTGCGCGCGCTTTTCATAATGCGTGTGTCGAAGATTCCGGAGAGCTCAATCATCAATGGTTGTGTACATCATGCCGTCCCGCTCCCAAGAGCGATGCTCCTGCCTCTTCTAGAAAGTCATCGTCTTTTGCTCAAGCTGATGATACCCCATCTGTTCATGATTTTCAAACCATCATAAATTCATTAAAATCAGAATTACTAGCCGCTATTGACTTAAAATTCGAAGCAGTGTTAAACTCCATAAACCTTTGTTGCGAGAAAATATCCGACTTTGAAAAAGACTTAAAAGCACTAAACGACAGGGTTAAGACTTTGGAAACAGTAAACACCGAAAACGTGCGACTCAAAATGACCGTGAGTGAATTAAACAATAGACTTAATGATATGGAACAATACAGCCGTATAAATAATGTGATAATACAAAATATTCCAGAGAAAACTCAAGAAAATATAAATAATATTATTGTAAATTTAGCCAAAACTGCTAATGTGGATGTTAATCTTAGCGATATCGATGCTGCGCATCGTGTGCCCCACTTCAATAAAAACACCCCTTCTCGACCTAAAAATATTGTTGTCAAACTTGTGTCACGCGGTGTGAAAGATGCTCTCATTAGCACAGTGAAAGCTAAAAACATTACTACGAGTACTCTTGGATACGAAGGATCTGAGGCAAAAATCTATGTTAATGATCACCTAACGCGCAGTAATATGTTTTTATTTAAAACTGCTCGCGACGAACTGCGTCCAAAAAATTATAAATATATCTGGACCAAAAATGCGAAGATTTTTGTACGCAAAACAGATTCATCTAGAATTATACAAATTTCATCTAAGCTTGATATAGACAAGCTAAATTAAGTTTGATAATGTTACACTTTATTTTTTTTTTTTCGTTTTTCTCATGGGTCTTAGTCTTTATTACCAGAACGTCCGAGGTCTAAGGTCAAAAACTCACGATATTAAAATAAATACATCGGCATATGATATTGATATTTTATGCTTCACTGAAACGTTTCTAAACGCGTTTGTTTATGACCACGAAATCTTAAGTGACAATTATTACTCCGTTATTCGCCGGGACAGACAATCTACCGCTTCTGTTAAAAGTGATGGTGGTGGTGTACTTATAGGTGTAAAAAGCAATTCAAAATTTGTACACAGAGCCGAATGGTCTACTTCCAGTGAGGATGTATGTGTTACTATTTTTCTTAAATCTATTAAATTGCATATTTGCTGTGTCTACATACCTCCTAATTGTAATGAGGCTAGGATTATATTTTTGAATAATTTGTCAGCATTAGTAGACTCTGCACCAGATGATGAATTTCTAATTTGCGATGATTTCAATCTACCCCTCCTACAATGGTATGAAAATCAAAATTATTATCATGCCAAAAATGTTTATAATGTTACATCTTCAAATTTTATGGATACTATGTCTTACTGTAACCTTAAGCAATTTAATGGTATTACTAATTGTAACAATCGATGTTAAGACTTAATTTTGTCCAATGTTGATCCTGAACATGTTAAACTAAGCCCGTGTCACAGTCCTTTGGGTAAAGTTGATTCGCACCATCCTCCATTACTACTACATTATAAATGTGAAACACTGATTTTAATGCATTAAATAATCATCTGTTGTCTATTGACTGGTCGCATGAATTGTCCATGTTAAATATTGAGGATTCACTAAATAAATTTTACGACATACTGCGTGTTGCTATCAATATGTTTGTCCCTAAAAAACGCTCTTCTAAAAGATCTTATCCTTGTTGGTACAATGTTGACCTGATTAACTTAATTAAAGAAAAACATAAATTGCATCGCAAATTTAAACGTTTTAATAATGTTTCTGATTATTTAGAGTTCTCTGCACTTAGAACCAAGGTGAAAAACTTAACACAAACTATATTAATAATGTTGAACAAGAAATCCCCAACAACGTAAAAAAGTTTTGGTCTTTTGTATCCTCAGTTAAAAAACAGAACATACCTTCTAACATAAGTTACAATGATACCAGCTCTAGTAACGGTAATGATATATGCAATATGTTCGCAAAATTTTTCCAATCAGTTTTTTTGGACAAAACTAATTTCGTTGGAAATTACGCGGAAGAGTACTGTGACACGAATATAGATCTCAGTAACTTACATGTGGAAGAAAATGAGGTACATGATTTAATGTCATACCTTTATGTTAACAAAGGGGCTGGTTCTGATGGGATTCCTAGTTATTTCGTTAAACATTGTGCTACGTCTTTATGCTGCCCATTAACAATAATTTTTAATAAATCGCTCACAGAAGGTCACTTTCCTAATATCTGGAAAAGAGCCCTTATCGTGCCTGTATTCAAATCTGGCAATAAAAATTCGGTCGACAGCTATCGTCCAATATCAAAACTATGTATATTTGAAAAGATTTTTGAAAAACTAATTTATAAGCATTTATTTGCTGCATTCAAAGAAATCATAAATGTTGAACAACATGGTTTCTATTGGACGATCTGTTGATTCGAATCTTGTGGAATATACTTATTTTATTCTCCACTCTATGGATTCCAAAAATCAAGTAGATGCTGTGTACACCGACTTCAGTAAAGCTTTCGACAAAATTAACCACTCCATTTTAATTTATAAACTAGAGAAGTATGGTGTACATGGTAATGTGCTTCAGTGGTTTAAATCATACCTCAGTAACAGGCAACAGAGTGTTACTGTTAATGGATTCGCTTCAGATTATTTTCCAGTAACCTCTGGAGTCCCTCAAGGATCCCATTTAGGACCTCTCCTTTTTAACATTTTTATTAACATTAAAAATTGTTTCAATAATTCAAAATTTATAATGTACGCTGACGATCTCAAGTTGTATACAACAGTAAAATCAACATCTGATTGTTTAGCCCTTCAAGCCGATCTTGACAGGCTAAATAGCTATTTACAAAATAATAATTTATTACTTAATTTCAATAAATGTTCTATTATATCTTTCACGTGAAATAAGAATGTGGTTAAATTTGATTATCATTTAGATGGAAAATATATAAATCGTGTATCTCATATCAAAGATCTTGGTGTTACTCTAGACAATAAACTTATTTACGATATCCATATTGATTGCATTGTCAAAAAGGCTTATAGAATGCTAGGATTCATTTTAAGAATTGGTACTCATTTTAAAAGGTTTAAAACGCTAGTTCATTTATATTACACATTAGTTCGATCTCAACTTGAATTTGCTGCTGTATGTTGGTCTCCCCATTATCTAATGTATATTAATAGAATAGAGGGTATTCAAAAGAAATTTATTTCTTATTTAAATTGGAAATTTCCAAATAACTCGTTAAACTTCATCCCTTTACAAAAGCGTAGAGACTTGATAGATATGACATTTCTGTATAAAATTGTAAATAATCATATCAGCAGTTCTACCCTTTTGAACAAAATTTCTTTTCGAATACCTTCTCATTCTACACGTTCATGTGATCTATTTTCTTTAAGGAATTATAAAACTAACTCAGCTATGTTCTCTCCTCTAAACAGAATAATGTGTAAATATAATAATTTCTTCTCTCTCAACAATTCACCTGATATTTTCCATTGCTCATTATACACGTTTAAGTCGTTTATAAGAAATAATTATTTTACTCGTATGTCATAATCAATATCTCTCTTTTTCATAAATTTTCACTGTATTATTTAAGTAGGTTTGTATGATAAAAATTATTTTCTGTTTGTATTTTACATTGTAATATGCTGTACTGTCATTAGGACTCGTCCTGTTGTATAGCCTAAACTTTAAATAAATAAAAAAAGTAATCTTTCCAAAATACCGCCAATGGTCTATTTAAATACCCAACATAAATTTAGATCTCAGTTAATGCAAGAAAAGAAAAAAACAAATCATTTCATAACCAAAAATCACTTTAAAACAATCCAAAAAGACCATAACGACAACCAATTTATATATACAGACTCCTCAAAAATAAGTAACAAAGTGGGTACAGCATTCGTAACTCAGGACCTAATTGCATCAAAGTGACATTAGTCAATTAATTTTCATACTGTCAATAAAAAATTGTAAATTTTAAATAAAACTACAGGAGAAATTATTTCCAAATTTGCCATACGCATTTAAGTAAAAAACAAGTATTCATTACTGCATTATTGTGAAGTAAGCCCATTAAATCCATACTGCCCTTAAAAATACAGTAAATTTTCAATATAACTAATTAAAAAACAAATATTTCTAATCATACATTATGAGAATAGGAAATTATTTGAAGTAAAAAGGCCTATAACATGGCTGGTAGCACGAGCGTGGTTCCAACACCCGTTTTAACTAAAACCATGCCAACGACTTGGCACATACTTCGACGTTATTAGCAAAATCAGTGTAGGCAATATACTGATTAACTCGAAAATGTATTGACAACCATATTCAATAAATTTGCCTTCATTATTATAAATTGTTTATACTACAATAAAGGCAAAACAAAAATCTTATTAAACAGTTTTAAATAATGCCGGAAATTTACTAAATATGGCTGTCAGTACATTTTCGACTTATTCAGTACATTGGCAACACTATTGTTTTTAATAACCCTGAAGTATGTGCTAATTCGTTGGTATGGTTTTAGTTAAAACCGATGTTAGAACCACGCTCGTGCTACCAACCATATAATTAAAAACTATAAATTTTGACGGGTCATATGAACTTGGAAAGTGTTGCCAAATATGCCATAAGTAACTAGGAAAATACTAATATTCCTAACTAGACTAGTGTAAAGTCCGTTCACAAGTGTTGCCAAAGATACCATAAGTAACTAATTAAAAAAAAAATATTCCTAACTACATCAATGTGATGTTAGGTCATTAATTGTCATACTGCCAATAAAAAAGTAGTAAATTTTAAATGAAACTAGAGGAAAAATTATTGCCAAATTTGCCATCAATGTGACATTAGTCATTTAATTTTAATTAATAACGTCTAATTATTAGATATCTACATATTTTAGAGATATTGAACAATAATTTAGCAAATTTTCCATCCCGCATAATGTGAAAAAAATTACCGAAGATAAAAAGCCGGTGGTCGACAAAAAAATTTCAAATTTGCGGTGAAAGTAATGTTTAAATATCTTGTGCGCCAGACTATTGTGGGTAATAAAAATTAGTATAGGAGATAAATACTGTATCTAGAATACATTTTTGAAGTAGGAAATGATGATATTTTAACCGTGTCCGAGGTAATTTACAATAAAATACAAATATTATGACTATTTCTTTATTATTAAATTCTCTGCTGTAAATAGTAAAATATACTAAACAATGTATGTAGAATTTAGTTTTTAAGTTAAAACAACTATAAATTCAATCATGAGTGAGTTCAGTAAACTATTTTAAATCAGCCAAGTAACCTAAGTCTGGACACGAAAAACACGGAACAATGTATTAGACTTACTTGCAAAGATTATATAACAAAGGTAAGTGATCATTGAATAACTTACTTAATAGCAATATAATATTTAAATAATTCATGAGGTTAACAACAATTAAAATGTTTCTTTTAATATGTTGTGGTTTAAAAATAATGTACTTTACATAGGTATTATGTAAAATGTCTTGATTACAACAATAATTTATAACAATATAATCACAACACAGCATTTATATAAAACATGTGTTGATTACAACAATAATATAGAAGTTCATTCATATTTCAACCCCATACACCTTTATTTTTGTGATAATTTGAAGATATTTTAAACAGTTCAGGAGTTATGATTAGTTTTGGTTAAAAATGTGAGATTAAAAATGATTCAATCTCAATATTTCTGTTGCAAATAGTGTTTGTTCGTGCAAAAATTAATTTTAGAGGGTTGTTTTGTATATTTCCGGTATAAAAGTGGTTAAATATTGCATTAAAAACACCTCACGCCCGGGTCTAAAAATATGGATTGCATTATGTATATATTCAAAACTTGGTAGCTGCAACTTTATTATTTACTTTTACTTTCCCCATTTTGACATTATGAATTTTCAAAAACAGGGTTATCTATAGAGCACCGTTTGACTTTTTATTCAACATGGTATTCATATATCTAATTGTTAATAGAACGTCGAGCCATATTTTTAAATATTTATAATTTAATATGTTTCTTATACTTTTCACGCTTTAAATATATTACTAACATATTTTTAAATAAATAAAAATATCATTGAGATTCATTTAATTTATTTAAAATGTGTTCAAGCATATGTATGGAACGCCATTTTACTCTTTAATCTAAAATTTTATTAATAAAAATTTAAAACAACCATCTCCGTTATTTCTTCAATTTCAATGTTACTTGTATTTACATGATACAATAAATAGGTTTGTCGTTTAAATTTTGTAAATACATTTTTTTGTTTAATTTTATTGTTTCTTCAGTAGAACTGCTACCGCAACATTCATAATAATAACAAATATATAAATCCAAGATTTAAAATTGCCAACAAACATTTAATACAAATAACATTTTAATTCAAACATCATAATAATAACAAACATTTAAATTTATTACACAAGTTGTAAAAGAACATTTTTATGTATGCAACATTTTAAATAAACAATCATAATATTTCACAGTATTTCAAATTTAGAATAAAAATTACCAACAAACGTTTTAATTCATGTTACATTTTATTACAACAAACATATTTATAACAAACAAATAAATTTGCTTTTTAAATTATAAACAAACAGTTTTATCCGTGTAACATTTTAATTCAACAAAAATAATAATGCCAAATATTTAGAATTTAGAATTAAAATTATCAACAAACATTTTAATTCATGTAACATTTTAATTCAACAATCATATTAATACATTTTATTTTAAATTTACATTGTAATAATCAACAAACATTTAAATTCAACAAACATTTAAATTCTATAAGTAAATCGTTTGTTGAATTAAAATATTTGATGAGTTAAAAAGTTTGACTTTAATTTATCACCAAACATTTAAATTCATGTAACATTTTAATTCAACAATCATAATACAAGCTATATTTAATTTAGATTAAAATAATCAGCGAACATTTAAATTCAACAAACATTTTAAAACAACAAACATATAAATTCCATAATTACAACTTTTGTTGAATTAAAATGTTTGATGAATTAAAATGTTTGACTTAAAATTATCAACAAACATTTAAATTCATGTTACATTTTAATTCAACAATCATATTAATACATTTTATTTTAAATTTAGATTGCAATAATCAACAAACATTTGAATTCAAAAAACATTTTAATACAACAAACATTTAAATTCTATATTTAAATCGTTTGTCGAATTAAAAGGTTTTATGGATTTCAACAAACATTTTAATTGAGCGCTGCGGATTGCGGTGGTCGAACGTACTACATCATTGTTCTGTGTAAGTGGAGCTTCGGTTGTAACTTTCAACGTTTCAACTTTCAACACAACAGGGCCCGTTTAATGTGACGTTTCGAAGTTTCCTAACAAGAAAATGGCCATGTTCGTTGATGATGAAATAAAATAACGCCATAGACCACAGAAGAAAGAGCAGAAATCCCACTTACACAGCACAATGATGTAGTACGTTAGACCACCGCAATCCGCAGCGCCCAATTAAAATGTTTGTTGAAATCCATGAAACATTTTAATTCAACATTCGATTTAATTATAAAATTTAAATGTTTGTTGAATTAAGATGTTTCGCTTAAAATTATCAACAAACATTTAAATTCATGTAACATTTTAATTAAACAATCATATTAATACATTTTATTTTAAATTTAGATTGCAATAATCAACAAACATTTAAATTCAACAAACATTTTAATACAACAAACATTTAAATTCTATATTTAAATCTTTTGTCGAATTAAAATGATTCATGGATTTCAACAAACATTTTAATTGGGCGCTGCGGATTGCGGTGGTCTAACGTACTACATCATTGTGCTGTGTAAGTGGGACTTCTGCTCTTTCTTCTGTGATTTATGGCGATTATGGCGTCATTTTATTTCTTCATCAACGAATAGCATATCATGCGTCTTAGAAACGAACATGGCCATTTTCTCGTTAGGAAACCTCGTAACGCCACACTAAACGGGCCCTGTTGTGCTGAAACATTAAAGTTACAACCAAAGCTCCACTTACACAGCACAATGATGTAATACGTTAGACCACCGCAATCCGCAGCGCCCAATTAAATTTTTTGTTGAAATTCATGAAACATTTGAATTCGACGAATGATTTAATTATAGAATTTAAATGTTTGTTGATTATTGCAATCTAAATTTAAAATAAAATGTATTAATATGATTGTTGAATTAAAATGTTACATGAATTAAAATGTTTGTTAATAATTTTAATTCTAAATTCTAAATATTTGGCATTATTATTTTTGTTGAATTAAAATGTTACACGGATAAAACTGTTTGTTTATAATTTAAAAAGCAAATTTATTTGTTTGTTATAAATATGTTTGTTGTAATAAAATGTAACATGAATTAAAACGTTTGTTGGTAATTTTTATTCTAAATTTGAAATACTGTGAAATATTATGATTGTTTATTTAAAATGTTGCATACATAAAAATATTCTTTTACAACTTGTGTAATAAATTTAAATGTTTGTTATTATTATGATGTTTGAATTAAAATGTTATTTGTATTAAATGTTTGTTGGCAATTTTAAATCTTGGATTTATATATTTGTTATTATTATGAATGTTGCGATAGCAGTTCTACTGAAGAAACAATTAAATTGGACAAAAAAAATGTATTTACAAAATTTTAACGACAAACCTACTTATTGTATCACGTAAATACAAGTAACATTGAAATTGAAGGAATAACAGAGATGGTTGTTTTAAATTTTTATTAATGAAGATTAAAGAGTAAAATGGCGTTCCGTACATATGTGTAAATCAAATATAAACCCGCGAACAATTAAAAATAAGGTTGAATTTCCAATATGTATTTGAAAAAATGGTTAGTGTGCTCGTGATTTATCTTTTTAAAAACATATTTTTAACTCACAATTCAAACTCAGTATTTGAATTAAAAATTTGTTTGTAATATTTTTAACTCTGTCTCTCTCTTACTCATAGCGTTATATGGGAGAAATAGAAAGAGATAGAATTAAAAATATGTAAGTTTGTAACCATATTTCTAATTCGAAACATATTTGAAATTCAAACATATTTTTAAATGAGCATTTAAACTCATGTTTCGAGTTCTAAAATGTATTTAAAATATGTTTTATTTAATTTTTAAACGATATAATTGAAGTTTGCTATTTGAAAATGTTTTAAAAAAATTTAAACCATTTTTAATATGTAGTACTGTATAAAACATTTAATTTTTTATTTTTGAAAAAGGAGCGGGTTATGTAATGGAAGTAGGTTCATAGTAAAAAATATGAAAACTAATTATTTAGATTTGGAGGTACCTTCAGGCCCAAGTACTGGGTCAAGAATTTTTTTACCCAGATTTGCCCTAACAACTGATATAAATTTGCCATTTACCTTAAAGCGGAGGTAGTTTCCAATAAGGCTGGCATTTTCAATGATAATTTAACTTCAATATAAAGTAAGCCATAAAGAAAAAACAATTTTATCGTTTTGACAGCGGATAAACAGGAAGGTAACTTTTTGCAAGTGATAAAACGTTATTTACCTTTCTCCTAGCAACCAGTTCAAAACACTAACTACATTAATGTCATTTACATTTTTTGTCCTTGCTTGTAGTGCAAAATGAACAGATTTGGGAATATTTCCGAAGAAAGTATAAAAGAAAATATTATAAATAGTGTGCCTATAAACACAAAAAACAATAAATCATCGAAATTATGTATTAGAACGAGGTACAACGGTATGTAAAATATCAAATATTTTGCTAGATTGGGCTTACAATATGCGAAAGATTAATGGAGAAAATTATAAAGAATATGTAGTGAAGACAATGTGGAATTCAACGGCCAAAATGCTACAGGAGAAATATTTTCAGGAATTCAACATAAAATTTGATCCCTTTACGGATATTATTTATATAGAAGCACGCGATGCTAGAAACGCTAAAAGAAAAGAACTCCAAAGTATTCCTGAGAAAAGAAAGATTAGTTCGACAGCTGTAAATAAAGCACAAATAATCAAAATGGCTAAACTTTGGGATGAAAATGAACCTGAAGGTTTGCAAAAAAAGTTTTTTCATATAGCTTCTTATGAGCTGGCTTGGAGAGGAGGAGAAGCTGCTAGTTGCATGGTGTATTATTTTAAAGAAGAAAAAGCAATTGATGGAATGTTTACGGATAGAATAGAATACAACCCAATATTTTCGAAAACTGCACAAGGAGGTGCAAATAAATTGACAGATAGTAAATGGCTAACAAAAAATAATGAAGATGACACAATCTGCCCAGTAAGATTGTTTAGATTACTTATAAATAAACGATCCAAAAATATAACATCAGAACGACTATTTTTGACTCCTAATCCATTTTGGAAATATAAAAATTCGAAAGGCTGGTACAAAAACGTACCATTGGGAGTAAATTTATTATCTAAGTGGACTAAAAATGCGGCTAATAAAATAGGAATTGATATTCAGAATAATAAGATAACGAATCATTCAAATCGCGCCAGCACAGTGTCTTCGTTAGCAAAAGCAGGAGTAAGCGATCAACAAATTATTAAAATAACAGGTCATTCCAATTCCACTTCAATAAAACCTTATCTTCAATTGGACTGTGCACATCATGAAAATTTAATTACAAATCTAAGAACAAATAATATTTCTAAATCTTCTACTGTGACTAATGAAGTAACAAATCTTCGTGAAGAAAACATGTCAAATAAAATGATATATAATAATTGTACTTTCACTAATTGCACGTTTAAATAAACTTTTTCATAAATAAAATGTCGTTAAATTATCTCGCTGAATTACACTCTAGCATTTTATTTTCTCCGGATAAATTTCTGTTTGACAACTCAACCTTGTAACCTGACAGCAATTTGACTCGAAAACTGTTTAAAAAATAAAATCACTCCACCTACGGTGTCGTGATTTTATTAAAACAGTTTTCTTGTCAAATTGCTAGGTAACAAGGTTTCGTGACCAACAGAAATGTATCCGGCAAAATAAAAAGCTCTTGTGTAATTACAGTTGACTATTATAACAAGTCACAGGGACAAACTTTTTATTATCAATTTAGAAAACCCAGTTTTCACTCATGGACAATTATATGTTACTATGTCGAGGGTTAGATCATTAAATAATCTAAAAATGAAATTATCTGACAATTTTATAGATAATAATAACAACGAAAGATTTACTCATAATATTGTATTTAAAGAAATATTGAATGAAGGATGCTTAAAAACACTGTAAATATAATATATGTACAAATAATTCAATTGTTTGTCCCGCATCCTATTGTGATCATCGAAAATGCGATAACTGAAACAATTATTGTGGTCCGGATGCGGTATTTCGCTACCGAAAATCGGCTACTTTAATATATGCAGGGTAAAAATAGGGCTACTGGCGAACCTCCCTTAAAAATAAATGTAACGCACCATGTAATAATTCCTCAGTCTTTTTAGAGAGAAGGAGGTGTGGAAATTTATTACATATTAATATTTACTTATTTTCTAAGTCAAATAATCAAACTTGTCAAATTGTGTATTCGTCAAGATTTTGCATACAACAGGATAATAACTTTGAACACTTGTTGTAAACACGCTTTTTTGATTACAAAAAAGAACTAAAAAAATAGTATTATCTCTTTTATTGCAAAACTTTTATTAAGGCGTTTAACGTTTTTCGCTTTTTTTCGCACGTAGTATCATTCATTAAAAAAAAGTTGCCCGTAAACACTTTGTATTAACGTAGAAAAACATTGGCAAAGGCAGTATAAATGAATATTGCACATATATAATTTGCAATTACATGGACACAAATATCAAACAAAGTACAATTCTAATTAGAAAGATTTATTAGTATGCGACAAAAAATTATATCAAACAATCTGATCGGTCTGTAAGATTGTAAATGTATTGATTCTAAGAATATTAATTCATATGCATATCCTAGGAGAGCAACGGCGTTATCACTGCGTATAGCTTATGCACATATCCAATGTAGAAATGCGTGTAAACAGTCATAAAACGCTGATGACAAGCGGCGGTAGCACTTTTAATAAAATGTGTAACTATTATAATGTAGGAATGCATGTAAACAATCATAAAACACTATCCACCTAGGGAACACTCGGCGTAGCCGAGATTTCGCTAGTCATTAATACTAAAAGAGTAGATTCACTCTCTATAGTTATATTCTTCAATCACGACGATCGCTCAACTGAATTTCGTCAAATTTGTACCAACTTGTAGGAAATGATTGGCTTCAAGGCCCTTCTAATGGGAAGAATTTCTGTGGGATGCATAGTTTTCTGCTAAAAAATTATTAAACGTAATTTAAAAACAATGGATCGAAGAGTACATGTAAAAATTTAGACGATAAACACTGTTATGTGCAACATTTGGTATATCAATGTCAACGATGACAAATTATGAATGTCGTATGGGTTCTCGACCTTTTCAATGCTAAATATAAATAAATATAATTCTGAAAAATTGAAGAATATGAATTAACCGAGGTAGGTATTGGCGAAAAAATTGAACTATAGATGGCAGGCCGGACGGTAGCACGATGGCGGAGGAATAAGGAGAGGTCCCTCACTCCTTATTGCTGGCAATATGCATTTCAAAATGAAAAGTATTTGATATGGAGAAAATTAACTTAAAGTTATATGATATTTCTGAATACATTGCTTCTGCACGTCCTATAAAAGAAGACGAAGCAGTTTTTTTAGGCTGGACATGTATTGCTTTGGGGAATAAAAGATTATGGACCAGGTACATACTGGGATCTTGTTTAAAAACCAGTCATTTGAGTGGAGATCCTCATATGATTGAAATTTTATTAAATGAGAATATAAATTACTGGAAAGCAAATTTAGTTGTAGAGCAGAATTGAGAGGCAAATGCAAACATATTGTTGCAATTTTGTAGCATATAAACAGGATAGTAAAAATCAAAACTATATTTATTGTTTTACAACAAAAGTTGTCATTATTATTATTATGCTATTAATTTATTTGTTTATAGGTTTGTGTATTACAGAGTAGCAGAAATAGAAAATTAAACTGCACAGATTTGGAACAAAGTAAGGGGGACTTATTAAAAAGGATGATAAACAGTATAGTTTGACTATTATTATTAGAAGAATTTTACCATGCTGTTTTAAAAATGAAAAAAAAGAACCGATTGGAGACGTCAAAACTATAAGGGAAGAAAATTTCAAGATCATATTTTGTCACTTGGGATATTGTGTATACTTACACTTTTTTACTTATAATTGCTCCATTGTGGCACTGAGCAGTATCCATGGCAGTTACTGATCATTATTTAAACCTGAAAATGTAATATACACTGTGTATCTAACTTTCTTTTACAAAAAATATAAATTAAACCTGTTTAAAATTACATACGTTTCAATGTATGCTATCAACGTTTCCTTATTCCTCTAGTTCACAAATCTGCCGCCAGGCGTCATCCACTTTGAATTTTTTCGCCAATACGTAATGAATTTAAGCAATATTTTGTTAATTTATATTTTATTTTGTAAATAGACTTTATGAAATGTCAGTAGTCACTAAAAACTATGAAAACGTTGATAAAGTCAGGAAGAATATCAAAATTAAAAAGATAAATCCTGTCTTCTGTCACATTTGATATGTTAATGACAAATTATCAGCTACAGAAAATAATCGTTTGTTCTTTTAAATCTTAAATATAAATAAATAATGTCTAAAATTAAAGAAAAGAATGTAAGAATTAAACGAAGTAAGATTAATCTAAGATATGTTTATGGTTTATTTATATTTTATTTTGTAAATAGCTTCTACAAAACTGTCAAGAAGAAGATCTATGACGAGAAGAACAGACAAGACAATGTGTACAGACTGTAAAGGAAGAATAATAAGGACAAGGCGAGCAGGGAAGACACGGCTTGGAACGTACGCTTATAACTGTACGTTCCAAACCCTACAAAAACCGAAGTGCGTGGCCGCAAACAGCCCTTCTTAACCGCGTTCTAAATTTTAACCGCACGATTTAACCTCTACGTTTCATTACTTGAAGCTCTGAACAGATTTTCGTGAAATATATATTATGATATACACAATAACTTTTTAAATTCAGTATTTAAGACTTTTATATGAAAGGGAACAACATATTAGATTTTGGCTAAAATTGATAAACCAGAAATGATACTTTACTTGAAGCTCTAAACAGATTTTCGTGAAAAATATATTATATATTCCAAAACTTCTCAAATTTAGTATTTAAAACTTTTAGATTAATGAGAATGACATATTAGATTTTTTCTTAAATTGATAAAACGGAAGTGATACTTTACTTTAAGCTTTGAACAGATTTTCGTGAAAAATATATTCCGATATATTCCAAAACTTGCCAAATTTAGTATTTGACTTTTATATGAAGGGGAGCAACATATTAGATTTTGGCTAAAATTGATAAACCGGAAGTGATACTTTATTTGAAGCTCTGAACATATTTTCGTGAAAAATATATTGATACAATCCAAAACTTTTCAAATTTGGTATTTAAAACTTTTATATTAATGAGAACGACACATAGATTATTTTCTAAGATTGATAAACCGGAAGTAGTACTTTACTGAAAGCTATAAACAGATTTTCTTGAATAAATATATTAAAACATGAGCCAAAACTTATCAAATTTGGTATTTAAAACTCGTGTATAATTTGATACAACATATTAGATTTTGAATATACTTATATGATAAACCGGAAGTGGTACTTAATTTGGAGATCTTAACAGATTTTCGAGGAAAAACAATAAAATATAATCCAAAATTTCGTATTACAGACTTTTCTATTTATTGGAACAACAAATTAGATTTTTTTACAAACGATCAATCGGATGTGATACTTTACTTAAAGTTCATTGCTATTTTAATCATGGAATTGACGGGGGGTTATGTGCTGGCCACATAAGATTTTTTCATGGTAACTTAGCTTTCCCCAATGGGTATTATCTTTATAGATAGATGGTTATAATGACATATATGATATTATAAATACAATTACATTTATAAGTACTGGTATAAATTGATGTCCTTAATGTACTTCAAAATAGATGTATAATTATTTTTATTTAGTGCATCTTTGATGGTTTCTGGTATTTTGTGTTTCCGCCTTTCATCGTTATATTTGATGCAATGTGTTAGCAGGTGTTCTATGGTTATTTAAACGTTACATCTTTCACAGATTGGCGGGGCAGTTTTATCAAAAAGATATTTGTCAATCATTTTTGTGTGGGCTACTTTCATTTGCGTAAATATAACAATTTTTATTGTGTCTTCTTATCTCAATATTTTTTTGAATTTTTTGGAGTTTGATTATGGCTTTGGCGTCATTTGTATTGGTATTAATTCGTGATTATTACCGTCATCCGTGGCTTCTTTTGCAGCTATATCTGCCTGCTCATTTCCTGTTCCAATATGTGAAGCGAAGGGACCCAGACGAATATTATGCGGATGTTTTTGGTGGACAATTGGGATAAAAGATCTTGTATGTTTTTGATTAAAGGATGTTTGGGGTAGATTGTTTTGATGAATTGGATCGTTCTGAGGGAATCGGAGCACATGGTGTATGATATGCTACGGTTTGAAGTTTTTAATATGTTTATGAGACAGTTGTATATTCCATATATTTCGGTTGTAAATATACTGGTTTCGGTAGGTAAAGGTACTTCTGCACTTGGGCTTGGGTACGATTGCTGTACCCACTTTGATATTTAATTTTGAGGCGTCTATAAATTGGTTGTCGATAAGGTTTTTTTGGATTGTTCTAAAGTGATTTTTGATTATTAAATGATTTATTTCTTCTTTTTTCTATTGACTGAGATCTAAATTTATGTTGGGTATTTCAATAGACCATGGGCGGTATTTTGGAAAGATTATTTTTTTGAATATGCAGTGGTTAACAGAGTTGAGCATTTGAAGGATATGGTTTTCGTAAACTGAATGGTTTTGTATAGATGTTGTTGGGGACAGACGATAGGGTTGAAACATGGGTGATTTGGTTGGCTTTCTATTTTGGTAATATATGTCACATTTCGAATGTCGCTCGCAAAGTTCACTGTGTTTCCTTGTTTGTTTATTAATTGAAATCTGATAGATTTCAAAGTTACATAATCAGACCCCAGATTATTTACTAGGCTGAAACTGGCGGCGAAGTTCTGGCGGCCAAACTATAATAAGATCAGTTATGAACAAACCTATCCCATTGCAAACCAAGACCCATAGATAACACTTACATGAGTATCAATTTACTTCATTCTAACAAACTTTGAATGTGATTTGCTATACACAATTATATTTATCATTACTAGTAATAGAAGTAATAATTTATAATAATAATCATAACATATTATAATTGTTTATATACATTTATCTTTTCTATAAATACTATATGTAAACATTATTCATTTTAATTTTTAAAGCAGTACACTTGTGTCTATAAATAAATACAGGGTGAGTCTGGGAAGACGCTCCCCCCCCCCCCCCCCCGTTTAACTTTTTTGTTATAAGTAATAGAAAAAAAATGGCTCATATAGAAGTTTTATTATTTTACATATACTGTTTGATGGCAGATGTATATATTTTTTATAAAGTCAGGTTAGAAGATACGACTATCAACTTTTATTTTTCAAATGACAACCTATAATTATTTTAATAAAATAGAAACCGCCATTTTTTCTCTTTTCAACGATGTATTATTTTTTTATTAATGTATTTGAAAAATTTCGAGAAAAATGAGATAATTTAGAAATATTAGAAATAATTTTTAAACAAATATTATAGGTGGCTATGTGAAAATAAACAAAACGTAACAATGTAAAACAATTAAATTAATGTCAAAAAAGTATACATTTGTTTGTTACTTAATTTAACTTATCTTGTAAACAAAAAAATCTGATGTGGCCAGCACATTACCTTCCGTCAGGCATTTACGAAAATTCTACCTGTGAACTGTTACCAGTAAACAGCTGTTTATCAGGTTATAGCTACCGGAATCGATATTTTAAGAAGTGGTAAACAGGGTAGAACCATAACCTAAAAAAAAAATTGAAAATTTGAAACAGGTTAGAAATTTGATGTAGTTAACAAACTGAGCAGAGTCATACTTTGAACACATTTCCACTTTTAACGCGTGCACTTCGCTTTGCATCCCTACCTTTTTTTGAGATTAGATTCTTCATGAATCCGGTAGATGGATCTGGTAGATATTGTACAATTTTCGAACACAGTAACTTTTTACCAGTCGTGTTTTTGAACACAGTCGGTAGATGCGGTATCTACCGGTAGAATTTTCGTAAATGCCTATGTATTTTCTATAAAATCCATACAGAAAGTTCCTTGTAAAAGATTCTAAATTTCTAAACAGTTGTAAGTACTTTATAAAAATTCCATACAGAAAGTTTCGAGCAAAAGATCCTAAATTTCGAGTAAAATTATAATATAACACAAATATACTACGAATATGTCAATTGACACTGACATCTTTCAATCAGAATTTTCATAATATAGTAGCTGTTTTCATAGCTATGTCTACTTTATAAAATTTAATTTCTTTATAATTTTTTAACACACACACACACACACACACACACACACGCACGCACGCACGCACGCACGCACGCACGCACACACACACACACGCACGCACACACACACACACACACACACACACACACACACACACACACACATATTATATATATATATATATATATATATATATATATATATATATATATATATATATATATATATATATATATATGTATATACCGGGTGTTCACTTTTTTTATAGGACATAGGAAATACAATGTTAAAATTTTCATTATGCGATAGTTCGTTCCCTATGAATTTTAGAACAAAAGCGTAAATATAAAAAATGTTCAGAAATAAAAGCTGCATCGAACAAGCTTCAATTTATTGATATAATTCGTTCCTGTCATGAAATAAATGTAAAATAAAATTTATAATTTTTAGCTATTTACAGTGTGCCATCGAAAACAAAACATACAAGTCGCGCTGTTTGAGTTTGACAGATGACATTTGTTATTGTCGTAAATATTTAATAATTATTGCCTTCATTTAAATTATTTATCAATAATTATGGATACATTTACTATCTCTGAAAAAATTCAATGGATAAAATGGTATTTGGCTGGAAATTCATTAAATCAAGTGAGAGATTTATTTAGTGCAATATATCAGGTCCGACCTATTCCTGCACGTGGGACTATTAGCAGAATTATAAACCTTTTTAATGAAATAGGAAGTGTTATTCCTATGTATTTCCTATGTCCTATAAAAAAAGTGAACACCCGGTATATATATATATATATATATATATATATATATATATATATATATATATATATATATATATATATATATATATATAATATGTGTGTGTGTGTGTGTGCGTGCGTGCGTGCGTGTGTGTGTGCGTGCGTGCGTGCGTGTGTGTGTGTGTGTGTTAAAAAATTATAAAGAAATTAAATTTTATAAAGTAGACATAGCTATGAAAACAGCTACTATATTATGAAAATTCTGATTGGGATACAGGGTGTTAATTAAAAAGCGGGCCATAGGCGTTTAACATGGGAAATCAGTTATTCCTTGCGCAAAACTTCCCATTTAATTTGAAATAAAAATATTTTAAATAAATGTTATAGAGAATTAAATTCTACACCAGCATCACTAAACAGATTTTATTTTGCAAGTTTAGTAACCTGTAAAGTCCAATTTGAAATTTTATAAATATTACTTATTTGTAGTGATAGCCATGAAATTTAAACAAAATTACAAAGAAATGCATATCGTTTGAATTGTCAGAATTTCGATTTTGCAGGTTCCAAAATAAAAATAAATAAAATCTAAGCAATAATTTAAATGTAGATTATAAAAACAAAATATTTTTAAGGACTTACGATAGAATATATTTATCAGTAATTTTTATTTGAAAATCGGAATTTCTGACAGTTCAAACAATATGCATTTCTTTGTAATTTTGTTTAAATTCCATGGCTATCACTACAAAGGAGCAATATTTATAGAATTTCAATTTAGATTTTACAGGTTACTAAACATGCAAAATAAAATTTGTTTAGTGATGCTGGTGTATAATTTAATTATCTACAACTTTTATTTGAAACACTTTTGTCTAAAATTAATTGGGAACTTTTGCGCAAGGAAAAACTGATTTTCCATGTTAAACGCCTATGGCCCGCTTTTTAATTAACACCCTGTATATATATATATATATATATATATATATATATATATATATATATATATATATATACAGACATCATCGTAAAAATAGTAAAATCGTATTCTAGGGACCTTAAAACGTGCTTATTCATTAAAAACTCACCACCGAAATTTTTGACCAAAGACAATACCTTCCTTACCGGAAGGTAAAAAAACATTTTGAAATGTTTACGAAGAACGAATTAATTGATATGATTCTAATAATTGGTGAATCGACTGGACGTCGGCAACCGAGTTTAAGAAGACTGAGAAGGATTTTTACCCGTTTTCGAGAAACAGGTTCAGTTGAAAAACCAAAACGAAATACAGTTAATGTTATAATAAATGAAGAAACGGAAATTATGGTTTTGGCTTCTGTGTATGAAAATCCTCATATCAGTACTAAGAATTTATCAAATTTAATTGATATTAGTTCTGCGTCCAGGATTTTAAGAAAAAATAAATTTCATCCGTATCATATAAACCTTACACAAGAATTGCACGGTGAAGATTTTGATAATAGAATTCGATTTTGCATTTGGGCGATGGAAAATATTAGAAGAAATCCGCTCCTATTAATTAATATTTTATTTACGGATGAGGCTACTTTTAAAAGCAACGGTTGCGTTAATAGGCATAATATGCATTATTACGCAATAGACCATTTCAAAAATTCAATGCGCATGTGCAAACTTTAGACAAAGATAACAAAAGTTAGTGCCGTATACCCATCTTTGTTTAAGATATGACAGATGACAGTTCGATTAATTTTGTTGGTTAGTATTTGTTTCTTCGTTGGAACAGTAATAATTAATAATAGTAATTATAACGGGTACCATACGTTGCGTACCGGATTGTAATAATAATAATTTTTAAAAACCATTTGATTTCATTCTTTTTCTCAAAATATGAACGGAAGAAAATAGTGGATCACGCAGAATAAATAGACACCAATGGATACCAAAAAATTTGATAAAATATGTGGAAATTTAATTTATTTTAATATTACTGGAAAGAAATATCCTAAATATTTTCATGACGGTCGAATAATTTAAAATAAAAAATTAGGTTACTACATGTTCATATTAATATAATTTATAAATAACTGATGAATATACTCCATTTATTTCGATAAATTTTAATTTTTAGAATAAGCATTTTACGTTTTATTTAAATTCTTTTTTACATTTCTCGTACGCCGCCATTCAACGGCACTAAGTTTTTAGTTCAACAAATAAACACGTAGAGGTCGCGGACATTTTTGAAATAGTCTATTGGTAATCCTCACTGGATGCGGAACGGCGACAGACAGAGGGTATGGTCATTGAATGTTTGGGGTGGCATAATAGATTTTGTTGTTGATCCACATTTTTTTGAAGGCCTATTAAATGGAGACGATTATTTTTTTTTTTAATTATGATCTTCCCGAGATTATTAGAAGACATTCCATTAAATGTCCGCTTATTAGGCGTCACCTCACGGGCACTCACTGCTGGAGTAGAGAGTGCAACACAGTGATCAATATTGTGGCATTTAAAAGTTGAAATAAATTTTGGGGTCAGTCGGGAACAATTCCGGGTCCCCAAATTAGCGACCAGACACTCAGGCACATGGCCACGTGACCCCCATCATATGTTTCTAACATAAATAAAATATATATTTTTTAAATATTAAAGGTAATGAATAACCCGTATTTAATAGAGGTAACTTATATTTGCTTATACATTCATCAATTTAGTTATAGAAATTAATTTGTACTAAACATAAAAATGATTGAAGGTAATAACTGGAAATATGGAATCTTTTACAAGAAACTTACTGTGTGGAATTTGTACAAAATACATAGAACTGACGGAAGGTAATGTGCTGGCCACATCAGATTTTTTTATAAAGATATTATTTGTGATGTAGTCCAGATTCTATCAATTTAGATCATGGATAGCTTTAATACAGCAAACGCAAGTAGTAGTACAAAGGTATGTCCATAGAAATTATTTTGATTCTCACCAAATTAATCATAGAAACTATTATTTACTTACAATTTATAAATGTATATCAACAAATGCATGTTAACCCAGTTTATACCCCTTTACACCATAGCTAGCCTTACAAAATTAACAGGATGTACTAGCATGACTACGCCAAATATATGTAAGTAGAAATTATTTTGACTCGCGCCTAATTAATCAGGGAAACTATTATTTACTTATAAATGTACACCAGTAAATGCATGTTAGCCCAGTTTATGCTCCTTAGACCATGGCTAGCCTAACAAAATTAACAGGATATACAGGTAGGACTTCGACAAACAAATGCAAGTAGAAATTATTTTGACTCTCGCGAAATTAATCAGAGGAACTATTATTTACTTATAAATGTATATCAACAAATGCATGATAGCCCAGATTATGCCCCTTTAGACCACGACTAGCCTTACAAAATTAATAGGATATACTAGCAGGATTATGTTAGGAAATAATTTTAATAGATCTGGCAATTAGATAGGAATAAAATAATCTAAACATACGTGACCGTATGCGTTGTTCTTATGAAAGCCCTATTCATTCAAATAAAGCATAGTAAGCTGAATCCGTCATTCGACTTAGTGGTATCAACAGTGTTAAGAGTGTTGTGATGTGAGTCGGAGGGATTTTGTTCTTAGCAACAGAAGGTGAGTGCTAATTTAGTTGTATTTATTGAATAACGCGTTAAGTTGTAAATGAATGCGTATTATTTTTATAATAAATATTGTTGTTGTAGGTATTTATATTTGCGTACATACACGATTCTCAACATTACATATATTACTGACAATTGTACTCGATACAAGAACGAACGATACATTGCGAGTACGAATGCATTCCAACGATGGGTGCCTCTGAGTTACTCCGAGGGTAAACATGCAGCCCCAACGAGAGACCATGCGGGTCTCACGACCGACTGACGACTGGGGTTCATGCGGAATCCCCACCGATGGGAGCCTCTGAGTTACCCCGAGGGTAAACATGCTACTCCAACGAGAGACCATGCGGGTCTCACGACCGACTGACGACTGGGATTCATACGGAATCCCCACCGATGGGAGCCTCTGAGTTACTCCGAGGGTAAGCATGCTACTCCAACGAGAGACCATGCGGGTCTCACGACTGACTGACGACTGGGATTCATGCGGAATCTCCACCGATGGGAGCCTCTGAGTTACTCCGAGGGTAAACATGCTACTCCAACGAGAGACCATGCGGGTCTCACGACCTAGTACTGACTGGGTAATGCGAACATTGGTTACACGACCGACAAATTATATTTTACAATATATTGTCATCCTGCGACATGTTACGAATTGTGAGAGTATTATGAATGTATGCTTATTATTATTGTTGTTTGTAATTTCAACGAAAAGCGTTGTCCAGCTGGGTTGGCATTCACTGAGCCTGTTGCTCAAGTTAACTCACTGTTTCTAGGTTGAACAGTTGGATTGCATTCACACATCGGTGTGGCGTGACGATTCTGTGACGTCGCAGTTACGTCATCAGAAGAAACTGTCGCCTCAGCATTCGAAGTAAGATACTTTGTTTATGTTATCGTAAGATATTGGAAGCAGAAAAAAATGTAGATTGATTACGTGGCTGTATTATAACCATATTGATAACAATTACGACAAACATATGTAAGTAGAAATTTGACTCTCGCCAAATTATACATGGAAACTATTATTTACTTATAAATGTATATCAACAAATGCATGTTAGCATAGTTTATGCCCCTTAGACCATGGTTAGCCTTACAAAATTAACCGGATATACAGGTAGGACTTCGACAAACATATGTAAGTAGAAATTATTTTGACTCTCGCCATATTAATCAGAGAAACTATTATTTACTTATAAATGTATAACAACAAATGCATGTTAGCCCAGCTTAAGCCTTTTTAGACTATGGCTAGCCTTACAAAATTAACAGGATATACTGGCAGGACTACGACAAACATATTTAAGTAGAAATTATTTTGATTCTCGCCAAATTAATCAGAAAAACTATTACTTACATATAAATGTATATCAACAAATCCTTCAATCAATTCTTCCAATTCTGCATTGTATCTTATTCTCCAGGGTTCTCCTTTTGTACACCTCCGTATATCTTCCTCAAAATTTTCCTTTCAAATGTTTGTAATTTTGTACTATCGTTCTGTGTCAGTGTCCACACCTCACATACAAATGTGACGACTGGGCGTACTGTGGTTTTATATATTTTGAGTTTAGTTTTCCTTGATATAAGTTTATTTTGAAATATCTTGGGATTAGTGTAGTATGCTCGAATACCTTGCATAATTCTTTCTTGGATGGTTGACCTTATGTCGCAAGTATTTGTCACCTTAAAACCCAAGTATGTGAAACTACTTACGCCTGCAAATATGTTTCCACCGACTTCCACCTCTTGAACTAATCTTCTAGCTTCTGATGTGGAGACTTTCATATACTTGGTTCTATCTACGTTCACATGTAATCCTAAACTTTTTGTGTGTCTTTCCATTTCTATATATCTTTCATTTTCGTAATATTTTCAGATACAATTAGGACATCATCAGCGTATGCGCAAATCTGGCTTGACATCATGAATATGGTGCCGGGTTTAACAATTCTACCTATTGCTTTGTGCAGGCCGAGATTAAATAGTGTAGCTGAGAGCCCATCTCCTTGTTTTACCCCTGTTTCAAAAGTAAAACTCTCGCTTAGTTTACAACCTACTTTAACTTTTGCTTTTGTATCTTGCATTGTCATTTTCACCATTCTCACTAGTTTTGTTGATATTTTTTGTTCCTCCATAACGGTAAAAAGCTTCTGTTTATTAACACTATCAAATGCCTGTCTGAAGTCAATGAAAAGCATATATAGATCAATGTCATGCTCATAGTACTTTTCCATAATTTGTCTTATCAAAAAAATGTGACCCGTTGTACTTCTGTTAGGACGAAAGCCGCATTGGTACTCTCCTAATATCTTTTCGGCATATTCTTTGTCTTTCGTTGATGATTGATGATAATATTTTATAGGCTACACTAAGAGGGGTTATACTTCGAAATTGTTGCAAGTTAATTTATCTCCTTTTTATGCATCGGGCATATTAGTCCTAATTTCCATTCTTCGGGCATTGTTTCCTTTTCCCAGATTGTTTTTATTAATTCATGAAAAGTGTCAATAAATACATCCCCACCATATTTAACCAATTCCAGACTATTCCATCCTCTCCAGGGGCTTTGTTGTTTTTCAACTTTAAAATCGCGTTCTCAGTTTCTTAACGGGCAGGTATTTCTACTACTGGTTCATCGGTATTTCTTGCTTTTTATTCAATAAATCTTTAAAATGTTCGACCCATCTATTTAACACCTCCCTCTCTTCTCCTAGTTTTACGCCATTTTTGTCTCTAGATCCATCCATTCTTGTTTGGAATCCTTTCTTTAGATTATTCACATTTCGGTAAAATTTTCTTATATCTTCTGGCTTAACAATTCTATATCTTCAATTTTTCTTTTATACATTTCCTTCTTCTTTTTGTTGCATAATTTGTTTGCCAAATTAATCAGGGAAACTATTATTTACTTATAAATGTATTTCAACAAATGCATGTTTGCCCAGAGTATGCCCCCTTAGACCATGGCTAGCTTTACAAAATTAACATGATATACTGGCAGGACTACGACAAAGATATGTAATTAGAAATTATTTTGATTCTCGCCAAATTAATCAGAGAAACTATTATTTACTTATAAATGTACATCAACAAATGCATGTTAGCCCAGATTATGCCCCATTAGAGCATAACTAGCCTTACAAAATTAACAGAATATACTGGCAGGACTACGACAAACATACATTAGTAGAAATTATTTTGACTCTCGCCAAATGAATCTGAGAAACTATTATTTTCTTATAAGTGCATATCAACAAATGCATGTTAGCCCAGACTATGCCCATTTAGACCATGGCTAGCCTTACAAATTTAACAGGATATACTGGCAGAACTACGACAAAGTTACGTAAGTAGAAATTATTTTGACTCTCGCCAAATGAATCAGAGAAACTATTATTTACTTATAAGTGCATATCAACAAATGCATGTTAGCCCAGACTATGCCCATTTAGACCATGGCTAGCCTTACAAATTTAACAGGATATACTGGCAGGACTACGACAAACATACGTAAGTAGAAATTATTTTGACTCTCGCCAAATTAATCAGAGACACTATTATTTACTTATGTGTATATCAACAAGTGCGCGTTAGCCCAGATTATGCCCATTTAGACCATGACAGGACTACGACAAACATACGTAAGTAGAAATTATTTTGACTCTCGCCGAATTCATCAGAGGAACTTTTATTTACTTATAAATATATAATAATTGATAGCTCTACAGGCCTTCGAGGCCCTTGGCTTGTTCTACAACTCCTCTCCATAGTCCTCTGTCCTTCGCCTTCTCCTTCCAGTTGGTCACTACTAGTTGTAGTAAGTCTTTTTTAACTGAGTCTAACGATCTTTCCTTCGGTCGTCCCCTTTTCTTCTTAGTCACAACACCTCTATCCACCATCACTTTTACAACTCTATTCTCTGGTAACCGCGCTACATATCCTAATCACCGCACTCTTTATTATTTCTTCACTCTCATCGTTGTTATTAGTTAGTTTTGTACCTAGATAACTGAATTTTGTTACTTCTTCGAAACAATGCTTTTCTCCATCCATTTCTACTTCTAATACCCTTCTTCCTTGTTCCTGGCTTTCACATATTACCATATACTCTGTTTTCTTCACATTTACTTTCAACCCCGTTAGTTTCGCATAGTACATCAATTCTCTCATTGTCCTTTCCAATTCTCTTTTTGTTCTTGTTATGATAGTGATGTCGTCCGCATAGGCTAACACTTGGTGTCTGTGATGATAGATTGTACCATTTCTATTCATCTTGCTTTTCCTTATTATCCACTCCAGAACAAGATTAAAAAGCACCGGTGATATGGGGTCACCTTGTCTTAGTCCCCTTTTCACCTCGAACTTCCGCGAAATTTTTCCATCCACTAAGACTTTACTGCTTGTGTCCTTTTGTGTCATTTTAATAAGTTTTATTAGTTTTTCTGATATTCCAAGTTCTTTAGGGATTTCATATAAATTATATTTTTCAATACTATCATACGCTTGTTTAAAGTCAAGAAACATCATGTGCATTGCTATATTATGTTCGTATGAATTTGCTATCATTTGTTTCAAGGTGAAGATATGGTCAACTGTCGACCTATTCGATCTGAAGCCCGCCTGGTACTCTCCAACTATTTTGTCTGCGTAGGTTTTTAACATTTTGTTAATACAAGTCGCCAACACTTTATATCCAACATCTAATAAAGCTATTCCCCTGTAGTTTCCACATTCGCTTCTATCTCCTTTTTTGAAAAGTGGACATATTAAGGATACTCTCCATCCCTCTGGCATAATTTCTGTTTCCCATATTTTTATGATAATTGTATATAGTTGTTGTACTAAATCTTCCCCTCCTTTTTTGTACATTTCAGCGGCTATTCCATTTTCGCCAGGGCTTTTGTTATTCTTCATCTCTTTTACTATTTGTCTAATTTCCTCTATGATTGGCGGTGCCATTTCTTCTTGTACTTCTCTGTTTTCATTAATTTCTTCTGTATTCATCGAGGTTGCCATATTGTCTTCACTTGTCAATGCATCTCTCTCCGTGTTTAACAACTCACCGAAATATTCTACCCATTTGTTTAATTTCTGTTCTCCTGTTACCATTTCTCTTTCTTTGCTTTTCACATATATTGTTCTGGGTTGGAAACCGTCTTTTTGTTTTTTTTTTTGTTTCTTGATAAAAATTTATTTCTTTGTTTCTGTAGTTCTCCTCTAGTTCCTTTAATCTATCTTCTATCTCTTTTCGCTTTTTTTGTCTACAAACACTTTTCGCATATTTTCGGGCTTTTTCATATTTTATTTTGTTTCTCTCATTAGCATTGTTATATAATTGTATTCTCGCCGTATTTCTTTCTTTGATTGCATTTTCACAATCCTCATCAAACCAGGTTGCCTTCTTCTTTGCTTTAGTCTTCTTTAATAGTTTTTCAGATGCGTTATGTACCACCTCTTCCATACTTTTCCATTTGTCTTCAACTGTTGTATAATTTTCTATGTCCGGTAGTTCTGCCGTTATAAAACGTTCATATTGTTGTTGTATTTCTTCTTTCTTTAGTAAATGTTTGTTATATTTCTTCGATTTGTTGCCGGTTCCTTTATCAATGGCAGGTAGTTCTTCCTTGACATCTACTCTTACCATGAAGTGATCCGAATCTGCTTCAGCTCCTCTCTGTGATCGTACATTTTTTATCATTCTTGCATGTTTTCTTATTATTAGCACATGATCCAATTGGTTGCATACATTACCTCGTGGCGATCTCCAGGTACCCGTATATATGTCCTTCCTCTGGAATTGTGTACTCATTATCCTCATTCCTACTTCACTTGCAAATTCGATCAATTTTTTTCCGTTCTCATTTGTTGTTTCATGTTTGCTGTATTTACCGGCTATCGACTCATATATTTTTTCTTTGCCTATCTTCGTATTGAGGTCACCTATGACAACTTTTATATCGTATCTGGGGATGCTGTTCAAAATATTTTCTAATTCCTCATAAAAAACGTCTTTCATGTCCTCATCCTTCTCATTTGTCGGTGCGTGCACATTAACAAGACTAATTTTCCTATATCTGCCTCTGAGTCTGAGTAAACAAATTCTTTCCGATATTGCTTCAAAATTAACAACCATGCTTTCCAAGTTTTTATGAATCATAAATCCTGGTCCAAAATATTTAGTATTACAGCCGCTGTTGAAAAATACATAATTATTAATTTGATTGTGATTGTTGTGCTTCTGTTTAGTTTCTTGTAGTGCCGCAACGTCTACCTTATAATTCTCCAGAACTTGAGCGATATTTTTCATTGCTCCAGGGGAGTTAGAGCCTTGTAAATTCCACGTTATTATTGTTTTTATACTTTCACATCTTTTCCTATACTTTTCATTTTTATTGTTACTTTTTGGTTGTGCCATAGTATCTTTAAGCTGTCCATTTTCCGTTTGCCGTTTTCTTTGTGCAGTCGTCGCCTCAGTTTAAACGGTTTTATCTTCTACTAGTTTTTTGACCTTGGTTGTTCTTCCGGTGAGTTTTTTTCAAAATCTTCTGATTCCTGGTTCCACACATATTCTACATCATTGATCCTGAATTTGTTATTATATATTTTTACTGTTTGCCCTTTCATAATTTCTTCTTTGGCCTTTGCCCTGCACTTATATTGTATTTTCCTTTCTTCTGCAGTATAGTCATTGTCTATAAACACTTTTTGTCCTTTCAATTTGTATTTGTTCTTCATGACACTGATTTTTTGTTGTGTGTTCCCAAGTTCAGCTACCCTTATTGTTCCTGATTGTGTCTTAATGGCATACGTCGAGATAATGTCTACATTTTCTTGCATATTTTCCTTTATGAAGCTCTTTATGTCCTCAGCTGGTTTTTCCATGTTTTGTGATAGCCCTTTGATGACTATGTTGTTCTTTCTTCCAGCTTATAATATTAAGAAATACATGTTAGCCCAGATTATGCCCTCTTTAGACCATGGCAAGCCTTACAAAATTAACACGATATACTGGCAGGAGTACAACAAACATATGTAAGTAGAAATTATTTTGGCTCTCGCCAAATTAATCAGTGAAACTATTATTTACTTATAAATATATATCAACAAATGCATGTTAGCCCAGATTATGCGTTTTTAGACCATAGCTAGCCTTACAAAATTAACGTAGACCTACGATAAACATATGTTAATAAAAATTAGTTTGACTCTCACTAAATTAATCAGAGGAACTAATATTTACTTATAAATGTATATCTACAAATGCATTTTAGCTCAGATTATGCCCCTTTGGACCATGGCTAGCCGTATAAAATTCGCAAAATATACAGGTAGGACTACGATAAACATATGTTAATAAACATTATCTTGACTTAAAATTAATCATAGAAACTAATATTTATTTATAAATGTATATCAACAAATGCATTTTAGCCCAGATTATGCCCTTTTAGACCATGGCTAGCCTTACAAAATTAACAGGATATACAGGTAGGACTATGATAAACATATGCTAATAGACAATATTTTAACTGTCACCAAATTAATCATAGAAACTATTATTTAATTAAAAGTATATATCTACAAATGCAATTTAGTTCAGATTATGCCCATGCAGACCATGGCTAGCCTCATATAATTAACAGGATATACAGGTAGCACTACGACAAATATATGCTAATAGAAATTATTTTGACATCAAATAAATCATAGAAACTAATATTTACTTATAAATATACAAATGCATTATGCCCAGATTATAGCTATTTAGACCATGGTTAGCCACATATAATAATAATAATAATAATAATAATAATAATATCTTAGTGTATTTAGATTTTATCAAAACATAATACTTCTGGAGATATGACAAACATAATATTTATTTCCTACAACCGTGCGTGAAAAGTACTTTTCATGCACTCATTACAGTGTGTAAAGTGTCACTTTTCAAGCACTAGTGCGTGAAAAGTAAATAAGCGTTGCTAGGCAACATTAAAATTCGGTTAATTTACCTGTCAAGTATATAATTAGGTAGTAAATAATAATGAAAGTAATAAAATTTATTTAGAAATATAAATATACACTGTAAATGAAACAAATCTAATATTTTTTTCAACAGATTGAGTACTAATCTAATTTTTAAGAACATTACCATTTTTTGACATGTATGCTAACCTAACCTAATTTACCAGACTGAAACTGGCGGTGAAGTTCTGGCGGCCAAACTATAATAAGATCAGTTGTGAACAAACCTATCCTACTGCAAACCAAGACCCGATAGATAACACTTACATGAATATCATTTTACTTCATTCTAACAAACTTGGAATAGGATTTGCTATACACAGTTATATTTATTATTACTAGTAATAGTAATAGAAGTAATCATTTATAATATATTTAATACTTGTTAAACATTCATCAATTTAGTCATAGAAATTAATTTGTACAAAACACATAAAACTGATTGAATGTAATGTACTGGAAATATAGAATCTTTTACAAGAAACTTACTGTGTGGAATTTGTACAAAATACATGAAACTGACGAAGATAATGTGTTGGCCACATCAGATTTTTTAATAAAGAAATTATTTGTGATGTAGACCAGATTCTATCAATTTAGATCATGGATAGCTTTAATACAGCAAATACATGTATAAGTAGACGTTATTTTGACTCTCGCCAAATTAATCAAAGAAACTATTATTTACGTATATATGTATATCAACAAATGCATGTTAGCCCAGATTATGCCTCCTTAGACCATGGTTAGCCTTACAAAATTAACAGGATATACTGGCAGGACTGCGACAAACATGTGTAAGTAGAAATTGTTTTGACCCTCGCCAAATTAACCAGAGAAACTATTATTTACGTATATATGTATATGAACAAATGCATGTTAGCCCAGATTATGCCCCCTTAGACCATGGCTAGCCTAACAAAATTAACAGGTTATACTGGCAGGACTGCGACAAACATGTGTAAGTAGAAATTATTTTGACTGTCGCCAAATTAACCAGAGAAACTATTATTTACGTATATATGTATATCAACAAATGCATGTTAGCCCAGATTATTCCCCCTTAGACCATGGCTAGCCTTACAAAATTAACAGGATATACTGGCAGGACTGCGACAAATATGTGTAAGAAGAAATTATTTTGACTCTCGCCAAATTAACCAGAGAAACTATTATTTACGTATATATGTATATGAACAAATGCATGTTAGCCCAGATTATGTCCCCTTAGACCATGGCTAGCCTTACAAAATTAACAGGATATTGGGATTTTCAAATAAGAAAACGCTAACTAGCGTCGACTATTAGAACTACAAACAGTGGTACACATTTGACATTTACATGAAACTACAATTATATGACTACAAAAACTCTATTATACATACTTGAATTATGAATAAAAACTACTAATAAATGAGAAAATAATACGAAAACTAAAGAAATGCAATTGACAGAAATGCTACGCTGACACACGTCAACAAAAAGTGTACCAGTGTTTAATGCGATCAGCGCCATCTCTTGATACTTGAAAATCCCAATACTGGCAGGGCTGCGGTACACATGCGTAAGTAGAAATTATTTTGACTCTCGCCAAATTAACCAGGGAAACAATTATTTACGTATATATGCATAAGAAATATTCGTTTTCCGGGAATGGACTGTGTCATATTTTGAGTCAGAGCTCAACGTTTCGCCCGCAGTCATATGGGGCATCTTCAGGAGCAAGGGGGATAGTACTGTCTTAAACACGGTTACCCGACGTGTCAATCACGCTAGAGGCCGAGTTTAAGCAACAAGGAGGGAGACTCAGTTTACAAGGTTACCCGACGTGTAAACCACGCTAGAGGCCAAATAAACCAAGTGACGAAAGAAGGCCGAGAAGACAGTTATATACTAATCTAAAGATACGGTAGATGAGCAGAGCTAATGAGGACCAATGGGAATCGAGTTCGTAATGATAGATTGGGCGTGTCGTGTTCCTAGAATCACCGGTTTCCACATGTGGCTCAAGAAATAGCCATCATCCCGATTGATGTTATTCGGATGTTTCCATATTTCTAAAGTTTCCCTGTATTTACGTCTGTAAAACTCAGGGACAGGAGCTAAAATGCGGGAATTTTCAAATAAGATGTTATGTCCTGTGTTGTGTTGGTGTTCTGCGACCGCAGATGTTAATACCATACCATTACGCAGACAGCGTTTGTGTTCTGACAATCTAGTGTGAACACTCCTTCCTGTTTCACCTATGTATACTGTGCCGCAAGAACAAGGAATACTATAAACACCAGGTGACGACAAGGGTTCGCGCTTATCTTTAGTTTGGGGGAGTATTTCTGAGATCTTTTGTGGAGGTTTAAAAAAGACCTTAATATTGTTTTTATTGAGAATTCTACCTATTTTGTCCGAGAAACCTTTAATGTAAGGGATAGATGCAAATGTTTCGAACGAGGTATCCACAGGTTTTTTGGGTAAAGGATTTAATTGTCTATAAATTACATTGTTGATTAATTTTACGTCATAGTTGTTCTGGATTAAACTATGTCTGATGTGATCAAGCTCCTGCTGTAGGAAATCAGGTTCAGAGATTTTAATGGCACGATTTACGAAAGCGTAGCAGTCGCAGAACACCAACACAACACAGGACATAACATCTTATTTGAAAATTCCCGCATTTTAGCTCCTGTTCCTGAGTTTTACAGACGTAAATACAGGGAAACTTTAGAAATATGGACACATCCGAATAACATCAATCGGGATGATGGCTATTTCTTGAGCCACATGTGGAAACCGGTGATTCTCGGAACACGACACGCCCAATCTACCATTACGAACTCGATTCCCATTGGTCCTCATTAGCTCTGCTCATCTACCGTATCTTTAGATTAGTATATAACTATCTTTTCGGCCTTCTTTCGTCACTTGGTTTATTTGGCCTCTAGCGTGGTTTACACGTCGGGTAACCTTGTAAATTGAATCTCCCTCCTTGTTGCTTAAACTCGGCCTCTAGCGAGGTTGACACGTCGGGTAACCGTGTTTAAGACAGTACTATCCCCCTTGCTCCTGAAGATGCCCCATATGAATGCGGGAGAAACGTTGAGGTCTGACTCAAAATATGACACAGTCCATTCCCGGAAAACGAATATTTCTTATGACTCAGACTGTGGAAGCCTACGCAATTATATATGCATATTAACAAATGCATGTTAGCCCAGATTATGCCCCCTTAGACCATGGCTAGCCTTACAAAATTAACAGAATATACTAGCAGGACTGCGATAAACATATGTAAGAAGAAATTATTTTAACTCTCGCCAAATTAACCAGAGAAACTATTATTTACTTATATATACATATCAACAAATGCATGTTAACCCAGATTATGTCCCCTTAGACCACGGTTAGCCTTACAAAATTAACAGGATATACTGGCAGGACTGCGACAAACATGTGTAAGTAGAAATTGTTTTGACTCTCGCTAAATTAACCAGAGAAACTATTATTTACGTATATATGTATATGAACAAATGCATGTTAGCCCAGATTATGCCCCCTTAGACCATGGCTAGCCAAACAAAATTAACAGGATATACTGGCAGGACTGCGACAAACATGCGTAAGTAGAAATTATTTTGACTCTCGCCAAATTAACCAGAGAAACTATTATTTACGTATATATGTACATCAACAAATGCATGTTAACCCAGATTATGCCCCCTTAGACCATGGTTAGCATTACAAAATTAACAGGATATACTGGCAGGACTGCGACAAACATGTGTAAGAAGAAATTATTTTGACTCTCGCCAAATTAACCAGAGAAACTATTATTTACGTATATATGTATATCAACAAATGCATGTTAGCCCAGATTATGCCTCCTTAGACCATGGTTAGCCTTACAAAATTAACAGGATATACTGGCAGGACTGCGACAAACATGTGTAAGTAGAAATTGTTTTGACCCTCGCCAAATTAACCAGAGAAACTATTATTTACGTATATATGTATATGAACAAATGCATGTTAGCCCAGATTATGCCCCCTTAGACCATGGCTAGCCTAACAAAATTAACAGGTTATACTGGCAGGACTGCGACAAACATGTGTAAGTAGAAATTATTTTGACTGTCGCCAAATTAACCAGAGAAACTATTATTTACGTATATATGTATATCAACAAATGCATGTTAGCCCAGATTATTCCCCCTTAGACCATGGCTAGCCTTACAAAATTAACAGGATATACTGGCAGGACTGCGACAAATATGTGTAAGAAGAAATTATTTTGACTCTCGCCAAATTAACCAGAGAAACTATTATTTACGTATATATGTATATGAACAAATGCATGTTAGCCCAGATTATGTCCCCTTAGACCATGGCTAGCCTTACAAAATTAACAGGATATTGGGATTTTCAAATAAGAAAACGCTAACTAGCGTCGACTATTAGAACTACAAACAGTGGTACACATTTGACATTTACATGAAACTACAATTATATGACTACAAAAACTCTATTATACATACTTGAATTATGAATAAAAACTACTAATAAATGAGAAAATAATACGAAAACTAAAGAAATGCAATTGACAGAAATGCTACGCTGACACACGTCAACAAAAAGTGTACCAGTGTTTAATGCGATCAGCGCCATCTCTTGATACTTGAAAATCCCAATACTGGCAGGGCTGCGGTACACATGCGTAAGTAGAAATTATTTTGACTCTCGCCAAATTAACCAGGGAAACAATTATTTACGTATATATGCATAAGAAATATTCGTTTTCCGGGAATGGACTGTGTCATATTTTGAGTCAGAGCTCAACGTTTCGCCCGCAGTCATATGGGGCATCTTCAGGAGCAAGGGGGATAGTACTGTCTTAAACACGGTTACCCGACGTGTCAATCACGCTAGAGGCCGAGTTTAAGCAACAAGGAGGGAGACTCAGTTTACAAGGTTACCCGACGTGTAAACCACGCTAGAGGCCAAATAAACCAAGTGACGAAAGAAGGCCGAGAAGACAGTTATATACTAATCTAAAGATACGGTAGATGAGCAGAGCTAATGAGGACCAATGGGAATCGAGTTCGTAATGATAGATTGGGCGTGTCGTGTTCCTAGAATCACCGGTTTCCACATGTGGCTCAAGAAATAGCCATCATCCCGATTGATGTTATTCGGATGTTTCCATATTTCTAAAGTTTCCCTGTATTTACGTCTGTAAAACTCAGGGACAGGAGCTAAAATGCGGGAATTTTCAAATAAGATGTTATGTCCTGTGTTGTGTTGGTGTTCTGCGACCGCAGATGTTAATACCATACCATTACGCAGACAGCGTTTGTGTTCTGACAATCTAGTGTGAACACTCCTTCCTGTTTCACCTATGTATACTGTGCCGCAAGAACAAGGAATACTATAAACACCAGGTGACGACAAGGGTTCGCGCTTATCTTTAGTTTGGGGGAGTATTTCTGAGATCTTTTGTGGAGGTTTAAAAAAGACCTTAATATTGTTTTTATTGAGAATTCTACCTATTTTGTCCGAGAAACCTTTAATGTAAGGGATAGATGCAAATGTTTCGAACGAGGTATCCACAGGTTTTTTGGGTAAAGGATTTAATTGTCTATAAATTACATTGTTGATTAATTTTACGTCATAGTTGTTCTGGATTAAACTATGTCTGATGTGATCAAGCTCCTGCTGTAGGAAATCAGGTTCAGAGATTTTAATGGCACGATTTACGAAAGCGTAGCAGTCGCAGAACACCAACACAACACAGGACATAACATCTTATTTGAAAATTCCCGCATTTTAGCTCCTGTTCCTGAGTTTTACAGACGTAAATACAGGGAAACTTTAGAAATATGGACACATCCGAATAACATCAATCGGGATGATGGCTATTTCTTGAGCCACATGTGGAAACCGGTGATTCTCGGAACACGACACGCCCAATCTACCATTACGAACTCGATTCCCATTGGTCCTCATTAGCTCTGCTCATCTACCGTATCTTTAGATTAGTATATAACTATCTTTTCGGCCTTCTTTCGTCACTTGGTTTATTTGGCCTCTAGCGTGGTTTACACGTCGGGTAACCTTGTAAATTGAATCTCCCTCCTTGTTGCTTAAACTCGGCCTCTAGCGAGGTTGACACGTCGGGTAACCGTGTTTAAGACAGTACTATCCCCCTTGCTCCTGAAGATGCCCCATATGAATGCGGGAGAAACGTTGAGGTCTGACTCAAAATATGACACAGTCCATTCCCGGAAAACGAATATTTCTTATGACTCAGACTGTGGAAGCCTACGCAATTATATATGCATATTAACAAATGCATGTTAGCCCAGATTATGCCCCCTTAGACCATGGCTAGCCTTACAAAATTAACAGGATATACTAGCAGGACTGCGATAAACATATGTAAGAAGAAATTATTTTAACTCTCGCCAAATTAACCAGAGAAACTATTATTTACTTATATATACATATCAACAAATGCATGTTAACCCAGATTATGTCCCCTTAGACCACGGTTAGCCTTACAAAATTAACAGGATATACTGGCAGGACTGCGACAAACATGTGTAAGTAGAAATTGTTTTGACTCTCGCTAAATTAACCAGAGAAACTATTATTTACGTATATATGTATATGAACAAATGCATGTTAGCCCAGATTATGCCCCCTTAGACCATGGCTAGCCAAACAAAATTAACAGGATATACTGGCAGGACTGCGACAAACATGCGTAAGTAGAAATTATTTTGACTCTCGCCAAATTAACCAGAGAAACTATTATTTACGTATATATGTACATCAACAAATGCATGTTAACCCAGATTATGCCCCCTTAGACCATGGTTAGCATTACAAAATTAACAGGATATACTGGCAGGACTGCGACAAACATGTGTAAGAAGAAATTATTTTGACTCTCGCCAAATTAACCAGAGAAACTATTATTTACGTATATATGCATATCAACAAATGCATGTTAGCCCAGATTATGCCCCCTTAGACCATGGTTAGCCTTACAAAATTAACAGGATATACTGGCAGGACTGCGACAAACATGTGTAAGTAGAAATTATTTTGACTCTCGCCAAATTAACCAGAGAAACTATTATTTATGTATAAATGTATATCAACAAATGCATGTTAGCCCAAATTATGCCCCCTTAGACCATGGCTAGCCTTACAAAATTAACGGTATATACTGGCAGGACTGCGACAAACATTCGTAAGTAGATATTATTTTGACTCTCGCCAAATTAACCAGAGAAACTATTATTTATGTATAAATGTATATCAACAAATGCATGTTAGCCCAGATTATGCCCCCTTAGACCATGGCTAGCCTTACAAAATTAACAGGATATACTGGCAGGACTGCGATAAACATGCGTATGTAGAAATTATTTTGACTCTCGCCAAATTAACCAGAGAAACTATTATTTACGTATATATGCATATCAACAAATGCATGTTAGCCCAGATTATGCCCCCTTAGACCATGGTTAGCCTTACAAAATTAACAGGATATACTGGCAGGACTGCGACAAACATGTGTAAGTAGAAATTATTTTGACTCTCGCCAAATTAACCAGAGAAACTATTATTTATGTATAAATGTATATCAACAAATGCATGTTAGCCCAAATTATGCCCCCTTAGACCATGGCTAGCCTTACAAAATTAACGGGATATACTGGCAGGACTGCGACAAACATGCGTAAGTAGATATTATTTTGACTCTCGCCAAATTAACCAGAGAAACTATTATTTACGTATATATGTATATCAACAAATGCATGTTAGCCCAGATTATGCCCCCTTAAACCATGGCTAGCATTAGAAAATTAACAGGATATGCTGGCAGGACTGCGATAAACATGCGTAAGTAGAAATTATTTTGACTCTCGCCAAATTAACCAGAGAAACTATTATTTATGTATAAATGTATACGAAGAAATGCATGTTAGCCCAGATTATGCCCCCTTAGACCATGGCTAGCCATACAAAATTAACAGGATATACTGGCAGGACTGCGCAAACATGTGTAAGTAGAAATTGTTTTGACTCTCGCTAAATTAACCAGAGAAACTATTATTTACGTATATATGTATATGAACAAATGCATGTTAGCCCAGATTATGCCCCCTTAGACCATGGCTAGCCTAACAAAATTAACAGGATATACTGGCAGGACTGCGACAAACATGCGTAAGTAGAAATTATTTTGACTCTCGCCAAATTAACCAGAGAAACTATTATTTACGTATATATGTACATCAACAAATGCATGTTAACCCAGATTATGCCCCCTTAGACCATGGTTAGCATTACAAAATTAACAGGATATACTGGCAGGACTGCGACAAACATGTGTAAGAAGAAATTATTTTGACTCTCGCCAAATTAACCAGAGAAACTATTATTTACGTATATATGCATATCAACAAATGCATGTTAGCCCAGATTATGCCCCCTTAGACCATGGCTAGCCTTACAAAATTAACAGGATATACTGGCAGGACTGCGATAAACATGCATATGTAGAAATTATTTTGACTCTCGCCAAATTAACCAGAGAAACTATTATTTACGTATATATGCATATCAACAAATGCATGTTAGCCCAGATTATGCCCCCTTAGACCATGGTTAGCCTTACAAAATTAACAGGATATACTGGCAGGACTGCGACAAATATGTGTAAGTAGAAATTATTTTGACTCTCGCCAAATTAACCAGAGAAACTATTATTTATATATAAATGTATATCAACAAATGCATGTTAGCCCAAATTATGCCCCCTTAGACCATGGCTAGCCTTACAAAATTAACGGGATATACTGGCAGGACTGCGACAAACATTCGTAAGTAGATATTATTTTGACTCTCGCCAAATTAACCAGAGAAACTATTATTTACGTATATATGTATATCAACAAATGCATGTTAGCCCAGATTATGCCCCCTTAAACCATGGCTAGCATTAGAAAATTAACAGGATATGCTGGCAGGACTGCGATAAACATGCGTAAGTAGAAATTATTTTGACTCTCGCCAAATTAACCAGAGAAACTATTATTTATGTATAAATGTATACGAAGAAATGCATGTTAGCCCAGATTATGCCCCCTTAGACCATGGCTAGCCATACAAAATTAACAGGATATACTGGCAGGACTGCGCAAACATGTGTAAGTAGAAATTATTTTGACTCTCGCCAAATTAACCAGAGAAACTAATATTTATGTATAAATGTATATCAACAATAGCCCAAATTATGCCCCCTTAGACCATGGCTAGCCTTACAAAATTAACAGTATATACTGGCAGGACTGCGACAAACATGTGTAAGTAGAAACTATTTTGACTCTCGCCAAATTAATCAGAGAAACTAATATTTACTTATAAATATTTATACATTTCACGTTTTTGTACAATTTATAATAAAAAAAGACAAACTATAAAAACACCTAACTGAAAATTCATAATTGCTAGACAGTGATGATGACTCAAGGACCAACAGAAATGACAACCAATCAGCGATCAAACCTTCGAACTCTACACGAAAGAGCAAAACATAAGATACCATTTTATACATGACAATGTAAATAGTAATATTATTAACATTACATACAGTTGAATAGATAAATTTTTGTTTTAAAAATATGAAGTTGGCAAACTTCGTTTGATGGGGGAGTCTTAGATAACTAGATGTAAAATATTATAAAAGTTGTTACTATAATAAATATAGAATGAATAATGTTCTGACATAAAATAAAGTTTAAAATATATCTGTCATACATTTACATAATTAAAAGTAACGATTACACTGCATATTTAATACATATTACAACACAAATTTTCAAATAATAAATACCGATGAAGTTAAATATTTTATCTGCATTTTGGGCATAGATACATTTTTCATTTTCCTGGGTTCACATCATTTACACAAGTTACGTGATACCAATCTCTGCACATTCCATTACAAAATACCATATTCTGTCTTGGTTTTATACAATTATTAGATGCACAAGTGATGATTGTAGCGTCAAATAAATTTGTATGTAAATTAGTACAATAGTCAAAAGTTGAAGAATATCCAGATGGTTGTGTTCGTTTTGGAAGAAGTACATTTTTTTCCTTTGAGTACCTGCTCTTAAAATAGTATTGTCATTCAAAATTAAATCTCTATTTTCATCGACATTTAATATTTTTCTTACACTTGGTCTATTATTATTTTGGAGAAGAAATGTGAGTAACCACATTCTAATATTTATCATATCTGACTCGGTGAAGAAATATTTGTTTCCAGTACTAATCAAATATGCCCAAATGCAGATATGCACTCCACAATTTCCACCTTCAACTGTTTGAAGTGGTATATCTTTTGGAGCAAAGAAGTTCTATTCTTGCCAATTTATATGCTCTTGAGATTTAATAAACTGCTGACTGCTCAAAAAACTCATTACATTTTTTATGAGACCTTGTTCGGGAAGATCGTGCAATGAATCTAAATAAAGAAAACATTTATCTTTAAAAATAATTATTAACAAAGCCCAGTGAACCCCATTTTGATTTATCGGCAGGAATAATATATCATGATCAACAACATTGTTTTTCTTTGCCCAGCGATACAAACCGAATGTTTTTCCTTCAACACAGGTCATTAATTTCGTAATTAATAATGTATCGAACGCCAAAATATCTAAATTATTTGTATATGCAACATCAGTTACTAATTTAAAGAAACAATTTAATACATTATCGTCCAACCATTTATGCGGATAGATTATTTCCATGTTTTGCCGAAATATTTCAAAACCACAAATAGACATTTTGTCTAATAAAATTTTTGGAAACTCGTTCAGTTTACCCCATGGTGTTTCCAACGAATTTGAATATACATATAAATTGAGATTACGCTTAATTTAAAAAAAAATTGTTGCTAGGATGGAAAGATATAGGAGAAAGTGTTTCAAAAGTATGCTGACATTCAAATCCTTTGGCATTTGGTGTGCTTCCTAGGAGTGTATGGGGACAAAACATTTTGTTATTATCTGTCGAAAATAAAAATTTTGATGAAGTTGAAGGTGGTAATATTTTTCTTGGTGTTATTAATGAATAATCTTTTCTTTTCTGCGATGACTCAGGTGTTACAACTTTTGAGTAATCATCAAAAAAGTTATGTGGGTGATTTTTTAGTATTCGTGGTTTTCGTTTACCCCATTGTTCCTCGCACACTTCTAAATTAATTGTAGTATTTAAATTAGTTTTTGATTTTATTATAATACTTTCATGTTGCTTGTCATAATTGATAAATTGCTTCAAACTTCGTTTCTTTGATAGTTGTCTAGTTGTTTTTAAAGATATTTTTTGTTTATCTATTCGTGCTTTCAACAATAAAGATAAGGTGTGTATAAAACGGACAGGTCTTAGCCGTAATTTTCTTTGGAATGTGTCTTGCTTCACGATCTTAAACCAATTTTCAACTGGCGCATTTGAGTCTCTGACTAATTTTAGTTTTTGTATTATTATCCCCGACCACAAAGAAAACAACGGTAGATTTTTTTGAAGCATAAATTCTACAAATTTTGGTAAATAAAACTCGTTAATTTGAAGTGGTTGAATATACTCTTCCTGAATACTGTCAACAGCACTTTTAAAATAACTATGAAATGGTGAAGACTTTCGTAAACCGTATGTTGGAAGGTCCTCTTGCAGACAATTTATTGGTCCATAAATTTTGTAAATCGGTTGATGAGACATAAGATACTGATAAGACAAATTGAAATTTATATCTTTAATTTTAGGCCAAAAAAATGAACATATGCTGGGCAACTACTTCAGCTGCTAACAAATTTCTAACATTTATTAAATATGCTACTGTCTTTTTAGCAGCATATTGAATGTATTTCTTTTTCGAATCTTTGTTAATGTCCCTAGTAACAGAATGAAAAAAATGGGATGAACATAAATGAAGTAGCGTTAACTTATTCAAATTTTCATTACTTCCAACGGCATATGTCCAGCATTCGAGTAGGTATTGCGACAAATTCATTTTGCTAAATGAAAGTTGAACCTACTGCATTAATGCCATGCTACTATCAGTTTCAATTTTTTTTACTAATGGATGTTTAAGAATACCATTTATTTGGGTCACGTTGTATAAAAATTCGGATAAAAAACTAGTTATTGAGCGAATATTATGTTTCGACGACAAACATTCAGCTACAGGAATTGGAGGATTTTCCTAACCTCGTAAAACCAAAGCGTAGTAGAAGAGTTTTTTTTATCGATATCAGATGGTTTTCCTACAATACTACCAGTAGAATCAAGATAACGAAATATTGATCTCTCTTTTAAAGAAGCTAAATATCTAATTTGATACTCGGTGTGTAATGGTACAAAAAAATATGGCGATATACAAAGATGCTGTATATAACCCTTCATTTTTTCCCCCTGCCAAGCAGAATTTTCTGCCAACAACTTTTCCAATTTTATCAAATGAATTGTTGCATCACTATGTAAATCATTTTTCCTTATATTTTCACTTGATATTTGTTGTAAAATTTGCTTACTTGGCGCTTTGTTTAAATTACCAGATGTTAAAATATTTTTAGGTACTTTATTCATTTCTTCCAATTCTACTATACTGGGTGACTTGAAATTTAATACTTCAGTTAAAATATTTCTGTTATCATTTTTAATAAATCTGCGGTGACTTTCATTATTATGCATTATTGGACCATCTTGTAAAATGTGAATTTTTATGTCTTTCCAGTTAGTATAAAAAAATTCTGTTGTAAAAAATACAAACTTTGCACAGGTAGAGTGTTTGCATTCAGCCTTAGCTAAAAAAGTTTTTAATTTTTTTGTTTTTGGGCAACAATTAAGTTTGTGGTATTTAAATTTTAAAACACATATGCAAAATAATTATTAAATTCATCAGTCCAGGATTTAGTGAGTTTACTTTTGTTACGTTTGTAATTTTTCATCCAAAATTTTTAGTGATGTCGATTCTCGTTACTTCTGAGTAATCGTTACTATTCGTTAGTCGAGTAGAAAGTAATCAATTATTATATTCGTTACTTTGATTACTTTCTTTCTTATATCCATCTTACTACTCTATAGTCATAGTTAGGCTTTGATCGTTGATTACATTATTCAAACGTCAAAATGAATCTCTCGATTATTAGTAAGATAGGTATTAATCATCATCGGAATAGGATCCTGTCAAATTATTCTTAAGTAATTGATTGTTGTGTATGTAGGAATTGAATTTGTAGGAAATAAAAATATTTTTTTATGAACTGTTTAACATTTTATTTAATTTAATGTAATATACACTGGAGCTATATTAACATACATATAGGTATAAAAAAAAACAATGTTAGAAAATTAACTTTAGGAAACCAGGTACATAAATATAAACATTATTTATAAAAAAATATAATGGGCTACATTCTAACTAGGCTACAGATCGCTATAATTTAAAAATAAATTTTTTTGAACGTTATCACCTTTTAAACGATTTCGTCTATCTGAAATTAATTGACCAGCCTTAGAAAAGACCCTTTCAGATGGTACCGACGTTGCTACAATGCATAAGAACTGCTTTGCCAAATTAGCTAGATTAGGATACATGGCAGTTCTAGTTTTCCACCAAACTAATGGATCAGCTTTTCTATGAAGCATATCTTCCGTTAAGTAAGATCTGACTTCTTTAATTGCTGCTACATTCGGGGCAATTTCTTTGCGAGTTTTAACAAATTTATCAAAATCTGCCCATACTAAATTTTCTTCTTCCACATCTGCTTCGCATTCAGTAATAGCAGTTTCTTCGATATTTCTTTTTTGAATACTCATATTGATTAAGCGTGTTACATCTTTTTCAAGACGTTCTTTTGCCATATTTAAATTAAGGTCTGAATTAAATACTTTCGACTTAAATCTCGGATCTAACAGAGCACATTTAGCCATTAAGTAATTTGATTCAATCCCGGAAAATCTTCTTTGTATTTCATTTTCATAATGAGTTATTAACGTTTTTGCTATTAAATTATTTGTTATAGCTTTAAGTGTGCATAATGCTGATTTTAAACCTTTTACAATAATTATTACTTTTGATAGTGTAACATTTTTTTCTGCGCTCATTTCCGTCGTAATTTGTTCGAATGGTTTTAGTATGGAGCAGATTTCTTTTAATAAGTGCCAATCGACCTCTGAAAGCAACTCAACAGGGCAATTCAGTACACCTACAGTTGCTTTCAGAGATTCTTGAGTTTTCAAAAACCGCTCAAACATTAAAAATGTGGAATTCCATCTAGTAACAACGTCGTTTTTTAATTTTAAAGGGGTAGCATTTTCGTTCAACTGTGTCTGCATGGCTAAAAATTTGTTATTTGTTTTAGTGCTTTTATGAAAATATTCCACAGTTGCTTTTACTTTTTGACGAAGTGATCCTACATTTGGAAGGTCTAATCCACTCTGGACAATTAGATTTAGAAGGTGCGCAAAACAGCCTACATGCCCCCATTCTGTTAATTTTATTGCCGCTTTCATGTTTGCGGCATTATCTGTCGTAACCGCTACAATTTTATGTAAAATATTCCAGTCATTTACAACTCTCAATAAATCATCGCGTAAATTTTGTGCGGTATGACTTTGATCATATTGAACACACTCTAATAAGCAAGAATTTAGTTTCCAGTCTTCAGTAATAAAGTGGGCTGTATAGCTTATGTAACTGCATTGATTACTTGAAGTCCAAGAATCTGTAGTAAGACAAACTGAATCCGTCTTTGACAACAGAGTATTCAATTTTTCTTTTTGCACATTATATTTTTGTGGCAAAAACGAATTAGTAAAGGTAGATCGACTTGGCATTAGATAAGAAGGTTCAAGACCATTAACTAATTCTCTGAAGCCCCTATCCTGGACAATTGAAACGGGTTGAAGATCTTTAACTATCATATTTAATATTAAATCATTAATTTTTTGTTGCCTGGGCAACGAAATTGGTCTGACTATCATACTTAGAAGAGATGTTTGTACCTGACCTCTTCTTCGTTTTGTTTCTGATTGTATGCTGCTGCTTGTGCTTGTACTGTAATATTCGTCGATGTCGCTCATTGATAGTTGTTTAGAAGATAAAGGAGTTGATAGTTCATCATCTGTAAAAAAATATAAATTACTTTGCATTTTTGTGCTCTAGCATAGCAGTGACTGAGCTTGATTTAACAAAATATCGTTTAGATGCTTAAAAAATATTCTTTTTTACTAATTATTAAATTATTTACCTCCAACTGCTGTTGATTTTGACGGTGTAGATGCAGAAGCTGCTACTGGTAAAACATTTTTTTGAAGAAATGTGTGATGTCTCGCTTCCAAATGTTTTTTTAGATTAGAAGTTGAGCCTCCCTTATACGAATATTTGGACCCACATATATTGCATTTTGCACATCCTGGAGAAACAACCGAAAAGTGAAGCCATGTAGAGCTTCTTTTGACTTTTTCTTCCATTATAAATCTATAAAATATTTTTTCAATGTTTTAGCACATCTTCAATTCAACATATATATTTAATAGCATATTCCAAAAATTATAGTTAAAATAGCATGATTAGTTTTAAAAATAAATGTAAATGTAGGTACTTACTTGTTTAACGTTTTACACATTCACATATAAAAATGACGCATTTCCTTACCTTCACAAAATAGGGAATTCCCTTATTTTTATAAATTTTTGGAATATTTTAATATAGATATCTGTAATTACAAGCTATTTATTTTCCTACCTGCTAGTAGAGGGCGCAAGTTTGTATTCTTTAATGTCATTTAGGAACTTTATTTATTTACAAAAGTACTAAGTAATCAAATCAAAAGTAACGACTTGTCTCTCGGATTGTTATTCGTTACTTCGGGTATCATCGAGTAACGAGTACTCATGTACCGAATAGTTACATTTTCGACATCACTAAAAATTTTGCTGGTATAATCATATCATGTTTAAATGTCTTAGATTTATTTGTATAAAAGTCATATGAAATTGAAGATTTGCTCCTACTCAACAAAATATCTGATATCTCTTCATTACGAACACTATCTGATGATATTGTCGATGCACAGGCTTCTTGACAAAAGTCACTAGAAGATGTGCTAGTAATTACTTGTCCTTCACAAGAAATGTTAGAAGAATGATTTTTTTCCCTTAATTCATAAAAAAACTTCGTTTATAACCATTGTAAAGGCGTTTAGCCATAATTATAATAACTATTTTTTTCTTATATCCAAGGCCTCGGCTAGCAATCATAAACCAAAAGCTTCTCTCATTTCTATACGATCTCATAAAGCCCATATTATTTGGAGGCTGTAGTTCTTCATCAGTAGATAATATATTAAATAAAGTTTTTGCAAGTAAATTACTTGATATTACCATTTTTCTTTAAAAAATCTAGCAAGTAATTACAAAGATATATGAAATTAATATATAAAAATGAAAATTTACTTATATTATAATAAATAAGTAATCAAAAAATAAGAAAAGAAACCTATAAATAAAGAATCAGAAACACAGAGAAAAGTTTTATTTAAAACTGATTCATAAATGATACGTGATATCAAGAACTATAAAAATAGTAAAGTATAAAGATAGGTACACAAATAATATTTGAAAACTTGCGTACTAATGTCGAGGAGTATAAAAATACTACAGAACAAATGAAACAGTCAAAAAAATAACACCACTCATAGATCAAACTGAGAAACCAAATAAAGTGCAACAATATGGACGAATTACTGAAAGAAAAGCTTTACTTAATACTAAATTATCAGGTACATAAATGATATTTGAAAATTAGTAAAAAAAGAATATCAAAAAGTTTAAAAATACTACAGAAAAAAGAAGGTACCCAAATGATTGAAAACCATTATGAAGAAGTAGGTATGAAAATATTACAGGAAGATGGAGGTACACAAAATGATATTTGAAAACTTGCAAACCAATATCGAAAAGTATAAAAATACTACAGAAAAAAAATAAGACAGTCACTTTGAAAAATAATAAATTTAAATATAGAACAAAAAGCACAAATAATAACACTTATCACTACTCACAGATCAAACTGACTGAGAAACAGAAACCAAATAAAGAGCAAGAACACAGACATCGCCGGAGTACACCGTACACACGATAGCAAGAGTGGGTGGGGGGCTTCTAGTACGCCAGCTCACCAGGAGTTGCGTAGCGGCTAATTCTAGCTTCTAAACATTTTCGATCGTCTTTTATTTTAAAACTACAGGCTAAAACTTGATTTTCGTTTATTTTGAAAATAACTCATTTCTTGCTTACTATAAAAGATAAAGAAAAATGTTTTGATAACTTTTATATGATTTTTTATGTAGAATTACGTTGTGTAATTAGGTTTATTCAATACTCAATAATACTTGAGATAGAACACAAATTTAATATTTTTTAAATGGAAAAGTATGTTGGAAATAGTCTCATATTTTTCCGTATTTTATAAGCTTTTCAATGACGTATAACACTTCTACGTTCTTTTGTTTTAAACATTAATAAAACATTAATTATTATTTTTTGGGTGAAAAGAATTAATATATTAAGAAATAAATGAAATAATCAAATACGGATCATCGTTTGTTTTTCTATTTGTATATTTTTTCTAAAATTTATTTACTTTTGAGTATATTAAACCACAATTTTCGAATTGATTCAAAGTCAACTACAACGCCGACAAAAATTAATTAATTAGTTAATCCGAAAATAATTGACGAAATAAATTGAGAATTTTATTAATAGATTATTTATTATTATTCTACGGAGAAACATTAAAATTGGATAAAATATCAAAATGACAATATCAATCAATAGTACTTTAGTGGTACTAATTGTATTGCCTGTCAATTTTATGGGATTAGCTAAATGGGTATAATCTGGTCAAATGCATTTGTAGATATATACTTGTAAGTAAATATTAGTTTCTATGATTAATTTGGTAAGAGTCAAAATAATTTCTATGAACATATGTAAGGCTAGCCATGGTCTAAGGGGGCATAATCTGGGCTAACATGCATTTGTTGATATACATTTATGTTCAATTTAATAACGTTCTTAATAGTTGTAATAAGTTATTAGATTTAGTTATTGGGAATATTGAGTGTCAGGTTGAAAATTCAGATATTAATTTAGTAACAGTGGATAATTATCATCCGACATTGCAGATCGAAGTGGATATTAAGACAAATAGCAACTCTAATTTTCCACTTAACAAACGTCAAAAAAATTATAATTTCAAAAAAGCTAATTTTCTTGATCTATACAAAAGTATATATGAAACTGACTGGTCTCCATTATTATTAATGAATGATGTAGAAGAAATATGTAAAGCTTTTTATGATATTTTAGAAAATTACTTTGATGATTTTGTGCCTACTTTCAAGGTAAAAAATTTAAGTAATCGATCCTTTCCTTGCTGGTTCACTAAAGACAGTAAAATAAATATTAAAAAGAAATTTAACGCACACAGGAAATTTAAGAAACACCAATGTCAGTCTGACTTGATCGAGTTCAAAAATATGAGGAGACTTGTAAAAACGCAAATTGAAAATGCGCATCAATTATATATATCAAACATTGAAAATCAAATAAAAACTGACTCAAAGCAATTCTGGTCATATATTCAATCCAAGAAGAATAGTTCGCGCATTCCATGTGCGATGAAGTTGGATGATAATCATTTCAATGATCCTTTAACTATTGTTAATAGTTTTGCTCAATATTTCAAAAGTGTGTATATACAATCCAGTCAAGGTAATAATTCTAGACTTGAAACCGATTTTTTAAATTATCTCCCATCTGTTGAAATTAACGAAATTACAGAGAATGACGTATTGCAAGCTATTAGAAGGTTATCAAATAAAACAACTGCCGGTGTAGATCAAATACCTAGTTTTGTAATTAAAGATTGTTCTTCTGCACTTGTAACACCCTTGGTACATATATTTAATATTATTTTAGAAAAATCTGTATTCCCAAATATGGAAGAGCTCGAGATTTTTTTAGATTCAATATCGTGCGATATTTTGTGTCTTTCTGAACACTGGCTCTTGGAACATGAACCCCCTTCCTATAACATTAAAGGTTTTGAACTAGCATGCTCTTTTACCCGAAGTTGTCATATACATGGAGGTGTTATAATCTATTATAATACAAAAATCAATTTCCAAATTATTGACTTTATAAAGGACTTTAATATGGAACTCACTTTTGAATGCTGTGGGATAAAGTTTAAATATATGAATATTATGCACTATGTTGTAGTAATATATAGGTCACCTGACTCAAATTTAAACTTATTTTTAAAACAATTAGATACATGTATATCAAAAATTTTAGTAAAGAATCTGGACGCAAATATATTTGTTCTGAGGGACTTTAATGTCAATGTACTTATAGATAGCAACGAGAAAAAAACTTTCTTAGATACTGTGCACATACATAACTTACACCACACAATAAATGAACCAACTCGCATCACAGCAAATAGTAAAACTTGTGTGGATAACATTCTCACTAATACCTCTCAGAATGAATATACTACGAAAGTCATCCACAATAATATTTCTGATCATTCAGCTCAACATATAACGGTAAACTACACAAATCTAAGTAATCCAAATAATAACTCAAATATTGTTACAAGAAGAATATTCTCCGAAGGCAATATGGAACAGTTTAAATTTTTACTTTCAAAGGAAACGTGGCACGATGTTTTAAATGAAGTTGATGTAAACCAATCCTTTAATAATTTTATGGAAACTTTTATGCATTGTTTTGAAATATCTCACCCGCAAACAAAAACAAACATTAATCGTAATAAAAATAAATCGTGGATAACCGATGATATCAAGTTATACTCTCAAAAAATTAAACAGTTGTACGATTTTTATAAAGTTGGGCTCATTAACAAAGAAACATGTAATACCTACAAACACGAATATCGTAACCATATACATAAAGCAAAAAAAGAATTTAATGTAAACAATATTAAAAATTGTAATAATAATACCAAAAAAATATGGAATTGTATAACTAACAATCTAAACGACAATTCCACTAGTAAGAAAAAAATTAGTAATCTCACTGACGGCACAAAAACAGTTATTAATTCAGGAGATATTGCAAATATGTACAATAATTACTTTATAAATCTTCCACAGAATATTCAATACAACTTACCCCCTAGTTCTCACCAGAACTCTAATTTCATTGTAAAAACATGTTCAGCATCTATTTTTCTAGATCCCATTACCGAACCCGAACTCATTTCTCTAATTAAATCACTAAAAAATTCTTTTTCTGCAGGAATTGATGAAATCTCCAGTAACATATTGAAAAGTTGTTATGAACAAATTCTCACACCACTACTGCATTCTTTAAATCTATCCATCTCAACTGGTACATTTCCAGAGATGTTAAAATCGGTTAAAGTTATTGCTTTACATAAAAAAGGTGATAGAAATAATGTTTCAAACTATCGACCTATTGCCATAGTTTCTGTTTTTCATAAACTTTTTGAAAAGGTTATGTTGCCGAGAATTCTGACATTCCTCAAAAAGAATCAGATCTTAATTAGAGAACAACATGGCTTCAGAAAAGGTTGCAGCACAACATCTGCCTTATTAAATTTTTTGGATCACATTTATAACGCAATAGATACAGGTAGTAACATATATGGCATATTTTTAGATCTGTCGAAGGCCTTTGACTGCGTAAACCATGAAAAGCTACTGGGTATTTTGGAAAGTTATGGCTTTAGAGGGACTTGTACTGATTGGTTTCGCTCATATCTCTGTAACAGAGAACAAATTGTTTCATGATAGTCAAAAGTCCGATCCTTTATCAGTGAACTGCGGTGTTCCACAAGGTTCAATTTTGGGACCAATATTATTCATATTATATATTAATGGAATTATAAATATGCTTCACAACAACAATTTCATCTTATATGCTGATGATGTTGCTTTTCTATCGTCAACAGTACATGAAATATCAAACATTGTTGAGAACTTATCTTCTTGGTTTGCTTCATTAAATATTGCACTTAACATTAATAAATCAACAATGATTAGTTTTTCAAGTACTAATAGGGAAAATAACACAACTATAAATTACAATGGGCAATCATTAGTAAATGTTAATAATACCAAAGTTTTAGGATTGCATATACAGGATAACCTAAAGTGGAATACACATGTAGATTCTATTTGTGGTACTTTATCTTCTTTGTGTTATGTAATCAAAAGACTAAAACATATGACAGATGTGCATATAACAAAAAAAAATTATTTTACTAAATTTTATTCCATATTATGTTACGGAATAATTTTCTGGGGAAATTCTTCTTATGCGACACGTGTTTTTAAAATTCAAAAACATGCGGTGAGAAACATATTTTCATTAAATAAAAGATCATCATGCAGGGACATTTTTAAAACAGAAGGATTCTTAACTTTACCTTGTATTTATATTTATAATGTTATTCTACTTATTAAAAATAACATAAATAAACTACCTACAAAAAGTGACGTACACGGCTACGATACTCGTGGAAAACTAAATCTACAAGTACCAAAAATTAGGCTAAATAAAACAAAAAGTAACCCAAATTATTATGGATTGGTATTGTACAATAAATTGCCCCAAACATTTAAAGATATTACCGACCTTAATAAATTTAGAAGAGAAATAAAGAAATTTTTAATTGCAAAAGCGTAAGCGAATTTTTAAGTGATAAATACTAATTGTGTATTCCTGTATTGTACATTTTGTCTTTGCATTGTACATTTTATTCTTATGTTTTGACTATTCCTATACCGCTGTATATGGTCTTTGGAAAATAAATTATTATTATTATTATTATTATTATTATTATTATTATTATTATTATTATTATTATTATTTGGAAAATCGCACGTATATGTCCTATTCATAAATCTGGAGATGTCTCAAATATTAAAAATTATAGACCTGTGTCCATATTATGCAATTTGTCAAAAGTATTCGAAACCATTATACACAATAAATTAAGTTTTAAATTAAGTCCATTCATATCGTCATTTCAACATGGATTTGTTGAAAAAAAATCTACGGTGACAAACTTAGCAGTAATATCACATTATATTACATCAGTGGTGGATAAAGGGGGGCAAGTAGACGTAATCTACACTGACTTTCATAAAGCTTTCGACCAAATCGATCATGGTTTATTGTTGCAAAAATTACAGTCTTTTGGTCTTAACTTAAATTTAATTTATTTGCTTCAATCATATTTATCTAATAGAAAGCAATTTGTTAAATATAATGGTTTCCAATCGGAGTATTTCACCCCTACTTCTGGCGTACCACAAGGCTCGGTATTAGGACCCTTTTTATTTATATTATATATCAACGACCTAAGCAATCTTATTAATATGTGTGATCATCTGTTTTACGCAGATGATTTAAAAATATACTGCTCAATCAGGAATGAATTAGACTGTCATAGGCTCCAATGTCAGTTGGACCAAATTTTCGAATGGTGTAACCAACACAATTTAAAACTGAACTCTGAAAAATGCAAAACTTTGTCATATTATAAAATAAAAAATCCAATTTTGTTTAATTATCATATTAATAACATTGTACTAGAAAGACCATCTCATTTTAAGGATCTTGGAGTTATTTTTGAACCAGATATGTCTTTTGTAATACATGTTACAGAATTGGTTAGTTCTGCTTTTAAAATACTTGGATTCATATTTAGGAACTGTAAACAATTTTGTAACGTGAACACAATTATAATATTGTTCAATAGTTATGTTCGTTCCAAATTAGAATATGGAGCATTAATATGGTATCCAAATTATGACCGGTACATTACTAGAGTTGAAGCTGTACAAAAACGTCTCCTGAAGTATTTAGCATTTAAATGTGATCATATCTATCCTGCACGAGGTTCAGATTATAACAATTTATTAGTACGTTTTAACTTTAAATCATTAGAAACACGTAGAATCTGTCAGTCAATTATATTTTTGTTAAAACTGCTGCAATACAAAATTAATTGTCCTGCCTTGTTAGAGAATATTGAAATTCATGTACCACGTCTAACATCAAGACATACAGTATATTTTCAATGTCCTAGAGCGAGGACAAATACACAAACCAGATCTCCGATCTATATAATGTGCATCAACATCAATAAAATTGTTAGTGATATAGATGTATTCACAATATCACCATATTCCGTTATATATGTATTTTCGAATTTGGAAAAAATTTAGACATTTATTATGTAATAATATGTTATATTTTGTATTTTTTTTTTATCTCTGTATGTATATTCCTTTCAAAATTTACTTTGATGCATGTAACTGTACTTTGTCCTTTATATGGTGTACACTGTTGGGCAAATAAATTATTATTATTATTATAAATAATAGTTTCTCTGGTTAATTTGGCGAGAGTCAAATTAATTTCTACTTACACATGATTATCGCAGTCCTGCCAGTATATCCTGTTACTTTTGTAAGGGTAACCACAATCTAAGGGGGCATAATCTGGGCTAACATGCATTTGTTGATATACATTTATACATAAATAATAGTTTCTCTGGTTAATTTGGCGAGAGTCAAAATAATTTCTACTTACGCATGATTATCGCAGTCCTGCCAGTATATTCTGTTAATTTTACAAGGCTAGCCATGGTCTAAGTGGGCATAATCTGGGCTAACATGCATTTGTTCATATACATTTATACATAAATAATGGTTTCTCTGGTTAATTTGGTGAGAGTCAAAATAATTTCTACTTACACATGTTTGTCGCAGTCCTGCCAGTATATCCTGTTAATTTTATAAGGCTAGCCATGGTCTAAGGGGGCATAATCTGGGCTAACATGCATTTGTTAATATGCATATATACGTAAATAATAATTTCACGGGTTAATTTGGCGAGAGTCAAAATAATTTCTACTTACGCATGTTTGTCTTAGTCCTGCCAGTATATCCTGTTAATTTTGTAAGGCTAGCCATGGTCTAAGGGGGCACAATCTGGGCTAACATGCATTTGTTCATATACATATATACGTAAATAATAGTTTCTCTAGTTAATTTGGCGAGAGTCAAAATAATTTCTACTTACACATGTTTGTCGCAGGCCTGCCAGTATATCCTGTTAATTTTGTAAGGCTAACCATGGTCTAAGGGGGCATAATCTGGGCTAACATGCATTTGTTAATATGCATATATACGTAAATAATAGTTTCTCGGGTTAATTTGGCGAGAGTCAAAATAATTTCTACTTACGCATGTTTGTAAGGCTAGCCATGGTCTAAGGGGGCATAATCTGGGCTAACTTGCATTTGTTCATATACATATATACGTAAATAAAAGTTTCTCAGATTAATTTCGCGACAGTCAAAATAAATTCTACTTACGCATGTTTGTCGCAGTCCTGCCAGTATATCCTGTTAATTTTGTAAGGCTAGCCATGGTCTAAGGGGGCATAATTTGGGCTAACATGCATTTGTAGATATACATTTATACATAAATAATAGTTTCTCTGATTAATTTGGCGAAAGTCAAAATAATTTCTACTTACATATATTTGTCGTAGTCCTGCCAGTATATCCTGTTAATTTTGTGAGGCCAGCCATGGTCTAAAGGGGGCATAATCTGGGCTAACATGCATTTGTTGATATACATTTATAAGTAAATAATAGTTTTTCTGATTAATTTGACGAGAGTCAAAACAATTTCTACATACATCAGTTTGACGTAGTCCTGTCAGTATATCCTGTTAATTTTGTAAGGCTAGCCATTGTCTAAAGGGGCATAATCTGGGCTAACATGTATTTGTTCATATACATTTATAAGTAAATAATAGTTTTTCTGATTAATTTGGCGAGATTCAAAACAATTTCTACTTAGATAAGTTTGTCGTAGTCCTGCCAGTATATCCTGTTAATTTTGTAAGGCTGGACATGGTCTAAGGGGGCAAAATCTGGGCTAACATGCACTTGTTGATATACATTTATACGTAAATAATAGTTTCTCTGATTAATTTGGCGAGAGTCAAAATAATTTCTACTTATATATATTTGTCGTAGTCCTGCCAGTATATCTTGTTAATTTTGTAAGGCTAGCCATGGTGTAAGGGGGCATAAACTGGGCTAACATGCATTTGTTGATATACATTTATAAGTAAATAGTAGTTTCTCTGATTAAATTGGCGAGAGTCAAAATAATTTCTACTTACATATATTTGTCGTAGTCCTGCCAGTATATCCTGTTAATTTTGTAAGGCTAGCCATGGTCTAAGGGGGCATAATCTGGGCTAACATGCATTTGTTGATATACAATCATACGTAAATAATAGTTTCTGTGGTTAATTTGGCGAGAGTCAAAATTATTTCTACTTACATATGTTTTCTGTAGTCCTGCCAGTATATCCTGTTAACTTTGTAAGGCTAGCCATGGTCTAAGGGGACAAAATCTGGGCTAACATGCATTTGTAGATATACATTTATAAGTAAATAATAGTTTCTCTCATTAATTTGGCGAGAGTCAAAATAATTTCTACTTAAATATATTTGTCGTAGTCCTGCCAGTATATCCTGTTAATTTTGTAAGGCTGAACTGGTCTAAGGGGGCAAAATCTGGGCTAACATGCATTTGTTGATATACATTTATACGTAAATAATAGTTTGTCTGATTAATTTGGCGTGAGTCAAAATAATTTCTACTTGCATATATTTGTTGTAGTCCTGCCAGTATATCCTGTTAATTTTGTAAGGCATAATCTAGGCTTACATGCATTTGTTGATATACAATTATACGTAAATAATAGTTTCTCTGATTAATTTGGCGAGAGTCAAAATAATTTCTACTTACATATGTTTTCTGTACTCCTGCCAGTATATCCTGTTAACTTTGTAAGGCTAGCCATGGTCTATGGGTACAAAATCTGTTGATATACATTTATAAGTAAATAATAGTTTCTCTGACTAGTTTCGCGAGAGTCAAAATAATTTCTACTTACATATATTTGTCGTAGTCCTGCCAATATATCCTGTTAATTTTGTAAGGCTATCCATGGTCTAAGGGGGCATAATCTGGGCTAACGTGCATTTGTTGATATACATTTATAAGTAAATAATAGTTTCTCTGATTAATTTGGTGAGAGTCAAAACCATTTCTACTTACATATATTTGTCGTAGTCCTGCCAGTATATCCTGTTAATTTTGTAAGGTTAGCCATGGTCTAAGGGGGCATAATCTGGGCTAACATGCATTTATTGATATACAATTATACGTAAATAATAGTTTCTCTGGTTAATTTGGCGAGAGTCAAAATTATTTCTACTTACATATGTTTTCTGTAGTCCTGCCAGTATATCCTGTTAACTTTGTAAGGCTAGCCCTGGTCTAAGGGGACAAAATCGGGGCTAACATGCATTTGTAGATATACATTTATAAGTAAATAATAGTTTCTCTCATTAATTTGGCGAGAGTCAAAATAATTTCTACTTACATATATTTGTCGTAGTCCTATCAGTATATCCTGTTAATTTTGTAAGGCTAGCCTTGGTCTAAGGGGGCATAATCTGGGCTAACATGCATTTGTTGATATACATTTATAAGTAAATAATAGTTTCTCTGATTAATTTGGCGAGAGTCAAAATAATTTCTACTTACATATATTTGTCGTAGTCCTGCTAGTATATCCTGTTAATTTTGTAAGGCTAGCCATGGTCTAAGGGGGCATAATCTGGGCTAACATGCATTTGTTCATATACATTTATACGTATATAATAGTTTCTCTGATTAAATTGGCGAGAGTCAAAATAATTTCTACTTAAATATATTTTTCGTAGTCCTGCCAGTATATCTTGTTAATTTTGTAAGGCTGGACATGGTCTAAGGGGGCAAAATCTGGGCTAACATGCAATTGTTGATATACATATATAAGTAAATAATAGTTTCTCTGATTAGTTTCGCAAGAGTCAAAATAATTTCTACTTACATATATTTGTCGTAGTCCTGCTAGTATATCCTGTTAATTTTGTAAGGCTAGCCATGGTCTAAGGGGGCATAATCTGGGCTAACATGCATTTGTTGATATACATTTATAAGTTAATAATAGTTTCTCTGATTAATTTGGCGAGAGTCAAAATAATTTCTACTTACATATTTTTGTCGTAGACCTGCCAGTATATGCTGTTAATTTTGTGAGGCTAGTCATGGTCTAAGGGGACAAAATCTGGGCTAACATGCATTTGTAGATATACATTTACAAGTAAATAATAGTTTCTCTGATTAATTTGGCGAGAGTCAAAATAATTTCTACTTGCATATATTTGTCGTAGTCCTGCCAATATATCCTGTTAATTTTGTAAGGCTAGAGATGGTCTAAGGGGGCATGATCTGGGCTAACATGCATTTGTTGATATACAATCATACGTAAATAATAGTTTCTCTGGTTAATTTGGCGAGAGTCAAAATTATTTCTACTTACATATGTTTTCTGTAGTCCTGCCAGTATATCCTGTTAACTTTGTAAGGCTAGCCATGGTCTAAGGGGACAAAATCTGGGCTAACATGCATTTGTAGATATACATTTATAAGTAAATAATAGTTTCTCTCATTAATTTGGCGAGAGTCAAAATAATTTCTACTTACATATATTTGTCGTAGTCCTGCCAGTATTTCCTGTTAATTTTGTAAGGCTAGCCTTGGTTTAAGGGGGCATAATCTGGGCTAACATGCATTTGTTGATATACATTTATAGGTAAATAATAGTTTCTCTGATTAATTTGGCGAGAGTCAAAATAATTTCTACTTACATATATATTTGTCGTAGTCCTGCTAGTATGTCCTGTTAATTTTGTAAGGCTAGCCATGGTCTAAGGGGGCATAATCTGGGCTAACATGCATTTGTTGATATACATTTATACGTAAATAATAGTTTCTCTGGTTAATTTGGCGAGAGTCAAAATTATTTCTACTTAAATATATTTGTCGTAGTCCTGCCAGTATATCCTGTTAATTTTGTAAGGCTAGTCATGGTCTAAGGGGACAAAATCTGGGCTAACATGCATTTGTAGATATACATTTATAAGTAAATAATAGTTTCTCTGATTAATTTGGCGAGAGTCAAAATAATTTCTACTTACATATATTTGTCGTTGTTCTGCCAGTATATCCTGTTAATTTTGTAATGCTAGCCATGGTCTAAGGGGGCATAATCTGGGCTAACATGCATTTGTTGATATACATTTATAAGTAAATAATAGTTTCTCTGATTAATTTGTCGAGAGTCAAAATAATTTCTACTTACATATATTTGTCGTAGTTCTGCCAGTATATACTGTTAATATTGTAAGGCTAGCCGTGGTCTAAGGGGGCATAATCTGGGCTAACATACATTTGTTGATATACATTTATAAGTAAATAATAGTTTCTCTGATTAATTTGGCGAGAGTCAAAATAATTTCTACTTACATATATTTGTCGTAGTCCTGCCAGTATATCCTGTTAATTTTGTAAGGCTAGCCATGGTCTAAGGGGGCATAATCTGGACTAACATGCATTTGTTGATATACATTTATAAGTAAATAATAGTTTCTATGATTAATTTGGCGAGAGTCAAAATAATTTCTACTTGCATATATTTGTCGTAGTCCTGCCAGTATATTCTGTTAATTTTTGTATTTTGTACAAATACCACACAGTAAGTTTCTTGTAAAAGATTCTATATTTCCAGTACATTACATTCAATCAGTTTTATGTGTTTTGTTCAAATTATTTTGTATGACTAAATTGATGAATGTTTAACTAGTATTTAAGCAAATATAAGTTTCCTCTATTAAATACTTGTCATTCATTAGCTTTAATATTTAAAAAATATATATTATATTTATGTTAGAAACATATGATGGGGGTCACGTGGCCATGTGCCTGATTGTCTGGTCGCTAATTTGGGGACCCAGAATCGTTCCCGACCGACGCCAAAATTTATTTCAACTTTTAAATGCCACAATATTGACCGCTGTGACGCACTCTCCACCCCAGCAGTGAGTGTCCGTGAGGTGACACCTAATGAGCGCCCGGATGGTACAAATATTTCATCATTACCAAAATCTGTGTACAATTCAGACTGGCACACCCAGCATAAGCATGGGGTAAATATGCTGTGATGATATATTTATTTATAGACACAAGTGTACTTCATTAAAAATTAAAATGAATAATGTTTAGAAAAGATAAATGTATATAAACAATTATAATATGTTATGATTATTATTATAAATTATTACTTCTATTACTAGTAATAATAAATATAACTGTGTATAGCAAATCACATTCCAAGTTTGTTAGAATGAAGTAAATTGATATTCATGTAAGTGTCATCTATCTGGCCTTGGTTTGCAATGGGATAGGTTTGTTCACAACTGATCTTATTATAGTTTGGCCGCCAGAACTTCGCCGCCAGTTTCAGCCTGGTCCTAATTTTTAATATTAATATCTATTAAATGTACAATTTGTACATTATAAAAGACTAATCATCGTCTGTCTGAGATTCTTCCAAGTGTTTAAGTTACATTTTGTACAGTGTTATGAGAAAGAGTACTAACAGTATTTCAAGCTGCTGGATGCCTGTACACTCAGTATTATGAGAAACATTAATACCATTTCGGTTGTAGGAAAAATGTTGTATGCAACACGTGTGTAAAATAGTATTTTTTGTCTCGTGTTACAATTTCTGCATGAGGCTGCGCCTCATGCGTAAAACATCGCACTCGACCAAAAAAGTACTGCTTTACACACTTGTTACATAAATAACTATTAAATGGGAAAATATGTTGAAAATAAACTGATCTTTTTCCTTAAACTTTTCAATGACAAGTACACTTTCTTTTGTTTTAAACATTCGTAAAACACGAATTATAAATTTTTTGGGTAAAAAAAATTAAATATATTTCGAAACAAATCAAAAATTTAATTACTGATCATCATTTGTTTACAATGTTTCTATATCTATTAATAAATTTCTCAATTTATTTTGTCAATTATTCGAAAAATGTGGTTTAATATGCTCTCTAAAGTGAATAAATTTAAAAAATATATAAAAAACATTTAAAAACAAGCGATGATCTGGGGTCTCGTGGCCGACGCCAAATATTTTGAATTTTAAATGGCACTAAATTGACCCCTGTTGTGCACTCTCCTAATTTGGCGAGTCAAAATAATTTCTACTTACATATGTTTGGCGTAGTCATGCCAGTATATCCTGTTAATTTTGTAAGGTTAGCCATGGTCTAAACGGACATAATCTGGGCTAACATGCATTTGTTGATATACATTTATAAATAAATAACAGTGTCTCTGATTAATTTGGCAATTTGGCGAAAGTCAAAATAATTTCCATATACATATATTTGTCGTAGTCCTGCCAGTATATCCTGTTAATTTTGTATGGCTAGCCATGGTCTAAGGGGGCATAATCTGGGCTAACATGCATTTGTTGATATACATTTATAAGTAAATAACAGTTTCCCTGATTAATTTGGCGAGAGTCAAAATAATTTCTACCTACATCTATTTGTCGTAGTCCTGCCAATATATCCTGTTAATTTTGTAAGGCTAGCCATGGTCTAAGGAGGCATAATCTGGGCTAACATGCATTTGTTGGTGTACATTTCTAAGTAAATAATAGTTTCTCTGATTAATTTGGCGAGACTAAAATAATTTCTATTTACATTTGTTTGTCGTAGTCCTGTCCTGCTAGTATATCCTGTTAATTTTGTAAGGCTAGCCATGGTCTAAGGGGGCATAATTTCGGCTAACATGTATTTGTTGGTATACATTTATAAGTAAATAATAGTTTCTCTGATTAATCCACCCCAGCAGTGATTGCCCTTGAGGTGACGCCTAATAAGCGCCCGGATGGTACAAATATTTCATTATTACCAAAATCTCTGTACAACGCAGACTGGCACAGCCAGCATGGGGGAAATATGCAGTGATGATATATTTATTTATAGACACAAGTGTACTTCATTAAAAATTATAAGGAATAATGGTTTTATATATATATATATATATATATATATATATATATATATATATATATATATATATATATATATATATATATATATATATATATATATATATATAATTTATAGAAAAGATAAATGTATATAAAAAATTATATGTTATGATTATTATTATAAATTATTACTTCCATTACTAGTAATAATAAATATAACTATAGAAAATCACATTCAAAATTTGTTAGGATTAAGTAAATTGATATTCATGTAAGTGTTATCTATCGGGTCTTGGTTTGCAACGGGATCGGTTTGTTCACAACTTATTATAGTTTGGCCGCTAGAACTTCGCCGCCAGTTTCAGCCTGGCAATGTGTACAAATTCTCACCCGCGTGGTGAATATTAGTGCTCGTTTTCTTTTATTATCTTGAATAGCACTTGCTTCAATAGTTCAAAACTTCTCAGTCATCTATCGCACTTTTTTGCGATTGCTCTCTTCTCCGGACGGGTCAATGATCTTTAAACTGTTTTTATTTGCGCTACCTGCTATATTTTGTATTTTCTCGTCGCCAATGTTATATTTGTGGGTTTTATAAATAAATACTAATTGAATCTTGTTACTTATTAACCTTTATTTTATCAATCGTCAGCGTCACTACTCTTACTTGTCGTACTACCAACTGCCAACTGTTACAATACACTACAAACCATATCTAATTCTAGCATGTTAGTTTTTGTTTGAAATATCTGTAAAGGTTAGAATTTTTGTTAGTGTTATAACTTGTATCATAGATGGCACTGTAGCATAAAGCTTGATATACATATTACACACATTATGCAAACGAGATCACAAGAATTCCTAACAAAAAACAGTTCTTTTCAGATATTTCCTGAACCTTAAAACTTTGTGCGATTCATTATACATTTAAATTTAGAGTATAAAATAATATGCACGTCTTTAGATTAAGATTTCTAAACACGCTAAAAAGCTCGTTTTAGACAGTTTCTTGGCAATAATGGAACCTTCATACGTCGGTATGTCAAAACCAATGTTTCTTTGACATTTTTCTGAACTTCAATTAAATACGACGTCCAAATTCGTATTGATCGCATATTTACAGGTGTAGACAATAAACAAAAGTCAAAGTCACCGAATTTTTTGGAATTATACAAAAAGTATGCAGTATGCTGCTTTACGCGTCTATGCCAACCCAAAATTGAACACAAACTTTTTTTTATAAAAATGAGAAATGTTACATCGATAATTCAGTGGAAAATAAATTATAAATTGCAAACTAAATTTTGTTTTGTGATAGAGAGACCTCAACTTCTAACCAAATTCAGAATAACACAGAGCAAATACAAGTTGTTCAAGAAAAACGCCCGAGAATCAGTGTTAATAATTGTCTAAATTGTAACCATAATATTTATTATTCAAAATAAAAATTAGAGCTAGTATGATATATTAAATCGCCCTAGGGCCAAAAAGTCATAATTACGCCTGCAAATTGGGTTATAAATATGTACTTTTTGGCTCCCACACATTAAAAAGCCTCCTTTTAATAGATTTGTGGAAAAATCCCTTTTTTTCACAGGTTGGTTTCAATTTTTTCGAAAATTTATTGATAAGTAACCTAATTCTTTAGAATTTTTCCTTAATATACTTTTAGGGGTATGGAAGCTGCTGTATTCACCACTGTAGAAAAAAATTTAACTGCCAAAATAACAGAGTTTATGCTCGCAGCTCTTGGTCTCGGGAAGCTGCAGAGAAAATCCAACGTGATCGAGATGAGCCGTCAGAGGAACATTGCCCTCATAACTCTAACGCCATGTGATTTTTATGGGGCTATTTCAAAGCAACGGTTTACAAACACCATCCTACAATCCTGCTTCAGCTGAAAAATCTTATTCGGTAGAAAATAGCCCGAATGTTGAAACGTGTAGAGAGGAGCTTCAGAAATCGGTTGCATTGGTACATAGAGAACGGTAGTCATCACCTTCAAGATATTTTATTTTAAAACTGCATGATTGAACACTTACAATTATATTGTTTCATTAACTAAAAATAAATTGTGTCTATCAGCAACACTTTTTATTTTATTTGCCTATAAAAAAGTAAGTTTCCAATCTCCATCCTGTATTTTTGAAATTTTATAAACACCAGTAATTTGCCATGGAATTGACATAAATTTCCAAATAAATACACAATTTTTCAACTGTCTGAATAATACCATTGAATTATTTATAGCAGGGAACCAAACAATTCTCTTAACATTTATCATCATTTATTGATAATTCCCTATCATTATCTTAAATTTTGTGCCTGATATGTGCTTTTGATAAAGATAAATAGATATTAAATGTAGTCTTCTTCTTCTTCCATTGGCGCTACAACCCTTCGTGGGTTTTGGCCTCCTCAACTACTTTGCTCCATCTTTTCCTGTCAACAGCAACGGTCTTCCATCCTTGTATTCCCATGACTTTCAGATCTGTTTCCACGTCTGTAAGCCATCTCTTTCTCGGTCTTCCCCTGGCTCTTGTTTCGACTGGTTTCCAATCTGTTATCTGCTTTGTTGTTCTGTTAGGCTCCATTCTATGCACATGGCCTAGCCACCTTAATCTTTTAAATGTAGTAATCTGTATTGGTTCATGTTGTATTCATTGTTACTGTGACGTTTTAAACCAATAAAAGCCTCTTAGGTAGAAGTATTGCAAATCTATTACATTCATAAAGCCGGAAGGGTTACTACATCGATTTTTTTTATTATTTATTACCTTACTAACTGTCCGTCGTCAAGGAAAAATAGTAAACAAATGGGTAACTATGGATGAAATATGACATGCAAAGTTACAATGTTGGGGTTTAATCTTTTATTTTATTTACATCTGTAAAAATGTAAAGGATCATGAAATAAATGTATTTTGTAATGATTACACCTACTTAATTTTATTCACCACTTAAATTGGCGAAAAAATTCAAAGTATCTGAAATAAAAAAGCTAAGAGTGGAGGAAAACATTAAACTGTCATATGTGTTTATACGGCGCTTTTATATAATATAAATATATTTTGTTTAATTACTTGTGTGTTCCTGGCGTGTTTATGTTATATATACATAAATATCTTAATGAATTAGCTGTAGCAAAAGACAAAATATAGAATTTATAAGTAATTGTGATATTTTAATTAAAGTTGTGTGGACATTTAGAAGTGCCCGAAATAATAACAATACATAGGTTTCCTACTAATAAAATTTTAAAATAAAAGTGAAATGTTGCACTTTGAACCTTTGAACTATGGATGAAATATGAAATGTAAAGTTACAATATTGGGTTTTAATCTTTCATTTTATTTACATCTGTAAAAATGTAAAGAATCATGAAATAAATGTATTTTGTAATGATTACACCTCGCTTTATTAATACCTACTTAATTTTACTCACCAGTTAAATAACATTTAAAATTTTGACAGCAATTTACATCAGTTGAAAAGAAATATATTTCATTTCTAATACGAAAGCCATCTGTTGACTGAAAGCTGCAATATTTGTTTGAAATTATGTGGGATAATTTATGAATCATGCAGTGCATGAATTTTACAGATATGCATGATCTTGTATCAGAAGAAGACGCGGCAAATTAAACAAAAAAACAATTTCTAACGGAAGCAGTACATATGCATTTTATAGTTTTGCATGGTTTGGTGTCCCCAGAAAACGCGGGAAATTTAAACGAAAGACAATTTCTTTATTAAGCAAGGCATGCATTTTATAAATATGAATGATTTGGTGTTCACAGAAAACGCCGTAAATTTAAATAAGACAACCTCTCACCACAACAAGTTATGCATTTTATGGGTTTGCATTATTTTGTGTTTGTCGATGGCACAGGCCCGTAGTCAGGGGGTGGCCAGGTGGGGCTGAGCCCCACCTACGAACTGACCAAGCCCCACCTAGAAAAATCTTAAAAATATCTTAACTAAATTGTTTGTATTATTGACATTTAAGTACCTACATTGTCGATTATAGTGAAAGAGTTTGGGACCAACGACCAAACATAAATAGACAAATCATTCCCTATCCCTTCCCAATGAATGTTTTGATTTCGGCTGGCCAGAAAGAGACAACTAGAGATAGAGATATGTTTAGTCTAGTTCGAGCATTTCTCACTAGAGGCTAAGGCTACCAGTATGCATCATTATTTTCGGTGATAATTAATCATTTGCAGTTTTAATAATATTATTATGAAGCACTAAATATTGTTATTTTTTATTCCTCTACCTTAGAACAAGTTTTGCAGTTCAAAGATCGTATTATTAAAATATTAATGAACTTAGAATCTCAAGAAATGTCAAATTCAAATTTCAATATTTAATTTTACCTTTATGTTTAAAGAACGATTTTTTTAAAAATATTTATTTGAATATTATGTTCTGCTTTAAAATCATATTTTGTTAAAATTGATATTATTTGTCATTATTATTAAATAATGAAATTTGAAATTTTTAAAACACCGTTTTAATTAAAACAAGGCTTGTGATATCAACTATTAATTTTAGTATGGACCCGGATAAAATAGTTTAGCAAATTTAACGTTTCTTGCATTTGAAGGATCTCGCACGAAAAATGTTGATTTACAAAGTTTTTTTTTCAAACGTCATAAAAATGGCATCTTTTGTGACTTGATTCACAAAGTAGAAGTTTCATTTCTACGCCGCCGGCGTAGAAATAAGCTATTTCTACTCCGGCGGCGTAGAAATAAAATAAATAAATATCCATAGAAACTATATAGAATCAGCCAATAAGAAGTAACTTGTACAATAGAAATCTGTATTATCGCCCTAAATGTCACTATAACTCACTAGATAACCTAAGAATAAAGTTACTGACTTATAAGATTTAAATTGATAACCTATAAAATGAAATATAGACAGTTTACATACTTTTAACGAAATAACAAATAATATAATTAAAGTACAGTAGACGTACAGATTACAATAACAGGGACGGTAATAAAGGTAAGAATACTTTGAATTAAAGTGATACAAAAAGATTATATTGTAGGAAGATGAATTGAAATATAGATAGAAATGTAAAATTTAGGCATAAGATTAACAAAATGAATGAATTACATTCCTTAAATAAAGAAGAAAAGTATGGGAATATCGCCAAATATTTCTCATCTGAAACATCAAATAAGAACGTAAGCATGAAGTTTTAAATAATTGCCAATATTTATCCCATGTTTAATGTTTATCATTGAATATTGTGACCACATAGTTGAGCTTTTCATTTTACATTGATTCGCCGTTTCCGAAAAGTATGCCGAGAATAATTTTTAATATTTTTCTCATCACACCAATGAAGAAATCTCTTATACACCGCTGCATAGAACTTGCTAGACTTAGTTGGGAACAATTTATCAATAGCAGCCTTCTCTAATTCCACAACTTCAGGAGGTGTACATTTTAATTTTTCAAATTGCAACATTTTCAATTTCACACAAAGAGGATATAAAATTATACAATTCTTTTCAAACGTCAAAATGTAAAAGTGTGAAAATTTTCACTTGAATGTTTATAACAAAAACTGAACACACGAAAGTATCCATAGCAACAGAGCAATTGAAATCCGCAAACGTACCTACTTCACGGAAAATATTTTTAATAACGTCAAGTTTTAAATTATTTTATCTAAATATGGGCCGTATTCTGTAACTTGATGGTTAATTTTTAACCACTGGTTAAAATTCTTATCCAATAGATATTGATTTGAAAACTAAAAATCCCTCTTTTTGTTTTATGTCAACATACTTGATTGGTTCAAAAAATTAACCAATGGTTAAAAATTAACCACTGAGTTACAGAGTAGGCCCCTATGTGCGTTTGAAAAAAAAAATATAATGTGTCATTCGGAGTAAAAGTGTCTTTGTGTGCCTCGCATGCAATTGTCCGACTCGCTTCGCTCGTCGTGCAAACTTCCATGCTCGCCACACAAAGTATCACTTTTACTCCTAATAACACAATATACTATTATTAAAATTTAATACTTTAAATAATAGAAAATTACAATTATTTTAGTGTTAAAATTTAAGATAATATATTTATATTTTATTATGTACTTATATATATATATATATATATATATATATATATATATATATATATATATATATATATATATATATATATATATATATATATATATATACATATATTAATTTTCAGCCCCCTCTGAAAAAATTATAGCCCCATCTATTGATGGATCCTGGCTACGGGCCTGCGATGGCAAGATTTGAATGATATGGTGTAGCTATCACTGGAATGATGGGTCAAATAACTAATCGTCGGGATTTTCAACACAATCCATTAATGCTTGCCGCAAATCTGTTCTTCCAGTTTCTCTTGAGATCATTTACTTACAATTTCCTTAATTTTATTTGTTTAGCCGCCATTTTATTTATTTGTATTTACACTTCAGAGATTATTAACCCCACTTCTGACACCAATTGTAACGTTTATTTATTCGGGTGAAGTGTAAAAATCTGAGAAATATTACTAATTAAAATAAATGTTTATTAAACAATAAATAAATATTAAAAAGAATAAAGTAACGATTACTATGATTAAACAAATATAAACTACTCGACTGGCTGGGCTTCACTAACTCAACTCAACTGACTGCCTCGTACAGAACTGCATCGCCTTATACAGTGTGTTTGAAAAAGTGGATACACCCGTTTTGCTCACTTATTATTGCAGATACACATATAACTTATAAGATATGATTTAATCAGTGCAATATTTATGACTGAAGTGTGATATTACTTCCGGTTATACCGGAAGTTCCACAATTACAATTTTCACACACTTCAATCACAAATATTGTACTGACTGAATCATACCCTATAAGCAATATGTGTATCTGCAATAATAAGTGAGAAAAAGGGTGTATTCACTTTTTCAAACGCACTGTATATCTGCTCGCATACCTTTTCGAAAGCTCTTGAACATTCAATACGATAATGACATCGAATACAAAATCATCAGTCGAGCGTGAGTAATAGTTTTTAGTATAAAATATATTAATATAAAATAAAAATAATGATAAATTATATAGTATTTATAAATGAATTTTTAAATAGAAAAATAGGTATGTTCAAAACGGTCGCTAAATGACGCCACAACCCTAATGAGGTCACACAACGAAGTTATTTCATTTGATGGTGTTTATGCGTATGTCTGGGTTTTACCGCGAATTATTTTTGTTGACGTTCGAGGTGAAATACACCTGTGCATCAAGAAAACTGTGCTTAAACTTACGCGTTTAATTAAAAATACATACAAATAAAAAGCATACACGTGCTGAATCAGTAACCGCCCAGTTGACGTGGATCACACTTGGATCACTTGGATGGAAATCGTTGTACGTCATTACAGGTTATGTGTGGGTTACGTTTAATTTTCTCGCGCTACGTTTTTGTAGTTAAATTCACTTGACATAACTGTTTCTATCTCATAGTTCAATTTAAGCTTTCTCTCTTGCTGGGGCTGGCCAAGGTCTTGCTGGGGGAGGGGGGCAAATTACAAAATTCTTTTGCATTTTTCTCCCGTACCATAAATTTTTATGGTGAATAAAAAAAATATGGGTGTAATACTTTTATCTCTACATTAACATATAAAAAAATCGTGAAAAAATCCTATTAAGCTTACCTGCCCATCTGATTACACAGCTGCACGCTCGCATCAGCCACCACAGGCACACGACAACTATATCATCGCCTTCGATGTATCTGGTAACTTCGCTCAGTGACGTCGAGTCCGCGCATGCTACAGTATGTATACAGGATGTTATGTAAGTAACGTACCATATGTTACCATTTAATAAACAAGGTTGCAATGTATCATATTCTGCAAAATTTTCTTCTGTTATGTGTTTGTTGCAATTGTAAATGCACTTCAAGATGGGCCAATAACAATGGGGCATGTGACCCTATCCGAGTGTCAATATATGTCATAAAATATAAAAACTAACCACTATAGCTTCTCATTATAATAATAAAAAATAAACATTAGTTTGTAATAATATTGTTATTAGTAATTTAATGTTTTGGAGAAGGGATATATGACGTAAAGCATGTTAGGATCGTGGAAGAAGGCAGATAGACTGCGGGAAGGAAAGAGATAGTTATAGATCAGCCGATCAGCGTCACAATTATGTTGTGGTGGGTGTGGCATGACGACAGCTTAGTGAAAGCAAGACATTTCTAAATATCTAAATTCAACATCATTTATGACAACCAGCATATATTGTTTTTAAAACAACTTGATATTTAGATGTTAATTTATTATGAAGTTGGTTTGTAATTTGGCCGGCTTTACAGTCAAACAACTTCTACAACTTGACAGATTGTGCAGAATATATTTCTGATATAACTTCTTTCAGTTCTCTTTGTCATACCATGAACTATGGCACATTACTTATATAACAGCCTGTATAATAATTTTGCATGTGTTGTTTTATTATAAACTAATTTTGTATCGTAATTTGTATGGTTAGGAGGAAGAACGGCATCAGCTGAACTTCGCCTACTGGTTAATATCAATAAAGTTACTATTATTATTATTATTAAGTAAAATAGCTCCTTGTCCTCTTTTGTATATTGTTGAAGTTGAGGGTCTAGGATCGCGTGGACGTCCGGTGTGTGAGGAGATGGATTGCCACACCCAAATATAAGGGCCCGTGAAAAGGACGGATTGTTGCAGCCGGCTAAGTTCATTGGAGTAGGTCGTAGTCCTTAGCTAAGAGAAATACCAGGGCGCCAGTCGACAAATTACGGCACAACAATCAAGGTGATCGACCCACCTAATTGTAATTATAATGCACAAACTTTATTAAACTACTTTATGAATTACAAAGTGGCCAGGACACTTCGCGGCGTTATTCAAATTTTAAACTAAACTCTCGCCTGATAGATGGCACGCGTGCAAGTACACAGTATCAAAACTCGAGTGCGCTTCCTTGCAAGTTCTAGCGACCACTGGAACTAAATAGGAAAACCGCGCGTAAATAATAAGTAAGGTTATAACTTTATTATCGTACTTTATTAATTACAAAGTTGACGGCACACTTCGCGGCGGTATTCAAATCTTCAACTAAACACTCGCCTGATAGACGGCGCGCGTGCGAGTAAATGGTAACCAAACTCGAGTGCACTAACCTTCTAATCCTAGTGATCACTGGGACGAAATTCGCGCGTAAATAATAAATGTTATAATGACCTCGCAAACGCACAAAATTAGACCGGTTAGTAATATTTAAATGAAATTAAGCAAGTATAACGGCCGCGAATCTGGTAGATTAGATTACAGGTACATATACGGTAAGTACGATACAAATACATACGATAAAATCAACTATAACATTACGTAAACAAATTGATATTTGACATGTACAAACAAACTATCGTGAGACAGTATGACATATGTCAAAATAAATTAATGATAAATGTGAATTCTTATCTGAATGTAGGCTCCTGCTTCCATGCCTTGTAGTTCCCAACTATTTACAGGGATCGCAAGATAAGAGATGAAATGTGACTGCGATGATGGCTTCAGCATTCCAATAATCTCCACAACATGTAAAGGGGGTGTGTGTCGCAGTATATGTCATTCCAAATAGCGATACGGTACGACAAGAGCTCAAACGTGAACGTCGAGGAGTTCGGAACAAATAAGGATTATAACCTATTTGTAATGTCAGGATAAATCCGAAATATAACAATCGGTAAAATGAAGTAAACATATAGGATCCTACCACGAGAACGGTTTTAACTAAAACGCTGTTCTTGACGCTGTTTTAAAAAATGTCAAATTCAAATTTCAATATTTAATTTCACCCTTATGTTTAACGAACGATTTTTTGAAAAATATGTTTGAATACAAACTATGTTCTGCTTTAAAATCATATTTTGATAAATTTGATATTATTTATTATTAATACTAAATAATGAAATTTAACATTTCTTAAAACAGCGTTTTAGTTAAAACCGTGCTCGTGGCACGAGCCAATATGTAATAAAAGAAAGCCTAGGATCTCGTGCGGCTTTTAAAGTGAACTCTTCTGTCTGTAGAATTCAAATCTCGGATTTTCCGGAGGAACTAACAATTGTTCCAATGAACACACACGCCTATAAGTCCCTTAAATAAGGATGATTAACTTCAACAGTACGTAAAAACGAAAGAAAATATTGAAACGTTTGGTTCTCACGGCTACTTGCAACAGAAATGAAAGATTCTCGAACATTTGCCACTCAATTCAACAACTGAAGTCCCGTTTTCAAGACGACCAGCGTCAAAAAGTGTTCTTTCATGTATCACAAGCCCTCAGTTTACGAAATCGGACTGTAACAGGATGTGATTAATAGTGTGCTGAGATATAACATTTCTGAGCGAGCAGAGAAAAAAAGCTTATTGAATGCGATTATAAATGTGGACGAGGTGAAAGAAATAAGTTTGAACAAAAATGTGTAGCAAAGATGATTGCCCTCACGCCTGTCTCTAACGGGAACTGGCCGAGTTTTATGAGCCTCGCCCAATAATAGGATACAGGTAGAAATAATTAATAAATAAATATAATGTATCCTAATATTTTATTCCTCTTAATAAAATATACATCGATTACAAAAATTTCACAATTTTGTTGAGTTATAGATACAGGTATGTATTATTTTTTACTTTAATACAATTCAAGTTAATATTGTGTGAAAACACCTCCACCGACCTTTAAAAATTTATATGGATGTCGTCTATTTCTTCCTCTGCAACACAAATATATTTTATACATTGTTAATAGGAATAGAAATTAAATAAACACATCATGCAAAAAACAATAATGAAAAGTAATCGAGTTTTTTTTTTGATCGTGAAAAGGATGATGTAACAATCTAAACAATAGAATTTGTATAGATGTTTGCCGTAAGCGGGCTACCATTGATAACTTTCTTATTTGAAGAGACAGAAAGACGATTAAAGAGACAAAGTTGACGATATTACACGACAAATTTAACGGTGAAAAATGCAAAACATTGAATATCAAGCACCCGACTTATTCAACGAAATAACATTTTTTTTAAATGGAATGTCATATTGAAAGTGATACCATTTAAAAAAAATTTCTTATCTGAATATAAAACTTTGTTATCACTATGGCTCCAAAATGAAAGACAAATGAGTTATTTCAAGTTAAAATTTAAATATTGTAACAGGTATGGGTGGAACAATATTTTAATGAGAAAAGAATTACAGGAGATAAATTAAAGCAAAGAAACATACAAAGACAGAAAATGACAAGCTTTGACGTTTTTCTTAACTCGCGTCCACTTCTATTTTTTCCTCATGGCCGGGCGCTATTATCTCCCCCTCTGGTTTGTATAGACGCCCTCGTCTACGAACCAGGATCTGCAAGTTCTTTTTTCTTTGCTTTCTGAGGTCGCCCTCTTCACCGCTTTGGGATTAACAATGTAGGTTCGATAGTTGCATAAGCCTGCCAATATCCTGATCGCAAATCTAGGGTCGTCATGTAAGCAGTTCGTTTAGCACTCTGCAATAGCTCATCCATCCGAGGCAAAGGGTATTTGTCGCCTTTGGTTATTGCGTTCAACTTTCTGTAGTCGACACATACTCGGAGTTTGCCATCACTCTTGGGCACTAATACAGCAGGTGCTCCCCAAGGACTCTTCCATTCTTCTATGATGTCTTCAGTTCTTTTTCTAGTTGTTCTTTCTCGTGAGCCGATAATTTGTATAGTGATACGTAAATTGGTTCATGTTCTCCAGTCTCAATCACATTCTCAGCATAATTGGTTGGTTCTCCTCCTGCTGCAAAGGTTTCCTCATATTGCTCTAATAACGTGATCAATCTTTTTCTTTTTTTTTTCAGAGAGACGTTTCCCTTCGCTTTTTCGAAGAGTAAGATTGCTGCTTACTTTAAGTACATTTGCCGATGCTACTTTGTAACATTCATATTGATTTTCGTAAAAAAATCATTGATCAGAATTTTCTTTAAAATACCAACTTCTTTGACTGGGAATAAGGATGATTTCAGAGTCTTCCAAGAAGTCTATGTTTTATTATTTTCCAAGTTAGGAAAAGTGAATAATGTTGTTAACACTGCTTTACCACCAACTTGAATGTAAACGGCAGTTTTCTTAACATTTTCGGTTTTGTAATTATCGTCGACATTGGATATTAGGATGGCTTCATCAATAAACGTACAACCTTTATTTATCAATAATTTATAAAGAGTGTGCCCCAATATGCTGGCTTGTGCGCCAGAGTCAGCACATGCAATTCCTTTTGATCCCATAATGGTAACTAGAATTATTGGTCTGAAACCTTTATTGTATCCTAGTGACGCTTGACAAAACCTCGATTGTCTCCACACCAATCTTTTTTGGTTTTACGTTGATTTTGTTATGCCTCATCTACACGTTGGGCCAACTAACGCCAATAAACCAATATAAACAAATACCGACGAGGCAAAGCAAGGCGAGTTGGCGCAAGTATTTTGCGTCTACACGTTGGCAAGTATTTGGCCCAGACCATCAGGCCAGTATCAGACGTTTCTCGTTTCTTTGACTCGTGCTCCAAAAACCGACACTGAGGCGAGCGTCGGCAAAAGGCGAGCGGCCAATGCGAGTCGCTGCGAAGTTAGACAAAAAGCCTTTCCACATGTTGGTGTAAACTCGGCGTTGGCTTTCATTCGCCTAACCTCGGGCAACGTGTAGATGAGGCATTACAGTTTGTACACTTGGATCGAATAACACCCGGGCTTCCGCAACCGTAACACGCGACATTTGACGAAAACTTCGATTCTTTTTCGACTAAAGTACAGGCTGTCTCATTTTCGATGTTTTTACCTTCCGTCACCTTTAGGTAAGGAAGGTATTGTCTTTGGTAAAAAAATTCGGTGGTGAGTGTTTGATGAATAAGCACGTTTTAGGGTCCCTACAATACGATTTTACTATTTTTACGATGATGTCTGTGTGTGTGTGTGTGTGTGTGTGTGTGTGTGTGTGTGTGTGTGTGTGTGTGTGTGGGTGTGGGTGTGTGTGTGTGTGTGTGTGTGCGTGTGTGTATGTGTGTCTGTATGTAACAAAATTTTCGTCTACGATAACTTCCATACTACAATTCTAAAAATTATAATTTTTTCGTATTTCTCTTCGTTACATTCATGTGAAGAGCTGATTAGATTTTGGTTAGAATTGGACAACCGGAAGTACCTTCATTTGAAGATTTTAACAGTTTTTCTTGATAAAACTATGTTAAATATCATTTTTTCACATTTAAAGTTATTATAAATATTAAAGAATATTTTATTCTCTATACGATTTGACAACATTTTATACTTAATATTAAATGGATATAGAGTTTAAAAATTATTAAGAAATTAATGGGTCGATTCTGTTCACATCTGTAAGTCTTACAGATCTGTAAATCTGTAAAACACTGACAAAAAAGCATCTATTTTTGTTGATTAATATAAAATTATACATAAAAGTGCAGATTACGTTGCGATTTTGTTCATTATTTACAAATTTACAGATCTATAAGATTTACAGCTGTGAACAGAATCGACCCATAAATTTCATAAAGTAGCCATAGCTATGGAAACAGCTACTATGTTAAGAAAATTTTGATTAAAAGATGTCACTGTCAAGTGAAATTGACATAGTGTGTTTATCTTATAATTTTACTGGAAATATAGGATCTTTTGCTATAAATTTTCTGTATGGAATTTTCATAAAATACATGCAACTGCCGGAAGGTAAAGTACAAGAAATATAATCTTTAGCAAGGAACTTTCTGTATGAAATTTGTACAAAATACATAGAACTGACGGAAGGTAATGTGCTGGCCACATCAGATTTTTTAAAGTATCTCGGGTAATATTAATGAAAGAGCAAAACCGTTTGCACAATGCAGGGTCAACTTTTCGAGAAAAGTTTAATAGTCACCACAGGAATTTTCGATCTTTTGTTTCTGAGCTTACAGGCAAAAACTCGTTTTTCGCTCTTTTTGAAAATATATCATTTTATTTTATTATATAGAATAAAATGGCGTAATTAGATTTTTTGATAACATAATAATTCTCGAGATATAACACAAACTTATGATTTTTTAGATAGGAACCTATGTTGAAAATAGTCTCGTTTTCTTTCTTATTTTATAAGATTTTCAATGATATATAACAAGTCTACATTCTTTTGTTTTAAACTTGAATAAGTGATGAATTATTCATTTAATGGGGCGAAAAAATTAAAAATTATTAAGAAACAGATGAAAAAATCTATTACAGATCATAATGTGCATATTTCTAATAGTATTTGTTTCAGTTTTACTCATTTTTTAAATTTATTTACTTTAAAAGCATATTAAACCATTTTTTTTCGGATTGTGTCAGCCATCTGCAACGTCGATAAATAGTAATTTAACTAACCCGAATATAATTTATAAATATAAAATATAAAAGTTTATCACTATGGCTACTGCAAAGGTTTCCTCATGTTGCTCTAATAACGTGTTCAATCTTTTTTTTTTCAGAGAGACGTTTCCCTTCGCTTTCTCGAAGAGTAAAATTGCTTACTTTAAGCACATTTGCCGATGCATAATTAATAGATATAGAATGAAAATAAACAAATGATGATATGCAATAAATTTTTTCATTTGTTTCTTAATAATTTCCAAATTTTCACCTCAATTAATTAATAATTCGTCTTTTGTTACTGTTTAAAACAAAAGAATGTAGACTTGTTATATATCATTGAAAATCTTATAAAATAAGAAAAAAGACGAGACTATATTCAACATAGGTTCCTACCTAAAAAATCATAAGTCAACACAAGTTTTTGCCTGTAGCTCAGAAACAGAAGAAGATCGAAAATTCTTGTGGTGACTATTTAACTTTTCTGGAAAAGTTGACAATGGAATGTGCAAACGGTTTTGCTCTATCATCAATATTACCCGAGATACCTTAAAAAACATCGAAAATGAGACAGCCTGTACTCGTATTTATATGAGTTTAGAGCCACTTTTTCTTTATTTCGACAATCTTCGATCATGTGACCAAACTATCTGCAAAATGTACACCTCGGACTCTCTCGTTTAATCGCGTTTTCTATTTTTGATACATTTATAGCTTGTTCTATTTTTTACGCGGCTTCTAGAAGTTCTTTAAAGGTCTTAACTTTATCGCGCAACACACGTTTTCGGATTCGACGATTAAGTAATCCGTAAACCGTATCAATTTGTACTTTTTCGGTTAAGTCGTTCGGTATATCTGCCAGTAACGACCGTGCACGACACAAATATATCGGTAGTCGTGTTTGAGTCTTCTTCCGTCGCGAAAACGTCTCGGTAAATTTGAAAGGGAGGTTTTTACCTTCCGTAAGCGTCTCGCAAAGCTTGAATTGATTCATCCCATGTCTTAATTGCCCCTTTTACTACTTGCCAGCACGTTGCTGCAATACCGCTAAATAATATAGGCAAACCGCGTAACGCGTTTTCGTTGGACACATTCGTGCAGTCTTTATAAACTTAAACTGCGTTTATGAACGCACCAACGTCGGACTCGCACGAGGCATCGAATCGCGCGGTACATTTCACAAAGTTACCTGTTTCTGCCGTGGCTGGGGTTGGTATTTGTAAAACTAATTGTTCGTTTGACATTGCTATCATTTTTGGTTCTTTCGGGTTTGTGTTGGAATCATTCGGCATTCGTTTTTACACTTCTTTGGCCTACCTACTTTCTTCTTCCCCGAATATCCACTCTTCATAAATGCTTCACTTCACTACACAATGTTATGCCAATGTCAATTTATTACTCCTGGTTCCACGTTTAGGCACAAATTTTGTAACACAGGTATGGGTGGAACAATATTTTAATGAGAAAAGGATTACAGGAGATAAATTAAAGCTAAGAAACATACAAAGACATACAAAATGATAAGCTCTGACGTTTTTCTTAACTCACGTCCACTTATATTTTTTTCTCATGGCCCACCTAGCCGGGCGCTATATTATTGGAAACAACCAAAACAAATATCGAAATTAATTATTAACACTGATCAAAGAACAAATAAAAATGTTCAAAATGTTGACCATTTTTTTGTTGACAAATGTATGCTCTTTTTATCACAGACTTCATAGTTTTAGTCAACATCCTTTTTGATATTATAGCACAGGCAGCAGTAATTCTCTTGTTCTTTGTTAAATGTTAGTTTTTGTTGTTTCCAAAGCAACATTGTATTAAAATAAAAAATGTAATATTTAAATTTCAACTTGAAATAACTTGTTTTTTTTAGAGGCTTAGTGATAATGAACTTTTAAATTCTGATAAAAAATCTTTTAAATGATACCACTTTCAATATGGCATTCCATTTAAAATATATTATTTTGTTAAATAAGTCGCGAATTTGATGTTCAATTGTTTTCCATTTTTCACAGTTAAATTTGTGGTATAGATATCGACCAACTTTGTTCATTCAACCGTCTTTGAATGAACATATAATTGGCTAAAATTCAAATTAATGTAAATCGATTGTTAACACCGGAAAAAATTTTCTTTTTAAATATTATTTGTCCGTAAAACTCTATGTGATGCTTTATACCTAGAGATTTAGGGAATAAAATTCTAGTTTTATTAGTGTCAAAATTTATGAATATGCGCTTTTCGTATCCGAGTAAATCTATTTATTTATTTAAATTTTTAAATATACGTATTTAGTGACCAAGTAAATTTAATAAAAACGTGGTAAAAATGGATTTAGTATGCGATTATTTCAAAGAATGAAACCTATAAATCCATTCTTACCACGTTTTTAAATTTAATTTACTCGGTCACTAAAAGCATAAATTTAAAAATTTTGAAATTAAAAAAATCTGAATTTGATTGTTGAAACTGTATGTACGTTCACTTCATAAAGTTTCACGGGACAGATAATATTTGAAGAAGTTTTCTCATGTTAACACATACGAGGTGTGGCTATAAAATAATCGAATTCTTTTTTTTGCTTCCCGGTAAACTTGCAAAATTTCACTGAGTGTTATACTAATTTATCTTCTTTCCATCCACGGTTAAAATTTCAAAATATTTAGGCAAACCATACGGTAGTAATCTTTGATTAAATTAGACCGCTGTCTTGCACTCCGTCAGAATCATGTTGGTGGCAATGTGAAATTCTGTGTAAAACTTGAAAAATCTTTTACAGAAACGTACGATTTGTTGAAGAAATTTTATGATGATGATTGTCTATCTAGTACTTATGTTTTCGAGCAGTTTAGAAGGTCTAAAGAAGAAAGGGAAGAGATCGAAGATGATAAGCACCTAGATCGTGCTAGGCAGGCCCGGGCCGAACCTTAAGATCGGGCTGGCCGGAATAATTATTGTTATTTTTACTGCAATTTTTAAACAAATAATCAAAAGAAATTTTTTTATCGCTGTCAAAACGGCGGAAGTCTAGAATAACTACCACTCAAGAATTTTATTTTGATGGTTAGTTGAAAAATATTTATAGTGATTCTGGCATTTTTCTGATTAACCGGAAAGGTTACCCTTGTATGAAGCGAAAATTAAAATAAATTGTTCCCGTACTAGACCTAATAACATTTAAAAAAATTCAATACACGACATGCATACTTCCGATATTAACCTTTTAAAAAATATTGAAATTTATTAATATGTGACTTTGATTTTAATGGCAGTCCAGTATTAATAGATTTCAATGGTTTTTATTTTTAAATGGAGGTTAATACCGGAAGTACGCTTGCCTGTGTTGAATTTTTTTAAATGTTAATAGTTCTAGTACAGGGACAATTTATTTGAATTTTCGCTTCATATTTTAGTACAGGTGTAAACTTTCCTCTTCATATAAAATGAATATAACCGACCGAGTTTCGTCAAAATGAGTTCTGTGCGTCGAGTTACGGTAAAATATTTTTTTTTAATTTCCAAGCGACAAAGTCTAATAATCATTTTGGCGCAAAATGCCTATAAGATACATGCAACCACCCGCATTTCGTCAAGTTGAGCCCTGTGCATTGGGTGACTTTACGTTGAAGTATTCTTTGAAAATTTCTAAGCGAAGATTTTTACAAGTACAGCCTTTAGACTAGGTAAAATCTGACTAAGAATAATAATAATACTAATAATAAGACAGCGGCAAAATAAGGGGAACATAAAAGCCTATGTATTTGAAAAAGTTTGAATCCTGACTTTTATGTTTGTATTGTTAATTTTACATGTACTACATAGGTATTGCTCGGAGTTTAGTTTTATTGAATATATGAGTGTTTAATTCGTGTTCACTATAGATCAAGGGTTAACAATCATTTCTGATTTTGTTCTTGTTTCAAATCTAAGTACGTATATGAAGTTTTAAAGTTGTTTTCTATTAATAATTAAGAATTAATCATTTGCAAATAATGGAAAATTTAGTTTATTAATTCGTATTCTTCCAACAATGGAATATTCGCATGGTACGGTGTAAGTTTCGGGAGGGAAAGTTTTGCGTAATTTTTTGAATAGTCAATGTTCTAAGATCAATCCGGATGTTTTACAGCCAAATCTCTTATGTTGCGGATTCTCGTGTTCAAACGTCTATTTCCTAATCCATGTATAGGTTAAGTGTGAATGGGTATAATGAGATTTCTAAAAATACTATCATGCTTCGCATATGCTATTATGTCCAATAATATACGACAAGCAGGATATAGGCGTTTAACATGGAAATAGTATATGCGAGGTGGGATATGTTTCATTACGGCCGAGGGTTTATGAATTTTACCGAGAGGCGAAGCCTCGAGGTCAGATGCAGCCTCAGATATAAAATAAAATAGATAGCTAAAGTTTATGAAAATGGCGCCCGATTTTATGATTTCATGGTGAAAACTAACCTATAAAACTAATATACTGCTGGTGGGAGTGAGATTTGTGAGACTAACATTGGACGAGTGCAGACATATATCTGCATATATAGCTGTACTTGTATGTAAGAATAGCTCCGCGCAAGCGCCAGATTGCTTTGATTTTATTGATGTAGAACGAGAGAGGAGAACTAGCGGGAGGGAAATTCTTACACTAACTGGCAAGGATAGACAATAATGTCTGTAGCAAACTCCTCTTAAGTGAGAGATAGGGCATCAGCAGTATATTTATTTATAGGTATATTAGAAAACTATGCTAATTGCGCACGCATCACTCGCGCCATTTTTGTAAAACGGATAACCAAGCAGAATATGAACTTTTCATATCGCGCGCTTCTTTGTTCAGTCAGGTCGAAAGTTTGGTTTGTCTTGTGTTTGTTTGCAAACATATTTTGTTCGTGTTCAGAGTTCTTACTAGTCAGTATGCAAGCTGCTTACTTTCCTTGATTTTGACTTTTGAGTGCACTTTACTTGATATTTTGGACATACTGGTAATTAAAGTGAAAAATATGTACTGCCTTGTAGTGCTGCAAAAAACGCACTTAGCGTAGTTTGGCAGCCACAACCGCCCATGAAATCACAAAGCTAGCATACGGTTTTAGCGATCTATTTTATTTTATATGTGGATGCAGCGCGAAGATGTAATAAAACTCCCACCGAGGTATGTGTACTATTTTATTCACAATCATCCTCTTTCAAATCAATAATTTTCAAAATAAATCATTGAGTAATGATTAATTTGATTCTCTTTAATTTTATTAATATTTTTTGACAGCCCTATTAAAATTTGTTTAGCCTACTTTGTTATAGGGATCTATGACAATGACATAAACATTTCCAGCCCATTGGTTGGAAGTGTGATCGGTCATTTCCCACCCAAGAAATTGTCATTGCAATTAGGAACCTCTAAAGGGTTAGGAATCACCATTTTACTATAATGATTGTGAATAAAATAGTTTTTAGTTGTGTAAAGGTGGCCTATTAATTTTAGCGACAATTTCTTCAAAAAAAAAGTCGTTAAATTAAATTCGGCATCCAATTCAATAATCACATTTTGTAACCGAGCAAATTGAATTTGAAATTATATAAATGTTATTTCTTTATAACGTTGGCCATGAAAATGAAACAAATGTAATAACGTTTTACCTGTCAGAGACGCTCAATTTGAGTCATCCATCATGATTAAATATCGAGAATTATTCACATGAACAAAAGTTACAAATTAGTCAGTAGTATTATTATCATATAATGTAATGTTTCAATTCCATGATTAACATTGTAAAGAAGTAACTTTTTAATTGTAATCCATTGAGTAAAATGATATTAATTCCCAGATGTACAAAGCTTAAATATTAAGCACCCTTAAAAAATGTAAATCGAAATGCATACTAATTCATTCAAAATTTCATTTCGATTTAATCTTGTCAATTTAAGGCACGCTTAAATTTTACATCGGTGTAACTGAGAAATCCGTCCCCACGGATTAATAAATAACAACTATTCACGATATGTAAAGCGGTTTTGAAATATGCTTTTAATTTCTCTAGCGTCATGTCTGCGCATTACCTTGCGTCTTTAGCAAGCCTTATCATAATATATTTTTCGTTTTTCTTCTACTAGTATTTCAATTAATTAACTTTTTGGTTTACTATTTGTTAACTTAACTACAAGGTTAACTAAAATGAAGGCGTTTGTCTAATCAAGGCACCTCTTTCTAACAAATATATATATATATATATATATATATATATATATATATATATATATATATATATATATATATACAGGGTGGTGGCGGTTAGGGGTGAACATAGGGATTTAACATGGGATTTTAGTTTTTTGCAATTTCCTGCTCTCCAGTTCTTTTTACGGCAAAAACTGTAGAGTACAAAATTGTTCAGAATTAAAAATTGCATACAAAAATATATTTACATTTATTATTATGTTTTTGGTTTCTTCACAATTTTAAAAAGAAATTTCAAAATTTCTGTTATTTTGTAGCAATAGCCATGGAATTTATTTTTTTCTGGTTGTCAAAAATTATTTATAAACGTCAACCATGCGTTAATCTAACTTAAAAATTAAATAAAAACAAACAACTTTTAATTTTAATACGCATTTTTTATTAGGTATACCATTTTATAATAAACCAATTCCAAATGTATCAACTACGTAGATTTTTGATTTATCATAGCCAATACCATTTCTTCATTCACTTCGTTATAACGTCTTCTATTATCATTTCCTTCATTACCTTCGTTCACAGCTACACTAGCTGTGTTCTCAATGTTTTTAATAAGTTTAGAAATTGTTGCTATAATAGGAATTGGTGTATTTTCGTACTTTATGGAAAACAAATCACGTATTCTTCTAAATCTATTTCCACCATAATAATTTTTTATAACGAAAACTCGTTCCTTATTCGAATAAACATTCATTATTAAATTAACTTTTTATTAGAGAAAATTTCGAAAATTTGACAGAAATTGAATGACATTATTATGTTTAAACATTTGAGTTATAAGTCATGGCTATTGCTACAAATTAACAGAAATTTTGAAATTTCTTTTTAAAATTGTGACGAAACCAAAAACATAATAATAAATGTAAATACATTTTTGTATGCAATTTTTAATTCTGAACAATTTTGTACTCTACAGTTTTTGCCGTAAAATGAACAGGAGAGCAGGAAATTGCAAAAAACTAAAATCCCATGTTAAATCCCTATGTTCACCCCTAACCGCCACCACCGTGTGTATATATATATATATATATATATATATATATATATATATATATATATATATATATATATATATATATATATATATATATACCGTGTGTCTATCTTAAAGGTGTACATAGGAGATTAACATGGGAAATCAGTTTTCTGCAATTTCCTGCTCGCCTAATTATTTTAAGCAAAAACGCGTCAAATAAAAGTTTTAGGGCATAAAATTCTGCATCTAAATCAATAAACAGAATTACCTTTTCATGCTTTGTAACGACAGAAATTAAATATGAAAATGTCGAAAATTACGTTGAAAATATCAACAGCCATGGAATTGAACAAAAAATAAATAAATGCTTGACGTTTTATCAAATTGTCAGAAACGTCAAATGAGTTAACTTACGTTGTGACAGATAAAACGTCAAGCATTTATTTATTTTTTGTTCAATTCCATGGCTGTCGATATTTTCAACGTAATTTTCGAGATTTTCATAATTAATTTCTGTTGTTACAAAGCATGTAAAGGTAATATTGTTTATTGATTTAGATGCAGAATTTTATGCCCTAAAACTTTTATTTGACACGTTTTTGCTTAAAATAATTAGGCGAGCAGGAAATTGCAAAGAACTGATTTCCCATGTTAATCTCCTATGTACACCTTTAAGACAGACACACGGTATATATATATATATATATATATATATATATATATATATATATATATATATATATATATATATATATATATATATATATATATATATATATATATATACAGGGAATTTATTTTAACGCGCAACATATGGTCAATCACTTCCATGGTTACTACACACTACTGTCAAAAAATGACAGCATTGTAATATTTGTCCATTTTAAAATGCAACATACAAAAATTTGTAGTTATGTACTTTCAATATTAATTTCCAATAAATTAGCCTACATACTATTAATAAAAAATCAAAACTTTAATGTAGCACATCTTAACAAACTTTGGCTTACAAAAATTCATAATTTTATTGTAATAAATGTTCAAGAATACCTCCATTCACACTGAGGAAATATCCTAGTCGCTCGTAGAAAGAATTGATACCATTTGTGATGTGGTCAATCACTTCCATGGTTACTACACACTACTGTCAAAAAATGACAGCAATGTAATATTTGTCCATTTTAAAATGCAACATACAAAAATTTGTAGTTATGTACTTTCAATATTAATTTCCAATAAATTAGCCTACATACTATTAATAAAAAATCAAAACTTTAATGTAGCACATCTTAACAAACTTTGGCTTACAAAAATTCATAATTTTATTGTAATAAATGTTCAAGAATACCTCCATTCACACTGAGGAAATATCCTAGTCGCTCGTAGAAAGAATTGATACCATTTGTGATGTGTTCTGGACGTATCTCCTGTGCTGCAATACTATTTATAATGTTGCATTTTAAAATGGACAAATATTACATTGCTGTCATTTTTTGACAGTAGTGTGTAACCATGGAAGCGATAAATCATATGTTGCATTTTAAAATAAATTCTCTGTATATATATATATATATATATATATATATATATATATATATATATATATATATATATATATATATATATATATATATATATACCGGGTGGAACATCATACCTGTGTACATAGGCGATTCATATGAGAAAAACAGTTTTTTCGTGCGCATTGCTCCCCAAATTATTTTAGACAAAAATGCTTCAAATAAATGTTGTAGAGCATAAAATTCTGCATCTAAATCAATAAACAGAATTACTTTTACATGCTTTGTAACGACAGAAATTAAATAAGAAAATATTGAAAATTACATTGAAAATATCAAATAGCCATGGAATTGAAACAAAAATAGAAACAAATAAATGTCTGACGTTTGACAGATAAATAACTAATTTGACGGTAAAATATCAAAATGAATTCAGTTTATTCTAACGAAGAAAGGGTTTTTATAATAAAAACTTTTTATAGTGGAAATTGTTTACGTATAGTTAGAGATTTATTCGCCGTGAAATTTCCAAATAGGCCAATTCCAAGCGCTACAACAATACGCGCGTATGTTCAAAAATTTGAATCCACGGCAAGTGTTGCGGCGGAAAATAGTACAGGTAAATTTAAATTTGAATATTTTTTAAGAGATTTACAAACAAATCATATCTTTATTTATAGGAAATAAAAATAATCGCATTAATTTAGAAAACGAACAAAGAGTTCTGAAATTAATAAATTTTAATCCTAAATTAAGTTCAAGAATAATAGCGCAGGAATATGAGATTGCTCATTCTACTGTATTGCGCATTCTTAAAAAACATAAATACCACCCTTATAAGATGCAATGCCATCAAGACATTTCGCCCATTGATGAAGAAAGTAGGCGAGTTTTTTGTGAAGATATGTAAGAACGAGCAAATCGGGATCGTGATTTTCTTCCATCTATTTGCTTTACCGATGAGTGTACTTTTACATTAAACAATGAACCAAACGTTCAAAATGATAGGCACTGGGCTCTAGAAAATCCAAGATTAAATGTTACCACCAGAACGCAATATCCTCAAAAAATTAATATTTGGGCAGGCATTTTTAATAGCAATATTATTGGACCATTTGAGATCGTTGGCAACTTAAATTCTGAAACATACTTAGAACTCTTGATTAATGAGATCGGCCCTGCATTAGACAGCGTAGCGCGCGAAAATCAGGAGGTTTGGTTTCAACAAGATGGCTGCCCAGCTCATTTCGGAGTAAGTGTTAGAGATTATTTAAACCAAGCATTTCCAAATCGCTGGATTGGTCGTGGTGGAACATTAAATTGGCCAGCCAGATCTCCTGATTTAGCACCTTGCGACTTTTTTTTATGGGGTAATCTTAAATGTAAAATTTATAAGCAGCGCAACCCAAATATTAATTCATTGAGAGAAGCTATCATGGAGGAGAGCGCCTTAATCACAAATAGGCAGCTCGCTAATGTAAGAAATTCATTCTACAATAGACTTGGTTATTGCTTGGCTGACAACGGAGGATTATTCGAATATTTGTTATAATAATAAATTGTAGTGATTATTTTATTCAGAGAATTACTGTTTGAAATTTGAATTGTAGTAGATAGGTCTTAATGTTTACATGAATTATTTCCAATTTAAAAAGATTTTCAATAAAAATCCTATAAAAAATAAATATTTCATTGAAATGTACAATTGTCGTAATAATAGGTATGGAGATTTTTGTATGAATTTAATTTACCTATTTATTTGTTTCTATTTTTGTTTCAATTCCATGGCTATTTGATATTTTCAACGTAATTTTCAATATTTTCTTATTTAATTTGTGTCGTTACAAAGCATGTAAAAGTAATTCTGTTTATTGATTTAGATGCAGAACTTTATGCTCTACAACATTTATTTGAAGCATTTTTGTCTAAAATAATTTGGGGAGCAATGGGCACGAAAAAACTGTTTTTCTCATATGAATCGCCTATGTACACAGGTATGATGTTCCACCCGGTATATATATATATATATATATATATATATATATATATATATATATATATATATATATATATATATATATATATATATATATATATAGTACGGGATTAAAGTATGGTACCTATATTAAAAAAAAACGTTTTTTTCAAAAAAGCTGAAACACTTGATTTTAGTTTTTAAAAATACACATTAATATGTGCGATTCACCATCCGACTTTCATTTGGTTTTAAGTTATGACGTTATCACAAAAATATTTAATAGACTTTAAGTAGTGGAATCCGATTGTGATTTTTCACCCCTTTATGATCATGTAAATAAATCATAAGATTGCATACGCAAGGATCGTGGCCATAATTAACCGAAGCAGGCCAAGGCGGCAAATATTGTTGATATTCCAGTGACGCAAGCAATCTCCGGAGCAGACTCTTTAGAGTGGAAGGACGCGGTAGCATCGGAAGCACGGTCACTTGACAATAACAATACATGGGAACTAGTTAAACATCTGAAGAATCAACGGGAGCAGATTTGTTCTGCGAAACAAACATAATCCTAATGGAACGATCAAAAAGTGAAGAAGCCGGGCATTGATTTCTACGATAGATTTGCTCCTGTAGCAAGGCTGAGCACAATAAGGATTGGCAATGGCTGTAGCTGTCAAGCAAGACTTGAAAATAAGGCAACTTGATTGTTAGGACAGCATATCTGAACGGGGAGGTTGAGGAGCAGATTTTCATAGAGCTTCCTTCTCATTTCGAGAAGCAAATGGGATGTTGGCGACGCTCAAGGATCGTGATATGGTTTGCCTGTTAAACAAGGCATTGTACGGCCTACGTTAAGCAGGGCTGGCTTGGTACTATCGACTTATATAAGAACTCAATAATCTTATACCTGAGTGACATTCAGTATTTTTTGGGACTACAATTTTCTAGGGATACAGATGTGATCACGATTGGCCAGAGGGGATACATAGATGATATCCCCAAAAGATTTGGGATAATGAATAGCAATCCTGTATCTACACCGTTGGATCTATGTACCAGCTATTAAAAGAAGACTAAGCGACAATCAACTAAGGCGAGGACGTGCCTTACCGTGAGTTAGTGGGGTCTTTGATGTACCTGGCTACCGGGACTAGACCGCACATAGCGCACGCTGTAAGCATCCTTAGTTAGTTCAATGACTGTCACGGTGGGGTACATTGGAATGCAGTTAAGCGTGTTCTGCACTACCTGAAAGGAAATCGTGATATTGGTCTTGTTTACTCGCGTTCTGAGGATCCTACCATGATGTATATAGAGGCCGACTGAGGCAGTTGTGGCATAACCCGTAAATCAGATACGGGATATGCTTTCATCGTCAATAGTGCATTAGTAAGTTGGGAGTCCAGAAAGTAGCAGTCTGTAGCTCTATCTTCAAAAGAATTCGAGTACATGGCCCTATCTGAAGCTACCAAGAAGGTCTTGTACATGAGGAGACTTCTACAAGACTTCGGAGAAGATTCGGAACAGATCAGTCTCAAAAGTGATGCGTAGGTGCGCAGAAACTGACGTCGAATCCTGTGTACCACGCGCGTACGAAGCACATAGATATTAGACATCATTTCATGCGTGATGCTGTCGAAAGGAAGTTGATTTCTGTTGAACATGTGACAACCGATAAGATGCCGGTAGGTGTACTACCGAAAGGGCTCTCAAGAGTGAAGCCTGTGAGGTGCGTTTCCAGGCTCGGATTGAGATTTCTCTACGCTGGAGCAGGTGTTCCTTCGTTGTGGTTTGAGGGGAAGGGTTGACATATTTTCTAACAGTTGGTAACGACCATTAAGCTAGGAATATATGGTAGGACAGTAAACACGCATTCTAGTTTCGGGGAATGAAGCCAGGTGGGGAAGAACGTAAACAACATAAAAAAAAATAGAATATGCCACGATAGTATATAACAATACTATTCATTCAGCAACAAATTATAAACCCATCGACATACTTTTCAGACACTTTAAAAGTGGCGAAATAAATTTGAATTTAGAAAAACACCTTAGTCAAAATTATGTGCAAAATCACAAAGAGAAAATGCAAATCATTTATGGAGACTTAAAGCAAAATTAGACAAAAAGAAAATATTTAAGGAAAAAAAAGATGTGAGCATAAAACAAAATATGTCACTCAGGTAAAATTGCCAAACCTAGATATGTTTCACATGAAGTAGCAAGTATCCAACCGAAATTCGGAACACTAAGAACACAAAAAAATAAGAAATATAAAATTTCTAAAATAAAAATACCCCGGAAAATAATACAAGAATCTGTTGTTCCAGGTTCATCTTGCTCGAATCAGGAGAATCAACAAAATATCTGAATGTGATAACACACAACCTGGCGCTCAAAATAACCAAATTAGGAGATGCCAAAATTTAGTCAAACAGGCATACTATACATTTTTATTACAATTTTAAAACACTACACTGAGTGCTTATTCTTGAAAAAATTGTCTGAATTATTAAATTTGGAATTAAATAAACATGGAAATAAAGACATGAGAATTTAAAAAATATTGGAAAATAATGAATGAAAGATGAAATGTCATTGGAATTTGAAAATTTAAATGTTCATAAAAGAGGTATAATATACGGTCTAGGTACGGTAATAAAAAGTATAACCAAAAATTTAGATTAGGAAGATGTGCAAACGATTACTTGCAAATTAAGATTTCTTTTATAGGAAATAATAATTGTCACATTAAAATTGCCATAACATTTTCTTATTTTACTTAATTATTCTTAATTAATTTTAAACAATTTGTTATTAATATGATGCAATAAGTGTTCCCAAACATGTGTATAAAGTTTTACTGCAATAAGTTTTAATGGGAGGCAAATATTAAAATTATTCTTATTTCCCATGTTAAATGCCTATGTAACGGATTTCGAGCGCCACCCGGTATGTTTCAAACAACAACCACAAATATACGTAAATATATGTATTTGTGATCGTTGGTTTCAAATATAGTACAATTTATTGTTTAGAAAACAAGTCAAACAAGTAGTGACATCTAGCGATTACTCCGTGAGGAGCCTTTATGTATCTCCATCCTTAGTTTCTGCCCAGCCGAAAACAAAACAAACGGTATGAAGTTATATCTAGTGTATTTGTGATCGTTGGTTGTCATTCTTTTTCAAATAACGCCAGTGCGTTTTTGGGTGCAAGTTTGTCGTCGGACTATAATATAAAACTGTTTGCTATCCCATCAAGCACCGATTATCGATGTATTATTTAAAACCTAATCATATTTGAACATAAGTAAAAAGTGACAATTTGTATAGGTAGGGTAGATGTGGTAGGTAGGTTACATGTGAAAAGCAAGAGAGGCATCGTCTGTGGCTCGTGGCCGTTTATATTTATGAGAATACCACTTGCTGATATATTATCGATTTCTCAGATTTAATAGTAGCTCGTTGATGAAGCCCTAAATTTATAAATTGTCAATTACTGTTGGTAATATTTGCTTTTTAAGCAAGAATGAAGACGAAGAGCATCCTGATCGTAATACTTATGAATATACATATGTTATCTTCCATTATATTATTGAAGAATTCAATAAAAACCTATTTGATTCTTATTGTTTTCATTTTATTCTCATTTGATATCTTGCTAGAAATGTGACAGCTATTCAAATTGACGCATGCGCACTGCGTCGAAAGTACAGTCTGAAGTTAGCGTGGGACAGCTGAAGATTGAGTCTGAAGTGAGAAAGGACAAAACATATGATAGGTCACGTGATCTTCCGTGCCCTATAAGTGGAAAATGTCCGGGACATTATTACCTCTATCCTTGTCTAGTGCTCGGACATGCGTCAACAAGCGTACGAGCGCACAGCCGGTAGGCGTGTGACAACCAATAATGAATCAAACTTAGTAGGCGCATGCATAAAAGGGGCCGTTAAAGAGTGCAAATATTCCGGACATTTAATGTGTGCCTCTTTTAGCGGCATATAGTTTAATGGGTATATTATTATTTGTTTCTATTTTTTTTTATTCTGTACTTATATTTACAACTGGCCTATCAAAGACCATCAAGCAAATTTGATATATTTTACATGGCATGTGAGAAAATCGCCCCCATTGGAGTACCCTTATTTTAATTAGATATTGACAACATGTTATAAGAATTTTAAATCAAGTGGATTGGTTCTGTTTAATCGTCATATGTCTTCTTCGTTGTTCAGCAAGTTGACTAGTTCATTGGGGTGGTAGTTTAATTTGTTTCGATATCTTGTTGCGAATTTCTTAATTTAAAAGTACCTTAGTAATCATGCGTAGCGTCTTGTTTTGGTATCTTTGGATGATGTTTTTATTGCTTTTCTTTACGCATCCCCATAGTTAGATACCACAGGTCCATATTGGAATTAGAGTAGATTTGTATAAACGGAGTTTATTTTGTAGGGACAGCTGAGAATTGCGTCTTAATAGCCAATACATTTCTTTTTTTGTCTGTATGTTAAGTTGTTTCCGCTTTGCTTTTATATGTTTTTGCCACGTTAGCCCTTTAACCAAGTGCATTCCTAGGTACGTTACCTCTTCTTTGGTCTCCAGAGTTTGTTATTTATTGTAACTGTTGGACATGTTACTTTTCTATTTGTAAATATGATGTGTGTGGATTTTTCTTCTCAGATTTTTATCTTCCATTTGCTGGCCCATATCTGTATTTGGTCCAGAGATCTTTGTAGAATATTGAATACAACATTTGGATTTTAATGTGACGCAAGTATGACATCCGCATATGTGGCTGTTACTGTCTCTTCATTGCATTGTAGGTCTGCCGACTAAAGTTGGTACAGTGTGGATCCCAATCATCAAAGTTCTATATAATAGATACGGTGCAACGCGTGTTGTAGTTCTGTGCCAACATATAGAAGGAGAAGTAAAGCAAGTAGGGGCGGAAGTAGCTTCCGCGCAAGTATACGCGTTCGCTCTCAATTTGAAATAGTGTTTGATCATAAACAAATTATTAAAGAATATCTAATGATGAAATAGGGCTGTTGCAAGAAATTTTGTATGATTTCTAAGTACTAAATTTTAAAAGATATTGTTCTTTAACAAACCTCAAATTTGAAAATGTCACAAATACACGGCAAATACATACCTGAATATTTTCTCGATTGCAAGAATGTGCACGAGCGAATATATTCTGATTGTATTTGACGTGCACGAGTGGTATATTGGTAGAAATTAATGAAAATATCAATACGAAGAAAGCACACTATTCCTCGTGGAAGATGTTTGTAGAGTTTTGTTGCGAAAGAGGATACAAGATAAATACATCTATGCCAATGTTAGCAGATATATTGAAAGATGTTGGATTCAATATGAAAAAACATTATGGTTCCGACTATAAAGAAGGGGTTATTAAAATTATATAGAACAGGGTTGCTAAAATATGGCAAGAAAAATTTTGCGAGTTCAATATTTCGTTTGATCCTTTCAAAGATATCACATTTCAAAATGCACGCAGTGCACGACATGCCAAAAGGAAATAACTACAAGTATTTCCTGAAAAAAGAAAAACTAGTTCTGCGGCGCTAAGTGAAGAAGATTATGAAAAAATAATAAACTTGTAGGATAAAAATACACAAGAAGGGTTGCAACGCAAGTTTTATCACATAATAATATAACGTGTGAGCCTTGCTGAACAAGCGTCTAAGTATAGTGATGACACAATCGCGCTAGCAGCCGGGATACGTAAACAAACAATTACTTCCGGTTGCCTGAACCTTTTGTGTTCATTGTTATTATGCGGTCGAACATTCTAGAGCTCCCTGGAAGTTAATGGCAGCTGTATAAAAGGGACACAGCTATGCTCGAGAGTTAGTTACATTAGGAGAGTCATATAGAGTAAATTGTTAGAAGCACAGCAGTATCGTGGTGAACGTATGCAGTTTGTGTCGACTAGGTACTCGGGAAGTTACTGGTAAACTGGGATAGCTGTGAAAGAGAATACTTGGTAATGTTGAAGAGTATTGGGAAGCTAGGTATACGAGGACAGCAACGGCAAGTGGATACTCGGCAGTAGTGGTGTTGAAGAATTGTGGCATACGGACAGTCGGTGATACTGAGTCTGTGGAACAGAGAGAGTTAAATAAATAGACAGATAGTGAGGCGAAAGGTGTGACTTCTGTCCGAGTAGTTGAATATACAGACCGCTGTTGAGTCAGTTGAGTATTTAGACGCTGTGGAGGTCGGTAGGCGGAGAGTTGAACGTGATATAAAAAAGTGATGTAAATATTGGAAATAAATAATTAGTAATATCGTGGAAATAAATAGTAGTGTTAATTGGTTAAATAAATAAATAATGTTAGTGTTATCCAGTTAATTATAGTTTTATATTATAGCCATTTTCATTATAGTTCAATAAACACTTATTTTAATTAATAATTGACTAATATTTACACTTCACCCAAATAAATAAATACAAACGTTACAATAACATATGAATTAGCTTGGCGAGGAAGTGAAGCCGTCAATTGCTTAACGACATTTTCAAACAAGAATTTGATAATTTGGTAAACCTACTGGATGAATTATTTATGGTCCGGTATTCAGCAAAACCAGTCAGGGAGGAGTACGGCCGTTGAGTGCAAAAAAATGGCTAGTCCAAAATGAGAAAGATCCTAATTGATGCCCCGTTAGGAAGGTAGTAAAGGTATTTAGATAATAATTATATATACAATAATTTCAAATATGTGGTATTTTAGATTATTTCATAAATTTATAGAAAGAAGAGGAAAAAATATAACTATTGATCGTTTTTTTCTGACTGTCAATCCTTCATGGAAGGAAAAAAATTCTGTTGGTTTCTTCAAAAATATTCCAATCGGAAGAAATGGACTTTCTAAGTAGACTTCGGATGCAGCAGAACAAATAGGATTAGATGTAAAACGATTCAAAATAACGAATCATTCTATTTGATCCACGGCTGTACCAAATTTAGCCAAAAGTGGAGTGGGAGAACATCAAATTACAAAAATTACAGGCCATAGTAATACCAGCTCCATCAGTTCTTATCTAAAAATAGATTCTGAACATCACAAAACTCTAATTCAGAATATAAGAAATCAAGAAAAATAAAATAATTATCTGAACACGAATAAAACAAATTCAGAAGAAAACAGAGTTGCATATAATAATTGTATTTTCACAAATTGTAATTTTAATAAATAGCTAATTTCTTGTTGATGCGTTTCTTGTGTTTACTCTTATTTTCAATATTAGGATATTGCACTTGTGCAAATACTCGGGGTATACGCACAAGTGCAAATATTCACTGATATTTGATTGGCATTGGTCGAAATTCAAAAAATACTGCAACGTGATTGGTTGAAATTTTTCGAGTGCAATATTCATTAAATATTTTACAATTAATTATTGAAATTTGTGTAATATTTTGAATGGAGATAATGTACTCGTATTTCAATTTTAAATTAATGTTTGGGGCAAAGTGGGGATATGTACTATGCATTTCAGCCCCTACGTATGTCTATCTCTTCCTATATGTTGGCACAACTCTGCCATAATAAGCGGTATCTGTTTACATAGGACACCGTTGGTCCCAATACTCTACCTTGAGGAACTCCTGTCTGATTGAAGAGATTTGGAACGTACTCTCTTCTTGACATACTTGAAAATATCTTTCTAAATACGATTTCATTAGCAGATAGTACAGGCGTGGTAATAATGACTTGATTTTGTACAGCAGCCCAGTGTGTCACACTCTATCGAAGGTTTGGCCGTTGTCCATGAAGGCTGCAGAGCATATTTTTTTACCTTGCATGTTTCTTTTTCAATGTCATCCACTACCCTGTACACTTGCTGTATCGTAGAGTGTTGTTCTCTGAACCCGAATTGGTGTGGCGGCATTATTTTCTCGTCGTCTATGATCATTTTTATCCTTTTTAGTAGTATTTTCTCGAATAGTTTAAATAGTAAGGGAAGCAGAGATATTGGTCTATAAAATTTTGTTTCACAGACGGATTTTCCTTTTCTGTGGATTAGGATTATATAGGCAAATTTCCAGTGTATTGGAAAATACGACAATCTTATAATAAATAAATAAATAAATATATCATCACGGCATATTACCCATTGCTGGGTGTGCCAATCTGCTTTATACACAGATATTGGTAATGATGATGACATATTAGTATCGTGCGGGCGTTTACCAGGTGTCACTTCATGGGCACTCATTGCTGGCGTGGAAAGTGCACCACAAGGGTAAATTTTGTGCTATTTAAAATTCGAAATAATTGGCGTCGGTCGGAATCGAACTCGATTCCCCAGATTCGCGACCAAACACTCAGGCACGCGGCCACGAGACGCCACCCAATCTTTTAATAGCGTTGTATATATGTGTAAGATAGACTATTGTCTTTTTGGGGAGTTCTTTTAGGATTTTTCCGCTAATTAGATCGTACCCAGGTGTTTTTTTGTTATTTATATATTTAATTTCATTTTTGTTGGAGTTACGTGTTTAATTGGTAGCGATAGTTGATTTAGACATTTAGTACTCTTGTATTTCATCTTGAATTGATTTTTGTTCATCCGCCCGTAGCGATAAGGGGTTTGGTTGGAATGTTTACGATAGGTGTTCCGCGAAGATTTCAGCTTTTTTTCTGAGTCTTTTCTGACTCAAGTTCTATCTTCATTTCTTATTGGGGGTACAGGTTTTGTCGGTCTTTTTAGTTTCTTCATCGGCTTTCACAGTGAATAGTCGATTTTGGGATGTGTGGATAGGTTTCTCAGGTAGTCTTCAAAGGTATCATTTTTATTTTCCTTGCTAGCTTATTCATTTCTTTTGCCAGGTGATTTAATTTATTTTTATCATTTGGGTTCTTTGTTCGATGCCATTTGTGTGTTTCTTTTCTCAGCTATTTTGTCTCGCAATATTTTTGGATATTCTGGTGTATATTCTTTGTTGTTGTTAATATTTGGGATAGAGTTCCATGCAGCTCTCTGTATGAATTGGGTTACATTTTCGACTGCTTCGGCTATTTCATCAGCTATTTTTAATGGTTTCTTCAGGCATGTGTTTTGAGTGATGTATAGTTTGAATGGTTCCCAATTTGTTTTATTATTGTATATGGACATTTTTTTTAAATTTTGTTAAAACTGTTCTGCTCAGAGTAATTATAACATAAAACAATTCGTTGCTTCATTCTACACCGATATAGTTATGGGAGATGGATTCGGTGAGAAGGAAATCCAGTAAGTCTGGGATTTTACTTGGGTCGGTGTACCAGTAAGGTGGTTTACCTGAGCTAATTGTATTGTATTTCTTTGTCGTAATTGTCTTTCGTAACTCCATTTCTTTTGGGTTTATAGGTCCCCCAGGGTGTCAAAATAGTCTTTAAAGTCAGTTTAGGAGGACAGTAAACTGCAGATATGGTAATTGTTCCATGAGTTTCCTTTATTTTTATACTAGTTGCTTGTACATAATTTTTATCATAGGACTCTAATTCGAAGTTTACTCGTGAATTAGAATAGCTGTGCCTCCATGGACTGTACCGTCAAGGTGGTTTATGTTATATATTTTATATCAAGGTAGTTTAAAATAGTTTTTACCGGTAAAATGCGTTTCAGAAATTAGTATTAAGTGTGTCTATTCATTGTTATTTTAAAAATATCTCTATCTCCTAACGATGTTGCGCCAGTCCGTTCGCGTTCCATATAGCAATCCTTATTGTGCTAGTCATTTGTTTATAAATGCGATAAGTAAATAAATAAATATATAATCACGGCATATATTGCTGGGTGTGCCAATCTGCTTTGTACGCAGATATCGGTAATGATGACATATTTGTACCGTGCGGGCGCTTACCAGGCGTCACCTCACGGGTACTCATTGCTGGCGTGGAGGTGCACCACAGGGGTCAATTTTGTGCCATTTAAAATTCGAAATATTTGGCGTCAGTCGGGATCGAACCCGGTTCATTTTCTGTTTTATGTGTTTGATTTTCATTAATTTGTCTGTCGTTGGGGGTATTATGGTTGATTGTGCATAGCTTATATTTTCCCTTACAGTTTGTAAATGATTATGGTTATGAGTGTTCCTTGTCAGAGTTTTACTTTGGTTTGTTTTATTTCTTGATCTTTGTAGCTCACAGTAAATCAAGCATCCCGTATAATTAGCTGGGTGTGAACTAAAGCGATGTATACATGTAGGTAATTGATCTTTTCCTTTTGTGTATTCTTCAGTCGAGATTTTCTGCGCATTTTGCGCTTAATATGGTTTGGTGCAGTATTTCTTTGTGTGCCCGTAGTCCTGGTATCTTATGCATTGAGGGATTTCTTTTCTATTACGTGGTGGTTCAACATTGATAACTGTTCCCAGTAAATATTTAACATCGTAGATTTTTTGTTGTTTTCGCAAGGTTCCTGCTCAATAAAATACATAGGTAGTAGTTCTATAGTTTTCCAGCTTTTTAAATTTACAATGTTTCTAATTTTGAATCCTTGTTCTTCTAAGGCTTCTTGTATGTCTACTGTTGGTGTTGTAGGATGTGTTTTTTTTTTTTTTTTTATTACAATGGCGTATGTGACCATATTCGAATTTCAATATATATGTCATAAAATATAAAAACTAACCACTGTAGCTTTTCATTATAATAACTAAACATTAAATTGTAATAATATTGTTATTAACAATTTAATGTTTTGGAGATGGGATATATGCCGGAAGTATGTTAGAATCGTGGACGAAGACAGATAGACTGCGGGAAGGAAAGAAACAGTTATAAATCAGCCTATCAGCGTCTCGTTTATGTTGTGTTAGGTGTGGCATGGTTACATCTGGATATAACTATCTCTTTCCCTCCCAGTTTGACCGTCTTTTTTCACGCTTCTACCATTGTCACGTCACAAATCCCTTCCCCAAATTTTTTATAATTATTTTCTCGTAAAGTACGAATAATTAATCGATGTAAAAAAATACGGGTATTTTATTTTTTTGTCTAGTATCATATTAGCTGTATTCTTTTTGACCCAATTGTAACCCAGCTTAGTACATAACTGAGTTGAGCTGAAGTGAGTTGTGATGTGTGCAAAAAGAATAAGTTTTATTCAATTTTATCATATCCTTCTTTACCGATAGCATTTGCTGTAACAGCTGTCAAATTTATTGACATTTTTCTGATCTATGCTACTGTTTATAAACGAAAAATGGATAATGTTGAAAATATATTACTGTAAGTATATGTGTACATGTTTATAAAAAATGTGTTGTATTATGTAACCTTAAAATGCAAACTGAGTGTTTCAAATCATTTTGAGTTTTGTAAACTGATAGTGCAGGATCGGAAAGGGGGGAAGTGAGTTTACTCAGAACAACTCAGATCAGTTGTGTCAAAAAGAACAACGATTTCCTGAGTTTATCTGAAATGATCTGAGATGAGCTGAGATTTTGTCCAAAAAGAATACAGCTATTATGTAAATATAAAAAATTAGTCACATACACCATTCTGTACGCCCTCTTTTCTTTAAGCTGGTATGTGTTGTAAGCTATTTTTTGGTTTAGTAAGTGTACTAATCTTTGATACGCGTCTGAAGTGTTCGTACTTATTTTTATTGCTTTATTTGATTGTGTTTTACAGACAAATTCTTCAGTTTTTAATACTGTTTTCAAGTAAGTACCATTGAGCTGTAAACCATAATGGCTTGGACGAATACTGGTGGGGGTCTCGGGTCTGGTTTTGTTTGGCTTTTATCAGCTTCCTTGGTCAGTGCATAGAATCTGTTACTGTTGCTGAATGTTAAAGTGGCAGTTGTTCTGTTGTTCCGTTTTTAGCCGTTTCTTGAGATGATCTTGGTTCTGCATCTCTTGTTCTCTTCGGTGGTCGCTTTTTGGTTATGGTTTGCCAATTTATGAGGGGACCTAAGTGAGATTGAGAGTTGACTTCCGCCCGATCATGTGATTATCACGGGACTAGTAATAGATGGTGAGGTTATCGGTGTTATTTAACACGTTATTGTTTGAGTACTGCAGATTTTGGTTTTAACATGGTTGGCAAAACTGATTTTAATTATCATGATGACGTAGGCTATGAAAGATTTTACGTGCGGCGCGCAATGCTCCACACTTCACTTGGCACTTGACTGTTTCTTCTGTCTGGATTTACTCAATACGAGGTAGTTTTACTTGTTAGTAAAGTATTGAAATCATTGATACGAGATGTAAAGACTAACCGAATTGTTTTTAAGGTTGATGCCGTATATAAATATACACAAAAAAGACTGAATACAAATCATGACCTTTACCTATAAGTGTTTCCACTGAACTGATTGTATTTAAAATAAAAAAATCGAGTCCCGTATTTTGAGAACCACTGGTTGAAAAAAGTATTTTTCCGAAATCGATATTAAAGTTCACGATAACACTCCGCGAAGTTAGCCAAAATAATAGCTAAAGTAAAACTTTACAGGCTCTTACGTCAAAATTTAACTTTACATACTCATCTGTCAAACTTGAATTAACCTAAATTTCTAAGTTCTATAAAAAAATATACATATTGCAAACTATCTTTCACTGGATATTCTCGATGAAGACTTCGTCTAACTAATCATTTTTAAGTTAGTGGTAAACTGGAATGTTCAAAGAAATAAGTGGTTTGTGCTGTTAAAGTATTTGACAGATCTTAAGATATTTGACAGTATTTTTTTACCACAGTTATCTCCATCGCAACAGCTAGCATTCAATTGATTTAACGTCTTACAAATACATAACATAATGTTATTTATTTATACTATTATTCACGAAAGATGACTATTCAAGGTCATTTGTTCGTATAAAGAATACACAGTATTTTGTAGCAGTAGCTTAACAACATTTTGTACTAGAAAGAGAAAGATTATTTAACCTATGTCTATTTAAGTGGTGTGACAGATATACGTAAACAGTGACATTACTTTCTAACACACTATAAATAATGACATATGTCGTAGAATTACACATACCTAATTTTCTACTATTGGCGAAAAAACTGAACTATAGGTGGCAGGCCGAACGGTAGCAAGATGGCGGAGGAATAAGGAGAGTTCTCTCATTCTTTATTGCTGGCAATATGCATTTCAAAGTGCAAAGTATTTAATATGGAGAAAATTACCATAAAGTTAGGTGATATTTTTAAATACATTGCTTCTGTACGTCCTATAAAGGAAGGCGAAGCAGTTTTTAAGGCAGGACATGTATTGCTTTGTGGAAGAAAAGATGATGGATCAGGTACAATTCTGGGTTCTTGTTTAAAAACCAGTCATTTGAGCGGAGATCCTCATACAATTGAAATTTTATTAAATGAGAATATAAATTACTGGACAGAAAAATTTAGTTGTAGAGCAAGATTGGGATGCAAATGCAAACATATTGTTACAGTGTTGTTGCATATAAACAGGTTAGTAAAAATCAAAACTATATTTGTTTTACAACAAAAGTTATCATTATTATTAAGCTATTAATTTATTTGTTTATGAGTTTGTGTATTACAGAGCAGAAGAAATAGAAAAATTAAGTTGTATCGATTTGGAGCAAGTAAGGGAAAAACTTGTTAAAAAGGATGATAAACAGTATAATTTGGGTATAAAATTATCAGAATTTTACCATCCTGTTTTAAAAAAGAAAGAATAAAACCGACTAGAGATGTCAAAGCTATATGGGAAGAAAATTTCAAAATCATATTTTGTCACTTGGGATATAGTGTAAACTTACATTTTTTGACTTGTAATTACTGCATTGTGGCACTGAGCAGTATCTATGGCATTTACTGATCATTACTTAAACCTGAAAATGTAATATACACTATATATGTCACTTTCTTTTACAAGAAATATAAACTAAACCTGTTTAAAATTACATACGTTTCAATGTATGCTATCAACGTTTCCTTATTCCTCTAGTTCACAAATCTGCCACCAGACGTCACCCACTTTGAATTTTTTCGCCAATACTGCAGAAACATAAATGAAGAACATAAATCTTTCAGAAAGGCATTATTTAGAAAGAAACATGATTTTCAAATGAATTACTCTTATTTTTTCAGTTAAAATGTGTAAATAAATATTTCATTTAGCACGCCTATGCATATGAAATACAGTGAAGTTATCTGCAAGTAATATTATATCAGACGGCTCACAAATGACCTTGAGTAGTCATCTTTCGTGAATAATAGTTTATTTTTAATTAATAATTTAACGATGGCGGAAAAAATAATGTATACCTCAACACTAAAGTATTTACATTACTCATGTGGTTTATTCGTGATAAAAAATTATACTTAGTGCTTAGGTATATAAATAACTATTTTTTATTCATTACATATGTCAGATAAAATAGAAATTGTAGCCAATTTTACTTTCTTTGCAGCTCTTATACAGTGACAGTGTCCCCAAAAAAAATTCCTAACTTGGCGTAGTCTATGAACACAGAAACGTATATCAATTTAAAAATATTGGCTGGTAGCACGAGCTGTTTTTGGGTATACTAAGAACGCTGTATTTGGGTATACTAAATATTCGTAGCACAAGCCACGTTTTTGGCTGTTTTAAACATGTTTTAAGTAATTGTTTATAATCGTATTTTAGAACAGCTCATGGGTGTTTTAAAGAGCGTTTTAAAGCAAAATGGCGGACGCATATAGAACAATGAGAGCCTTAGCACAATATTTCTGCTGATAGGTTCGCTAGTGGGCTAGTTACTAGTTACTTTAACCTTCAAAAAACTTTGAAACGTCAAACGAGCGTCAAACATAACCATTAATTAAAATAAAAATTTATGAAGTTATTTATAGTATAAAGTGTATTGGCAAAGACTATATATAAGATAAACAAGAATAAATATGAATGACACTTATCTCTTTATTCTATAGGCATTTACGAAAATTCTACCGGTAGATACCGCATCTACCGATTGCGTTCGAAAACCGAGTGGTTAATACTTACCGTCTTCGAAAATTGTACCATATCTACCAGATCCATCTACCGGATCCATAATTTGAGGATCGAGTAATTCAGCCGGTAAATGCGGTAAACGCAGAATCTAACCTCAAAAAAGGTAGTGATACTAAGCGAAGCACGCGCGTTAAACGTGAAAATGTGTTCAATGTGAAAATCGGAAGTAGGATTATGCTCAGTTTGTTAACTACGTCAAATTTCAAATCTGTTTCGAACTTTCATTTTTTTTCATAGGTTAGGAATCTACCCTGTTTACCACTTGCGTGCTTAAAATGTCGATTCGGGTAGAAGTAACCTGGTAAACAGCTGTTTACCGATATATACCGGTAACAGTTCACCGGCAGAATGTTCGTGAATGCCTTATATGAATCATGTCAAAACTTTGTAAACTAACTTGATTACAATATATATATATATATATATATATATATATATATATATATATATATATATATATATATATACACCGCTCCATAACCCAACTTCTCGTCCAGAAGAATGCTACAATTCATCCCATATACGAACAAGATCCACCATTAAAAGATGCTTCGGTCAGTGGAAGGCAACCTTTAGAGCTCTTCAAATCGGTACTCTTCTTTCCCTAGATAATGCTAAACTGCAATGGCAATTTTACATAATATAAGAATAAATACACAGCGATAATTGATGCATTACTTCTTTGTCTACTTCAATCTTCTGATCTAATGCAAATCTTTTCTTTTCTATAGCTAACAATTCTTGCTTATAGCATGTTAGTTTCCTCTTTGTATCGCACAACCTTCGAAATCATAATTTGATTTATCTATCACAAAACTTCAGGACATATGTAATCTATCTCAGATTTTTTTTGTGGCAGTGACCCGCCTGTTTTCTTTCGCTCCCTCTCATACACACTCACATTCTTCCTTGCCAGACATTTCATTCGCCTCCATTGCTCTTTTACTCTACATCAGGGATAGGCGTGTAGACAACTTCACGGACAACGTAATAGTTTGTGTCGACAACGACGTAGACATATTCAGACGCATAGAGAATGTAGACAATTGATGAATACAATTCGTGTGATATTTAATGTGAAATGAAACTTAAACACGAAAAAATAAAAATAAAATCCTCTAATCCCTAAAATGGTGCAAATATCTCTACAATCTATCCGTTGAAACTATAGAGTGGTATAAAAATAAGAGCAATTAGATCTATTTGTTTACCCCGATATTATCCAATCAGAAAAAAAAATCAAATTGCTCCTCTCTATAGTTAAAACGGATAAGAGTATAGTTTTTGGGTTTAATCCTTAATTTGGCAACACTGGATCGAACATAACCATACTTGACTCTCCATTGACATTCATAATCTTTTATTACATTGTCTACATTGTTTACGTATAAATTTATTGTTTACGCATTGTCGACACATAGAGGTAGACAATTAGTCAACGCGTAGACGCCCAAATCTGCTCTACACTCATCTCTCACGTACCCATTCGCTCTAAAGACATCCGTAATTTCCAACCACGCCGTTTTCCTTTCCCTCAATACCAGAATATCGTCGTTTTGCTCTCAATCAAAGTTTTCTTTTCCTTGATACATTGCAGCAGTAACGCCTTCTCTACTTGCGACCAATTTTCGGTTCTATTTTTTATAGATTCCATTTTTATACAATATTACATTACTATTTTAGTTTAATTATATAAAATGTTCTTAATATACAATACAAATTAAAATAGAATGTATATCTACATTTCAAATACTTACGTTTTATCTACACTCAAGGAGTTCTAAACAAAATATAACGTATAACTTCTTTCTGTCAGAAAGTTAGACTTCATTACATTATGAAAACCGATATCACGCATGCGCAAAGAATAATTTGTAACGTGCCGCATATATTTTTTCATATGCGTGGTATTAGTCAAAACAACCTTAAAACAGGTTCCATGCTAAGCAGTGTTTTAACAGGTGCTTTAAGGTGTCACCCATCGACCTTTCAACTAATAGACCCAGTGTCTCCTATTCATTTATGGTTAGAATATTGTTCCAACATAAAAGGATAGACATATATATTCTGTCCTTCAACAGTACGGAAGTTCTCATAAATAGTTGTCAAAATTGACATTTTGCTGTTCCGTGTTTCGTGCCAGCTGTTTGAGTTGTATATTATTTACTTTTTTGGAGAATACTTACAATTATTTCGGTCAATGTATAATTCGTGATATATACGTACATGTGTTGTGGAGTTTATATGCGACAAAATAATTGGGAAACAGTGTATTTCGTGCAGTCAGAAGTACGTACGCGGCTCAACTGTGTCATTTCATATGTAAGTTCTTATTAATTATTACTTCTCCACTATATATTAATATATTATATTGTTCTAGGTTTCCCAAAGATTTCACAAGAAGAAGCCAGTGGTTTCATGCTTTGCATAATTTTTAATTTTGCCGCGCTTTCTTAACTTCCGTACTGTTGAAGGATAGAGATACTATGTCTGCACCGTTATACCGGGACAAGCGTGTTGCTCGTACGCTAGCGTCTATTAGTTGAAAGGTCGATGGTGTCACCATGGTTTTAAGTAAAATACCCAAAAACACTGTTTTAGTATCGAGCTTGTGCTACCAGCCATTTAATTTAATGTCAATTTGACATGAGATATTGTCAATAATGTTATCTAAAGAAACCAAAGCTTTTCTTCTTGAATCTTATTATAGAAATCAAAAGAAATTAGAAAATGGCGAATGTCAATATAGCGTATCCATCTTTATTGTCTTTTCTCCTTAAAATTTCATTTCAAGATCAATTATGACATCTTGACTTTTTCATTGAATAATGAACAGACCTACGTTTCTCTGTTCATAACCTACTCTGAGTTAGGAATTTTATTGAACACAGTGTAGTTCTCGAAATAGCAATGGTGGCTCAAGTAAAATGAACAGGCTGTATATATGAGGTTGATATGATGAAAGGCACACCACACATATACACGTCCGTACATTACCCGGAACCCTTGAATCGTGAGTTGGCTATGTTGTTTTCTACAGCACTGCGGTGCATTTAAAAATTCCGGTATATATTTCGTCACCTGCCATATGATTGGCTTTGACGAAATTTTTCAAACAATAAGAGCCGGGGTGCCAAGATTATTACCATGATGTTTATTTTTTGTCATTTATTTTGACGCTTCAACGTCAATTCTTACAAATTTTTGCTTACGTTTACCTGCTAGAAAACGAAGATGTAATAAATGATTGATGGTTAGGTTTTGGTAGAGATTGTTTTATTTGTAAAATTTAAATTTTTATAATATTGCACAAAATACATAGCACATAGCGCCATTCACCATTATGACAGTGAGCTCGGCACTGCGGCACTTATTGGTTAAATTATTTCGTCACAGCCAATCATATTTTGACTAGTGAGGTGCCGAAATACATACGGGAATGTTTAAATGCCACACAGTGGTATATATTTTAAAAGGTATATTCTTAACATAGGTATATGTATATACATTACAGAATTAGTTAATTCAATACTGGATCGCAATACGTAGTCTCAAAACAGGCAATTAAATCGTTCCTTAAAATTTACATGACAGTTAGGTGTCTTATTATACATTTTACCCACTGGTATTACTTACATGTAAGTAGTCGTATGTTTTTGTTTTTATTAGGATAATTAATTTATATACAGTTACCTGGTAGAATTAAAGAATATTTTTTCTTGATTAAAATCCAATGGAGATTTAATTTCTAAATAAATATCAAAACAAGTAATCAAGCGTCGTATTTGAGCGGAAAGTAATAATATACTATCAATATATTTAATATCTGATGGCCAGTCACAATTTATAGCTCTTTCAATGTCCTAAAACAAACACAATTATTATGTAGAATATTCTAATATACTTAATGTATCACCCTTACTCTAATTATGTCACAGTTGTGTGAGTGGTACTCTCCATTCGACCTAATGATAATAGTGAAAAGAGATTTTCCATCTGGGAAATTATTTTTTATAGCCACAAGGGCAATCAAATTAGCATTTTTGCGATTAATTGTGGCGCAATACAACATGTCAGAAACATTGACATACTGTTCGTTTATTAATTTTTCAGTACTTTCATACTCTACATATTCTTGCCACGTTATTCTTTGCCAACTAGATATTACACTATTTAATTTTACAGGAACGTTGAAAATATCTGGTACAGGAGGAATAACATTTTTCTCTGAAAAAATAGTATTTTATTAAGTCACTCTTCCTAAAAAAAGTAAAGTTTTGTTCATAATGTAAATAATTTAAATCATATACCATTCAATATTTTTTCAAAAATATACTTTTCTTTCAGAATTTTGTTAATAAAGTTCCGCAGCATCATTTTGTGACGTCACTTAACGACGAGTCTTAGAGCCCCTACTACCCAGACTACCGATTTTTGATCGGCCGACAGTTTAATCGATTGCAGAGGCCCCGCAGATTACCGATTTTTAATCGACCGGCAGTTTAATCGGTTGCAATGATGACGATAGTGATTCTGAATCGTTGGGTGTGCGCACTCACTATGGTCTTCACAGTAATTAAGCAACCGATTAAGCTGTCGGCCGATCAAAAATCGGTAGTCTGCGGGGGCTCTTAATTACAATGACGACTATAGTAATTCCAAATCATTGGGTGTGCGCACTCAGTATAGTCTTCAAGGTAATTAAGCAGCCGAATAAACTGTCCGGCCAATGAAAAATCGGCGGGTTCTGAGATCCCCCGTAGACTACTGATTTTTGATCGGCTGACAGTTTAATCGGTTACAATGACGACTACAGTGATTCCGCATCGTTCGGTGTGCGCACTCACTATAGTCTTCATAGTAATTAAACAGCCGATTAAACAATCGGCCGATCAAAAATCGGTAGTCTGCGGGGGCTCTTATAGTACGACCAAATTGAATGATATAGCTGATACGTTATGTTTCCATTGTTGTTAATATTAATAAATTAATGTGTTACAGTTTTTTTCCGAACGATAATTCATTTCACGTAAGAAAATAGCAGATGACACTTAATAACGCTTTTCATCTGTGTACATATATAAAGTCCGTTTCCACAACTTAATCCCCACGTCATCAATCGTAAGAATATGGTTCAAATCACCAGAGAGGAGCGAATTGATGACGTCATATTATCGGGTGAAATAGTGTGATTTCCGAAGTATTCATACAAATTAAAACCGACAATTGGCAGTATTTAATATAATCAAATTTTTCTTAGAATGGTATTCTAATGTGATCAAGTGATCGCAGAGTATGAATAGAGAAACCACATATGTTTTTAGCAATGTGTTTGCCTTGATCTATTTTTACGCAGCGTTTGTTTCCGTAGGTCATAACTTGAGCTATATGAATAATATTTGTTTTTGCTATACCTGTACTGTAAGTTACACATTAATAACAAAATTTAAACACAGTAAGTGGAACTTTTGTTGCACAATTGGTTTCCATGGTTACATCATTTACTTACCGTCCACGGTGAATGGTAAGTGTAACACTTACCGTTCATGGTGGACGGTAAGTAAATATATAATATAATGGCTGTTAGTTACGCAGAATTTCAGGAAAATAAATTCAGATTATTATCAAGCATTTTACAAATATGTATACAGAATTGAATACAAAATTTTAAGCATTTTTTATTATTATTATTTTACAAATAGGTAGTATACAGAATTTTTTTTTTTTTTATTTATCCAATTTATATTTACAACTGGCCTAGTAGGCCAACAAGCAAATCTGATGTATTTACAAGCGTATGTGTGTAAGGAGGAACTCGTTAGAGCTTCCTTAATTGATGACATATTAATTGCAATTCATAAATCTTAAGTCTAGTGGTTTGCTTCGTTGAAGTCTTCTGACATCGTTCTCGTTGTCGAGTAGGTTCACGGCTAAGAAGTTTGGGTGATCGTTTAGTTTATCTTCGTATCTGGTAGCAAATTTCTTTATTTGTTCATCAATATGTGGAATCTTCAAGTCCTGATGTATGGTGTGGTTATTGACATACCATGGAGCGTTTACTATCATGCGCAGGGTCTTATTTTGGAATCTCTGGATAATATTTCTATTAGATTTTTTCGCACATCCCCACAGCTGGATTCCATAAGTCCATATTGGAATTAGAGTGACTTTATATAACAGTAATTTATTCTCTAGAGAGAGTTGAGATTTTTTTCCGATTAGCCAATACATTTTTTTAGTTTTAAGTCTAGATGTTTTCTTTTTGTTTTCAGATGTTTTTGCCAGTTAAGTCTTTTATCAAGTATCATTCCTAGATATTTTACGTCTTCTTTGGTTTCCAGGGTGTTGTCATTTATTTTGATTTGTGGGCATATTACTTTTTTGTTTGTGAAGACTACGTGAGTTGATTTTTCGTCATTAATTTTTATTTTCCATTTTGTCGCCCATTTATTAATTTCATCTATTGACCTTTGTAAAATTTCAGAAGTCACATTTGGATCTTCATGAGAAGCAAGTATGGCAGTGTCATCTGCGTATGTTGCTGTTGTAACATCTTGGCCTTGGCACGGTAGATCAGATGTGTATATTTGGTAGAGTATTGGTCCCAATACACTACCTTGTGGTACTCCAGCTTTAATGGGATATATTTCAGAATTGCTGTTTTCATAGGAAACCTGGAAGTATCTCTCACTTAGATATGATTTTAGTAGAAGGTAGTACTGGTGTGGTAGTAATAGTTTTATTTTATATAATAGACCAGTGTACCAGACACGGTCAAAGGCTTTACTTATGTCAATGAATACGCCAGCACATACTTTACGGTTTTGTAAACTTTCTTCAATTTCGTTTACTACTCTATTGACTTGTTGAATTGTCGAGTGCCCTGCACGAAATCCAAACTGATGTGGTGGTATTATGTTTTTGTCTTCTATGTCGCTTTTTAGTCTCCTCAATAATATTTTTTCAAAGAGTTTTGATGTGAGAGGGAGCAGTGATATTGGTCTGTATGATGATGATTCGTTAGGAGCTTTTCCGTTTTTATGTATTAAGATTATTTTGGCAAATTTCCATTGCGTCGGAATATATGACGTTCGTAACATGGCGTTGAAAATATTAGTAAGATAAACTGTTGTTTTTTTGGGTAGTTCCCTTAAGATTTTTCCGGTAATTAGATCATATCCTGGACATTTCTTTATGTTTAAGTTCTTAATTTCTTGTTTGACTTCCGCTGGGGTTACGTGTCTAATAGGTAGTGATAACTGCAGGGGTGATTTTAAATAATCTTCGATTTCATCTTCTGTTACTTTGTCTTCTTCGTCGACTGGTGTTTGCATAGAGTTTGGTTGGAATGTGTTAAATAGGAAATGTGCAAAAACTTTAGCTTTTTCTGAGTCTTCTCTAGCCCAGGTGCGGTCTTCTTTTCTTATGGGAGGTATGTGTTTTGTTGGTCTTTTTAACTTTTTCGTTATTTTCCATAGCGAGTAATTACTCTCAGGTAGGGCTGAGAGATTACGTAGTTGTTCCGCGAAAGTTTCGTTTTTTATTTCTTGAATAACTTTTTTTATTTCTTTGCAAAGTTTATTCAATTTATTCTTATCACTGGGGTGTCTTGTTCTATGCCAAATATGTCTTATATTCCTTTTCTCAGCTATCTTATCTCTTAAAGCTTTGGGGTAATTTGTTATGTGCTCTTTGTTGTTATTTATTGTTGGTGTTGAATTCCATGCAGCTGTTTGAATAAGTTTTGTGATATTCTCAGCTGCTGTGTCTATATCATCGTGTGTCATGAGTGGTACTTGCAGATTCGTGTTTTTATTTAAGTATTCTCTGTATTTTTCCCAATTTGTATATTTGTTATATAGTGAGGGTTTTATTGATTTTGTTATTACAGTTGAACTTACATTAATAATAACAGGAGAGTGGTCCGATGATAATTCGAAGCTATCTTCAATATTAATATAGTTTTGAGATATGTTTTTCGTTATGAAAAAGTCGAGTAAGTCTGGGAGTTTGTTTAGATCGGTGGGCCAGTAGGTTGGTTTGCCAGTACTTATGTAGTTATATTTATTTTTGTAGATTGTTTTTTGAAGTTCTTTACCCTTTGGGTTTACCACTCTTGAGCCCCACATGGTATGCTTGGAGTTGTAATCCCCTCCTGAGATAAATCTATCACCTAATATATTAAAATATTCTTCAAAATCGTTTTGTTTCAGTGGATGCTTAGGGGGACAGTAAACGGCAGAAATAGTGAGGGCTCCGTACATATCGTTTATTTTTATATTTGTGGCTTGCAGATGGTCTTTTTCGAATTTTTCTAATTCAATATGTCTAATTCTTTCATTAATTAGGATAGCTGTTCCTCCGTGCGCCGTCCCGTCAGGATGATTTGTGTGGTGTGTTTTGTATTTGGGAATTTTAAGGTAATTTTTTTCAGTGAAGTGTGTTTCGCTTATAAGAATTATATCAATTTTTTCCTGGTTTAAAAATATTTCTAATTCTTGACGATGTTGTGTCACGCCGTTCGCGTTCCATAATGCGATCCTAATTGTGTTAACCATTTTTGTTACTCACGAAGGCGGTTAGTAAGTTTATGATCATAGTGTTTTGTTGTATGAGTTCCGAAGGTGGCAACATTGCGAATAGATTGTTTAAGCAAACCGCGAGATAAAAATCTATTTTTGTCCGTGTTTATAACAAAAACAATTTATTTAGTGTTAGAAATTGTAATTAACTATAAGAAACTATACATATAAATATATAAAGTGGGTGAAATTATTTAAAAAGTGACTAATAGTGAAATAAGTGTCTTAAAAAACACGTGCAGTGAACACTCTACGCATAGTGCCTCGCGCAACAGCCGCTGACCTCGAAAGTGACAGTCAGTGTTGCCAACTATAGCAAAGTGAAACAAGTTATTAAGTAAAAAAGACAAAGAGAAAAGATGCCAGAAACGAGTGGAGGACATATAAGCTATACGAACAGTAGCATAACTACTACTCCAACTACAAGATACTATAATGTATCATCACCAACAACCCCCAGCCCAATATTAGAATACATAAGGACAAGACAAACAATTGGAGGATCTAACCTCACAACTCATACAAATACAAATGCAACAACAATTGCAACATCATTGCACAACACACTATGCGTCACAACCCAATCAACACCTATAACGTCTCTAATAATTCTAAGCCCCACTAACTCATACATTGCAAATACCATACAAACACCAATGAGTATTGAATCTAATGTAGATGACACACAAACAGTAGATGATGAGCTCAATAAATGGCAAACGATACCCACAATAAAACCAGGAAAAAAAAGAACCAGAGAACAAGAAACGAATCTAACAGAAACAAAAAGAAGAAACTATAACGCAACAAACACCAGTCATCCTATCTTTACTCCCAATAGATACTCTGCATTATCCAATGAAGAAACACACGAAAAGCAAACAAAAACTGAACCAAAACCTCCACCAGTAATTGTACCAAACGTGACAGACTATAGCCTAATGCTTGCAAGCCTCAAAATAGTCCTAAGACAAGAAGAATTCATATGCAAAGCACAAAGAAACAAAGATGTAAAAATAAACACGAGTACACCTACTGCATATCGAACAGTAATTCAAATGCTAAATAAAAACAACATAGCGTACTATACCTACCAACTAAAACAGGAGAGAGCATACCGAGTGGTAATCAAAGATATACACCAAAGTACACCCCTAAACGAAATAAAAGAAGCTTTGGAAGCTGAAGGACACGAAATAAGAAACATATCCCAAATCAAAAGTTGGGCGACCAAAGAATTATTACCTATGTTCTTCATAGACTTGGAACCTAGAGAAGATAATAAAAAAAATTTACGAAATCAAACACTTGCTGGGTACAAAAATCATAGTAGAACCACCCAGGAAAAAAAGAGAAATCCCGCAGTGTATGCGATGCCAAGTCTATGGACACACAAAAAAATACTGCACAAAACCACACTATTGTGTAAAATGTGCAGACAACCACCCTACCGCAGAATGCAAAAAAGACAAAAAGGAACCAGCTGTATGTTTTCACTGCTCTGGATCACACCCTGCGAACTATAGAGGCTGTACAGTCTATAAAGAACTACAAAAAGCTAGAAACAAACCTAATCTATCTACACAGGTAAAAATAACCTATGAAAACAGAGCGCAGAGATTAAGAGAAAACGTAAGTTATGCTGATGCAACACGGATCGACACAAACAACACACCAACCAACTCCAACCAAAATAATAATGATATTTCACAATTGATTAATAAACTAGAAGCAATGTTCAGTATACAGAATTGAATACAATTTTTAATCATCTTTTTTATTTATGGTAATGTGAAAATTACAATTAGTTATATTATTAGCAGTAAGAATTGAGGTTAAATTTTTATTTATTTCCCTAGTTAAATCAGGATCATCACATTATTGGGTATGTCATCTGTAACTGGAACATTCACCATAGAATCATCTTGGTGGGATGCACAATCTTCTTCACTTCTGTGAAATATCTTCTTAGCCACTTCAATTTTGTTCGACAAAGATTCTGCTACATAACTTTCGGCTACTGTCGACGACTTCCAGAAGCCATGTCTTTTCAACCCAATAATGTCGACTCCGCTGTTGGCCAAAAGTGTGGCCGAGGTTCTGCGAAATGAGTGTCCCGTATAATTTTTTGCGTTTTTCAAATTTAAAAATTCTGCAATTTCAAAAGGAATTTTAGCAAAAATGTTTCTCCCAACCGGTTGGTTAACACATTTCCAATCTTTATATCTAAGAAAAAATCTTTTATCATCTGAATTTTTTGGTCGCAGGCTCATATATTTTCTAACTAATTTCAGACAGTTTAATTTTTCGTTGTCATTGTCTACGATGATGAAACTTCTTGGGTCGTGATCTTTTGAATCTGGTATTCTGATAAGTATTACGCTACCTTTATCTGAAATGTCATCTAAAGTTACCTTACATAATTCGTCTTTGTGGCAAGCTCCCGCAATGCCCATTACAGCAACAACCTTTTTCATTAGAAACGTTTCATCTGGCGCTTCGTTCAAAAATTTTATAATATCTTTCATTGTAAATACTTCACTTTTTTTGGGATGGTATCCAACATTTTTTTCTTCAGAAATGCCTTTAATTTGGCGTATTTAGAAATGTCAACATTATCGTTTAGAGTTATAGTAGACCGGAGCATCGAATATTCACACCATAAACTCGAAGGGCAAGAAATTTTTGTAGATCTTTCTAAAAACATATGCTAGTAAAACTGCCGCACTGGTATGGATATCCAACTTCTTCCCGTTGCATCACTCTCGAAAAAGATTGTATACCTCTTTCTCGATCTATCGGGTAGAAGCGATGCACAGGCAACACTGGCAGCTCCTTCTATATCCATCTTATCCATTTATTTACTCAAAGAAGCTGCAGTCCAGAACGTCCGTCAGACAGATACAAATGTGGCAAAAACGACAGTGCAGAACAAACAAAAACGTAAGCACACATGTTGCAGGTGCGATGGCGAACATTTACCAGACACGTGCAATTATCGTGACGCAAAATGCAATTTCTGCGGGAAAAAGGGACATATTGAGAGAGCCTGCCTTTCCAAAAAACGTCAAAACAAGGATGGCTCGAATAAGTCAAAAATAGAAACAAAGGTCTCAACATGAAGTTACATCAACAACAAAATGATCGCGAGTATGCATAACCGCTCAATTCAGTCCAAACTGATGCAGGCAGTGAAAAATTCATGATAACTTTTTATAAACAATAAACCGCTTGTAATGGAAGTTAGTGTAAATGTGTATCTTAAAAATAGAAATGCCACTATGACACTGGTGATCGTTCAAACCGAAAGATCAAATCTTTTGGGAAGAAATTGGTTCTATCCTTTATGAATATCTGTATCGGGCATAGATAGTGTAATATCGACCGTCGATTACGCGAAAGATTCCCGAGAAGTTTTTAGTACCGGATTAGGAACCTACCGAGGTCTTCCAATTTCTTTTGATGTGAACAGTGATTGTAAACCGGTGGTGCTTAAAGCTCGCAGAGTACCTTTCGCGCTTAAAGACAGTATCGAGCGGGAAATCGATAAGCTAATCGACAGAAAAAACTAGAACCAGTTGCACACCCTCGCTGGGCATCTCCGATTGTTGTAACGGTAAAAAATAGTAACGAAATACGCGTATGTGGTGATTACCGGGAGGTGAATAAACACATTCGCGCCGACTCGTGCCCGTTGCCGAATATACAGAACAATTTGGGTGCTCTCGCAGGTGGGAAGTTTTTTGCAAAGGTATACGCCCCACCGAGGAAAAAATTGAAGCTATTAAAAATACTCCAGCGCGCACTATCGTAACAAAACTGCAAGCGTTCTTGGGAATGATAAATTTTTATCATGTATTTTTAAAGGACAAAGCATCAGTTGCCGAACCTTTACACAAATTACTACATAAAAATGCTCCATGGCAGTGACGCAGGGAACAAGAGATTGCGTTCGAGAAGCTCAAGATAATCCTAGCAAGCGAACCAATTCTTCAACATTATGACGAAAATGAACCACTATATTTAACAGTAGATTCGAGTTCCTATGGAGTGGGATGTATCCTTAGCCAACCTGGAGACAATAGTTCGCAAGATTTGCCAGTGGCGTATCACAGTCGTACCATGATTTTAACAGAAAGGAATTTCTCTGAAATCAATCGTGAAGCTCTAGCGATCGTCGTGGGAATGAAGAAATTTCACAACTATGTATATGGGTGTAAGATGATAATCCGCACGGATCATAAGCCGCTTTTACCCCTGAAGTACTATCACCCAGAATGCTACGCTGGACAATTATTCTTGCTGCGTATAACTACTCGAATATGTTACAGGAAAAAAACCCAAATGCTAACGCAATAAGCCGTTTACCTCTGAAAACCAAGACAAACGAACCTCCACCAGCTGAAAATATACCACAAAAATTGTGGACAGCCAAGGATATTGCATCAGAAACATCCAAGGATCCTGTTCTGTCACGAGTTTTACAGTGGACATTGAAAGGATGGCCACAGTCATCTTCTGAACTTTCCCCACAATTTACACCATATTTCCCAAGACAAAATGAGCTATCATCCTATGAGAATTGTTTACTCTGAGGTACAAGGGTAATAATTCCACCAGGATTCAGGGAAACATTGAAATTTTACATGCATCACACCCGGGCTTAGTAAAGATGAAAGCGTTAGCGAGGCCTTATCTATGGTGGCTGAATTTGAATGAAGACATCGAGCATGGTTAACTCATCCCCCAGCTGTCAAGAACATAGCCACATGCCTCGACAAGCCCTTGTTCATCCATGGGAATGGTCACGAGCTCCGTGGTCAAGGTTACATATAGATTTCCTAATCCTTATATATTCTTATTTGAAATGGCTTGACGCTAAGATCGTCCCCAGCACATCAGCAGCTGCAGCGATACAAGCCCCAGACGTTATTGTTTCTGATAACGGCACAGCGTTCACATCCGATGAGCTCAGAACATTTCTATAACAAAATATGATCAGACACGCTCTAGTGGCACCATATCATCCAAGAAGCAATGGACAGGATGAACGTATGGTATAGAGCATTAAATCCTCATTGAAAAAATTGTCTCATGGGAATTTTGCACTCAAGTTTCAAAGGTATTTGTTAACTCAACATGTCACCCCAGACACAATGACTGGATGATCCCCAGCAGAAATATTGATGGGCAGAAAGCGTTTTAGCGTTTAGGACAGAATTCGCCCGGATTTCGCTAAAGAGATGTGCACTAAACAAGAGAACTCGATGTCGAAGCAAGTTCGAGTTTTCGATGACGACTAACATGTTTTTGCACGTACATTTATCACAGGACAAAAATGGGTACCATCTTCAGTTGTAAGAGCAACTGGACCTCTAAATTATGAAGTAGAAACAAAGGATGGAAGCCAGTTGCGAAAAAGAGTACCATCCTGCACAGAAGCAACCGAAGGTAATGCTACGGATAATATTCCCATAATAAATCCTTCTATTTTATAACGTGAGTCAGTTCCCGTAGCCATCGAACCAACAACACCTGTGGGCAGATCTCCCAGAACTTCTGGACCAGCGTCTCCAGTGACGACTCCTGCGGGAAGATCTAGACCTTCTAGAACAAGACGGTCTCCAGCCTACCTTGAGGACTATAGTCTACACTCGGAGGGAAGAGTGTTGAATATCGCGCCAAAATGTATTTTCCGATGGGCGTGGCGCGCTCAGCGGACAAGAAGAATTCAAATTATTATTATGGTGTGTGCGTCTTGGCACGACAGAATGTAGTTTGTTTTCAAGGTGTAAATAAAGCACAAAACCAGTTTACGGACATAGCAGAATTGAATAAATACGATATAAGTATAATGGATGAAATATATCTCTTTTAAAGCAATAAGTTGAAATAATTGTCGGCAATCTTAGAAACGCGGTCTTTGCAATAGCAAAATGCCCATTAAACTACCAAAACACAACGAAACAAATTATCGACGCCAAAATCACTTAATCACATGAATGACATGAATATTCAAATAATTAAAATATTTGGAATGACACTCCCGCTGTTACAATACCCTTTCTATTTCGGTTTTTGCCGTTGGTTGAACGTTGATAGCGGAAATAGAGGTGGGATATTCGAATCTTTTAATAGATTCGTATTTATTCGACTCCGTACCGAAAAGATTCGTATCAAAAGATTCGTACATTTCGTACCATATGTTTAGTGTATTAATGTATACGTTCATTGCGATTGCGCTGAGCGCTGCAGCTTGCTCGGTCTTGGGAGTGGGAATCTTGCATCTTGCTTTGTGTATCTCCCTCATACTCGTATGCGTTGCGCGTTGCGTATCTTTTACTCGCTTATGCTTATACGTATTATTGGTAAATCAGTGTGACATAGGCATATTTTATTTTGAATCTACGCGCGTTTTAATTTTTGAATTCTCCTTTCTTCGTTCTTGTTTTAAAATTAACAAATATAATCGGTAAGTTTTTATTTATTTTTTTATAGATGGTATTTATTGAATTTAAATATATTTTAGATACTTACCTACCTACTTATCATAAATATTTACAATATACATATGTATAAAATTTCACATCACAATGAGTATCGATGGTACAACTGCAACTGGGTCTAATATATATATATATATATATATATATATATATATATATATATATATATATATATATACATACATACATATATATATATATATATATATATATATATATATATATATATATATATATATATACATATATATATATATATATATATATATATATATATATATATATATATATATAAGATAAGCGAGCGCCTTGCTGCCATGTTTAAAGATATGAGGTATACGTTCGGAGTTACAGGGTGAGATTCAGTGTTCCTGTTTAGTGTCAGTCAGTCACTCAGCACTCAGCCAGCGAGTCGCACGGCGTACACGTACATGATGCACAGTTCTCAGTTCTCTGCTGAAGGACGGCGGACGCGCACGCTTATCGCACGATACTTTGATACGAATCATTTCGGTGATACTGATTCGTACAATACGATTCTTTTAAAAGATTCGTACAATTTATGCGAATCATACTAGTACTACCCACCTCTAAGCGGAAACACCTTTGAAACTCCTACGATAATGAGATAGCGAATAAAAGTTTCATATATGATATGCCATGTGTGTACGACAGAGATGCTAGATAAAAGTTAAGTAATTTTTGCATCAGAAATTGGTGACGTGGGAATCAACTTGGAGATAGAGAATGTATGTTAAAATAACTCTTCTGGGCAATAATTGAAAATATGCGTGGATTAAGCAATTTAATAAAAGCAGATTGGCACACCCAGCAATGGGTAATATGCCGTGATGATATATTTATTTATTTATTAATAAAAATATAAATATAATAATTTAAGTTCTGATTACCACTTGCAGCCTATATCATTCAACATATCTTTTACTTTCATACCAACGCATAAAATTTCGCGAGGCATCATACACTTAATGAAATCTGTAATTTTATCGATAGCAGAAGTCCTGTATGTGTTGATAACTTGGATTAGAGTAAAAGTGTGACGTAGATATAAAGATGAGAAAATGGTATTAAAAACTCGATTATTTTAAAAAATAATAACTTTTTTAAAACATTGATAATCCCTGTGTTGTTCTACAGAGTGATCAAAAATGGCTGAAGGTCTCGTGATCACTTTTATTCCAAAAATAATGTCAAAATTATATTCCTTTATTCATCAAAACTATGTTCCACATACAACAGACAATGATAGATGCATGACATTTAATTAATATTATTGCCGTACGTTGATTAATTTAATATTTGTATCAGATACCTTCGTGAAAATCTTTAAGGTATATTCGAAAAAGGAACCATGTTAACCGCGGTTAGATTTTTCAGTAACCGGTTACAAATTCGAATACGGTTCATGAAAATTTTAGCAACTGCACGAAATTGGCGGTTACGGCAGTTAGATATTAGAAATTAGGTTAATATAAATATATATATATATATATATATATATATATATATATATATATATATATATATATATATATATATATATATATATACATATATGTAATTCGTGTGACAATTATAAACTTATCACGGGCATAACCTCCGAATAAACAAGAAGTATAAGTTAATCCGAGAAAAGGCATTTTGTTGTCACTTTAGAAGAACTTTTATCATTTAAAATAAACTGATTAAATAACATCCACGTTTCCATAATTTCAATTTATCTTTCAACAAAAATTTATTTTAAATTGACTGTTCACATAAAAGATGATCTAGGCCAAAGCATTCATTTATTCATGCCCGGTTACAAAACCACGCGATTACCACTTATATAAATAACAGACAGAGAATATGCACTTGCAGCCTTTCTGGATATTGAGGGGGCATTTGACAATACCTCTATAAAATCAGCAAGAAAGTATGGTATAGAACACACCATATGTAAATGGGCAAAAATCATTCTTACTAGCAGAAAAGTTGATGGAAGTCTCAACGACACAGCATTGAGGGCCAAAGAAACCAAGGGATGTCCACAGGGAGGAGTACTTTCACCTCTGTTGTGGTGTCTGGTGGTAAACGGCTTGCTCTGCGAACTATCCAAGAAAGTTTTCTATGTACAGGGTTATGCAGATGATCTAGTAATAGTAATTAGTGGAAAATACCCTGCGACTATCAGTGAGCTCATGCAGAGCGCTCTAAAAATCGTAAAGCAATGGTGGAAAAGGACTTTCGGTAAATTCGGAAAAGACGAACTTGATACAATTTACAAGAAAAAGGAAAATAAGTGACATCAAAATGCCCTTCCTATTTCAGAAGGAGCTTAAACTGTCAACTGAAGTCAAATATCTGGGAATCATATTGGACCATAAAACACGGGTCCATAGTCTAGGGCGAAAGAATCAAACTGTGGACTTGCAAACAAGAAGGAAACCTTATTACCAATTCAATAAAAACTTAGTTAAATACCAGATATAAACGACTGGGACAACAAAAACATACATCTTAATGGACTCATATGGTTCACAAATGGCTCAAAAACTAAATTAGGAATAGGCGCAGGAACTCTGAACAAAGCAACAGGTACAGGCTCTAGCTTTCCACTGGGCCGATATACGACAATATTCCAGGCAGAACTACTATATATGCTAATAAGCTGTCAATAGATTAGGCTGAGAGACTATACAAATAGGCAAATCTACATTCTCACAGACAGTCAAGCAGCATTGAAGGCGTTGAGATCGCATGTATTAAAATCATAACTAGTTCTATAATGCACTCACATTCTTGAGGAACTGTCAAAACACAACAAAGTTACTTTGATGTGGGTTCCAGGGCACAAGGATATAGAGGGAAATTAACAGGTTGATGAACTAGCCAAACAGGGAGCAAAAACCAAACCTATTGGGCCAGAATCCTACTGCTACATTGCATTTGAAGCAGTTAAAGAGCACGTTGAGAAATGGATAACAGTCGAGCATGAAAACATTGGAGGGACATTCCTGGATTGACACACTCTTAAGACTTTCATATCGAGACCTATAAAAAAAACTCAACATCCCTACTTAATTTAAGTAGAGAAGGTATTAAAGCAATTAGAGGTCATCATCGGCCACTGTAGATTGAATAAACATATGTACACGATGGGTCTAACCGAAGATCCCATGTGAAGAAAATGCGGAGAAGACTCCGTTACATCTTCTATTCAACTGCCAGGCTTCAATAAACACGAGACACCAAACCTTTGGGACTCCGACTATTAATTCTGAAGAAGTACACATTGGCATGGGGGGACTGTTTGGACTTTATAAGACACAGTACTACCCCTTGTAAACCTTGGGAATGCACAATAGGTCCTAGAGGCAGTAGTGCGTCGCGTAGTCTACCGATCCCTAACAACTAACTAACTACCACTTGAAACCAGCACTTAACCTTGCTTAATTTTTCGAATATACCTTTAATTTCATATCATTATGGCTTTTAATGAAGACCGTAACAGATTTCTTTTTGGAGCATATTTTCGTTGGGGTGAACATAAAGAAGACGGTTCTTGGGATTATTTTTGACACCTTGCAAAATTCGAAAGGTACGCTCATGGAAATAGTAACGCTGTTATACTAGGGAAGCGGCAAATGTCACAATTGCATGGAGCGGCACACTTCAGCCATTGTTGATCACTCTGTAATTTTAATATAAATTACCCATGTTTTAATTTGTTACTACGGCGGAAGACCATGGGCGCCCGTAGAAATTTTTGTAAGATGGGGCTGAATAATAATTTACTGACGCATTTCGCTAGTTGTACATAACAAAAACCAATATTTCATCACCTCAGTTATTGATAATTTATAAGAATCGCAAAGGGGAGTTCGCTTTGTTTTTGAAAATCATGTTTTATTATAATTGTATAAAAAAATGTTTAATTCCCTCCGGCCTTTGGCCATAATCGATTTATAAAATTGTAATAAATAATTATTTAATACATTTATTCAATTTTTTGTTCTTTAAAATCATACATGGGGCTCAGCCCCATCTTGCACCCCCCCTTCGGGCGGCCATGTAGAGAACCCTATTGCATATTAATAACATGTAATCTTTTCTACAGAGTGTTGACCGCGACCCCGGAACATATGACATTAACATAATAAAATAATAAGTAAAATAATACTTTCGTAATTTTGGAACATTTCTCTCTATTACTCATATAGTTTAGAAGTTATTTGAAAAAGAATAAATCAACAACATTCAGTTTTTCGTCATTATTTAGTGCCCCATGAGAATTTTTGGTAAACCAAAAGCACACATGAGATGGCCTCCTCATAGGTGTACAAAAAGTTCCATTTTACCGACTTTATTGCCCGTATTCATAAAAGTCAATATAACGCTTCGTAACAAAACGAACCGTAATAATTTAACGTCCGACTGGTATGTTATATACCAAATAACACCCTAGAGCGTGTTATGAGTTGTTGTTATTGATATAGTAAAAATGAACAAGCAGAAGACTCACGTCATCGACCTGAAAAAAACCTTATAAAATGAAATATAACTTATAGAAATTATTGAGTGTTATTTATTTTTTTAAAAAGAGGGAATAAATAATACTAGTATTAAGAAACGTATATATTAATGAAATTTACCTTCATATCAAAGTCAATCCTTATTCCTTTTAGGAAATATAAAATTATATGAAATAATTGTAGTTAATTTTCGTATCATAACGGTAGAACTACTGACAATGTCCATGTTTACATTGAATTTAAAATCGATCAAATATCGATCCTGTCCCTGTCACTTGATTGACAGGTGATTGTCAACTCATCTCATCCAGGCACAAGTGACTTGAATTAATATAAATGATTGCTAATATCAAAGTAGTTATGTATTATTGTTTTGTTAAAAATATATTGAACTATTGAAATGTCAATAAAATATATAAATAAAATAAATCGTTGTAGTTTCTTCTTAGTATTTTGTGAGTTGTGTCTTACGCTACAGAATTACTGCAGTGCCCAATTACCGGATAAGCTGACTAGGCTGCAGCCTAGGGCGCACAGATTTTGAGGGCGCACAATAAATAAATATATAAAAAACAAAAAATTATGTGTGAAAATTTCAAATTTGCCACTGACATTTGTTTAAGTGCACAGGGTTTGACAATATTTTGTACATTTTGCGGTTCTAAAGATGAATCAGGTGAAGAAAATGACAAAGGGAAAACATATTTGTGATATGGACATTGATATTCTACCAGATTTAATAGAAGAAAATATTAACAAATATGTGAAATCTGATTCAGAAAATATGAAACTGTAACATGATGCCTGAAAAATCGCACAAAAATTCAATGCTGAAAAATGTACAGTTATGGTGATGTTTTTTGATGTATTGAAGAAGCAGATGATGGTGATATCGATAAGAAAGATTACATTTTCCAGTAATTTAGTAATAACCTTAAATCATATTATAATTAAACGTAACTTATGACAATTATTGCAATAAAATAAAATGTACACTTGATATGTCAATGTCAAAATTATATGCATCGAATTTCAACGAATGAAAAATTCATATTTAACGCGCCGTTATTCGTATTACAGCCGAAATTAAATGTTACGCTAGAGTTTACGGTTATGAATAAAAAATTTGCTATATTACAGGCGTTTTGAATATAACGAAGCGTTACCCTTGTTACGGACAGTTACGAATACGGGCATATATCTCTTACAGTTCTCGAGATCACAGTGGTGGCAGTTCTAAATGGGACATACTGTATTAACGTAACTTGACTGTTAAAACGTCAAAAATTTGTTAATTTATCTGTTTCACTTTTATGGCTATTGCTATTTTTGGGGTGATTTTCGACATTTTGATACCTAATTTCTGGCATTACAAAACATGTAAAATTAATTTTGTCGAAAACTGTCATGAAAAGTTCATATTTACATGACTGCTATCAACACACGAAATGATAGTTTTTTATCTACAGAATGTAAAAGACTTTTACATCCAGGATGTAAAATTATTTTTCTGTTCGATTCGTTTGCGTTAAATTATTTAGTTATTTTCGGGGTTACTTCCGGCTCTATTATAATAATAAAGGATTCTCAGTAAAACTACATTATTCCATTCTCAAATAAATTTAGCTTATTAAATATCATAATTCATATGACACTGATATTTATTTATTTTAAAAATGTATTTAATTTTCAAACTGAAAAATTACATAGCATACTTATTGAAAAATATAATTTTTTCTAATATTTATTTGTCAAACACTGACTCACTTGCACTTCATATGTAGACGGGAACATTACCGCAGATTATATTTTACCATCGAGTCATGAGTCACTGTAGAGCCGAGTATACATACGAGGCAGAAAGCAAATGAGACAAGGTGAGCCCGAACGTAAGCCTCGTTCATGAACTTTTTTGTTGCGAATGGGGCCACCTGAGGCAGCGAACGAGGCGCCGATCTAAATTGGGCGCGATCTATTCGAGGCGAAAGTCTGCGCATGAAAAATCGTCCACGCCGAACCGAATTTTCTTTGAGTACATATCACGCCCCATACTTCTTATAACTCATACTTCTCATAAGTTATACTACGACGACAGCCCAACACGCTTCGTTTTCTATCGGAAAAATATTTGACATCCGCATAACTCAACTAAAATTTTATACAAGGTGACAGATCTTCAACCTTAAATATAAAATTAACCATATGATGATACGGATATGATGTGATGTTTCCATTAGATTTATTGACATTTTAACAATATTTTAAGAATAATAGAATATATATTATACTAATAATAATCACAATAAACAGTTAAATAAGTGACATATTACAAAAATTAGAAGATCACATGCCATTTTCACAAATATTGGAATATCATCTGATGGATGTTGTCATGGTAGCGAAATTTTTCTAAGAACAGTACGTTTATTATTTATATACTTATGCAGTGCACAGCTACAAGGTTCTGATATTCTGATTTTAGCTCATTGGAGAAATAAACTTTAAAATATTGTGTTTTGTAAAATTGGTGAGCTACTACTATACCGCAATACGAGTACAAAACCTGTAACATTGTAATCATCTACAATTGATTTACTGCAAGCAGAATCTCAAGGTATTTACACATCGATAAGAATATAAGAAACGGAAATTTCAGATAGTTTTGTTCCAGTTCTACAGTATTCTTACTAATGGACTGCCTGCTTCTATTGCTACATAACCATATACTATTTCCTGCGTTAGAATATTATCGTTGGAATATATATTTGTTGTATCTATTTATTTATTATATTTGTATAGGTACTACAAATATTTGCCTACCTTACCATTTTATTAATTGTTGAATGCTATATTACATCTTCATTCAATTCAAAAGTATTTAAAATGTAATAATATTTTTTTAAGTATCTGACAGATCGCTATATAAATTTCTTTTAAGAAACTAGAGAGACATCTATTTTCGTAATGTTGAACCTATCTTTCTACTGCATACGTATTTTTTCCCAGTGTATATCGAACTTTGCCGAGAGGACCCGAGATGAGTATGGCTTGTGAGAAGTATGAATCGTGCAGAGTATGAGCTGTGAGAAGTATGGATTGTGACATGCTCCCTTTTCTTTGATGTGACGGATAGCATTCGTACGGCCTCGGCTTGTTCGCCGAACGAGGTGAGGCAATGTACCGCGCTTCGGATCAACGTCCACACGGTATCATCATATGGTTAATTTTATATTTAAGGTTGAAGATCTGTCACCTTGTATAAAATTTTAGTTGAGTTATGCGGATGTCAAATATTTTTCCGATAGAAAACGAAGCGTGTTGGGCTGTCGTCGTAGTATAACTTATGAGAAGTATGAGTTATAAGAAGTATGGGGCGTGATATGTACTCGTCCACACCCGAGGAATCGACCGGGCTTAGTTTGCCTCATTCGCGTTTTGCTTCATATGTGCACCCAGCTTAAAAATTATCGCTGCGGTTTGCGGCAGACGCAGGATAGCGGAATGAACAAACCTAATATATAAGTACCGGCAATATTTCAAAGATGAATTTTAGAACTTATTTAGAGCCGAAAAGTCCATATAAACATATGTCCTAAACGTAACCGTTAACGAGTTATTGTTTATTTCATAATTTATGTGGCTGAAATTTTAGTTCAACGAATTTTACTAAATAAATTTTTTTAACTAGGATGGCCTCTCTCACTGGTAAAAGTTTTATACTAATTGTGTTATTGATCACACTTTAATAATGCCTCATTTTTCACACCAAAATCACTTAAAACACCTTTCACATTTATTAAATCTTGAGCAGTAGCTGCAGCATCAATATATTCCGCTTCTGCAGTTGAGAGTGCGACGCAGTTCTGTTTCTTATTTCTTGGAGAACCAGCTGGCTGGATTTTCTCCGTACAAAATGATTCCCCCACTTACGCTTTTCCTGTCTGTCTTGTCTGTTGTCCAATTTGCGCCTTTATAGGCGGTTAATGTTGTGTTTCCCTTTTGGTAGGATAATCCCATATTTTTAGTGTCTTGCAGGTATCTTGGTATTCATTTCCCAGCTTTCCATGTTTGTTTAGTTAGCTTGTCGAGCATCCTACTTAGATAATATATTGCAAATGTAATATCTGGTCTATTTGTAGTAGAGATATACATTAGGAGTGTTCACACTAGATTGTCGGAACACAAACGCTGTCTGCGTAATGGTATGGTATTAACATCTGCGGTCGCAGAACACCAACACAACACAGGACATAACATCTATTTGAAAATTCCCGCATTTTAGCTCCTGTCCCTGAGTTTTACAGACGTAAATACAGGGAAACTTTAGAAATATGGAAACATCCGAATAACATCAATCGGGATGATGGCTATTTCTTGAGCCACATGTGGAAACCGGTGATTCTCGGAACACGACACGCCCAATCTACCATTACGAACTCGATTCCCATTGGTCCTCATTAGCTCTGCTCATCTACCGTATCTTTAGATTAGTATATAACTGTCTTCTCGGCCTTATTTCGTCACTTGGTTTATTTGGCCTCTAGCGTGGTTTACACGTCGGGTAACCTTGTAAACTGAGTCTCCCTCCTTGTTGCTTAAACTCGGCCTCTAGCGTGGTTGACACGTCGGGTAACCGTGTTTAAGACAGTACTATCCCCGTTGCTCCTGAAGATGCCCCGTATGACTGCGAGCGAAACGTTGAGCTCTGACTCAAAATATGACACAGTCCATTCCCGGAAAACGAATATTTCTCATGACTCAGACTGTGGAAGCCTACGCAATTGCTACTTTTAATTGTTTCTCTTCTACTAGGGCCATTAATCTAAATTTTCAATTATTGAAATTTTCGGAATTCAACTGTAGTAAATTCGACATGGACACACAGCCATTTTGTTTTTTCAACTCTATTTTTCGTTTTTACTTATCAGTTTTATTATATATATATATATATATGTTGTATTTTCAAGGTTCGCGGAAGGGTTTTTAAAAAAGATTTTTATTGTAAGTTAAAAGATTATATTCGCTCATCTTTTATTATGTCACAAGTTACAATATGTTATTTACTTAATTTTATTACAAGCCGCCTCGGTGGCCGAGTGAGTTGAGACAGCGTGTTACGACAGCGCTCAAAGCGACCATCACCGCTCGGATCCTGGGTTCGTGGGTTCAATTCCCACCAGGGGCTTGGATGTTTGTGACTGTCCTTTCATCATCTCATCTCCATCAGAGCAACGTGAACAATTGAAAAGTTACAAAAATTATTATTATTATTATTATTATTAATTTTATTACATTTAAAGTTTATTTGTGTGAAATTTATGAATGGTTACATCAGACTAAATAAAAATAAGTAAAGTTACAATTTATATGGTTTATACTTTCTGGTGTCGGGTGTAACCCTGGGAACTGCAAACTCAGCAATATGGGCTGTGGTAACATATATATATATATATATATATATATATATATATATATATATATATATATATATATATATATATATATAATCAATAATCAGTACATTTGTTCTTATACATACAATCACATATACCTTCTTCCATCTTACATTATTACAACTACTTCTCCTTGTTTAATCAACAGTGCCAACCTTATATTTATTTATTTATTTATTTATTTATTTATTTATTTATTTATTTATTTACTTATTTATTTATTCATTTATTTATTTATTTATTTATTTATTTATTTATTTGGAAAACCAACAGTCAATGAAGACCAATTAAAGGTTTTCACTTCTTACTAACACGAATACATAGTCAGTACATTATGAGATACAAAATATTGACATTGTACAGAAGTATAATTAAAAAAATTATAAACTATGTGAAGTTATATATTAATAATTGATCTGGCAGCGTTTTTGAATAGTGATAGCGGGACATGAAAAAGATCTAACGTATCAAATTTGGAATTATAGGTAGACATGATTCTGTTTAATGGAGAATTTTTATTATTTGTTCTACTTGAAGGTGGGTAACATAGAGTACTGGATCTTGTCATTTTGTTACAAACTTGTATATTGAATAAATAAATTATGTTATTGCCATATACCATATTATTAAAGATTTTGTAAAGAAATATCATATCATTGATAGTCTTTCTATTTTCCAGCGATGATACGTTAAAGTATTTTAATCTCTCCGAGTATGCATAAATTTCAACATTAAATTTATAACACATAATATGAATGACATTTTTAAATGTTTTCAATGAACTTTGTTTTTATTGTAAACTGGATTCCAAATTATTAATGCGTACTCCAGTTTAGGTCGAACCAATGTGGTGAATAATGTAATTAAAGCGCATGGTTCTTTACTGGTTCTCAGTATAAAACCTAAAGTTCTACTTGCTTGTTTTACAATCAGTTCTACGTGTGAATTCAACAGTAATTTAGAGTCAAACGTTACACCCAATTCTTTAACGGTTTTCTTATTCTCTAGTGTTATGCTACCTATATTGTAATTGTAATCTAAGATATCTTGATTTCTTGTAAAATGAAGTACATTACATTTTGAAACATTAAGGCTGAGGTAATTGTGTTTACAATATTCTTGCAAGTTATTCAAATCACGCTGAAGCTCTAAACTGTCTTGCTCTGTTTTCACAGGTTTGAAAAACTTGAAATCATCAGCGTATAGTTAAAAATTAGAATGGGTGAAATATGATGATATATCGATAATAAATACCTCAGATGTAACACGGGTTATCGTGATTTAAATTCATTGCAAGAAATTAGCTGCGAGATATTTGTAATATAAGATTGAATCCATCGTAGTAAAGTTCCATGAATTTCCAATGTTTCAAGTTTTTTTACAAGAGTAGGATAATGAATTCGTTCGAAGGTTTTACTAAAATCGGTATAGATTACGTTAGTTTGTATCTTTTTGTCCAAATTTACACCACTTAAAACTTTAATGAAAGGGATACGGTTAGTAGTTTTTCCTGAACAGAATCCATTTTGCTGTGGAATAATTGTGCTGTCTAAGCTATATATATATATATATATATATATATATATATATATATATATTATATATATATATATATATATATATATATATATATATATATATATATATATATATATATATATATATATATATATATATATATATATAGCTTAGACAGCACAATTATTCCACAGCAAAATGGATTCAGTTCAGGAAATATATATATATATATATATATATATATATATATATATATATATATATATATATATATATATATATATATATATATATATATATATATACCGGGTGGAACATCATACCTGTGTATATAGGCGATTCATATGAGAAAAACAGTTTTTTCGTGCGCATTGCTCCCCAAATTATTTTAGACAAAAATGCTTCAAATAAATGTTATAGAGCATAAAATTCTGCATCTAAATCAATAAACAGAATTACTTTTACATGCTTTGTAACGACACAAATTAAATAAGAAAATATTGAAAATTACGTTGAAAGTATCAAATAGCCATGGAATTGAAACAAAAATAGAAACAAATAAATGTCTGACGTTTGACAGATAAATACCTAATTTGACGGTAAAATATCAAAATGAATTCGGTTTATTCTAACGAAGAAAGGGTTTTTATAATAAAAACTTTTTATAGTGGAAATTGTTTACGTATAGTTAGAGATTTATTCGCCGCGAAATTTCCAAATAGGCCAATTCCAAGCGCTACAACAATACGCGCGTATGTTCAAAAATTTGAATCCACGGCAAGTGTTGCGGCGGAAAATAGTACAGGTAAATTTAAATTTGAATATTTTTTAAGAGATTTACAAACAAATCATATCTTTATTTATAGGAAATAAAAATAATCGCATTAATTTAGAAAACGAACAAAGAGTTCTGGAATTAATAAATTTTAATCCTAAATTAAGTTCAAGAATAATAGCGCAGGAATGTGAGATTGCTCATTCTACTGTATTGCGCATTCTTAAAAAACATAAATTGCATCTTATAAGGGTGGTCCCTTATAAGATGCAATGCCATCAAGACATTTCGCCCATTGATGAAGAAAGTAGGCGAGTTTTTTGTGAAGATATGCAAGAACGAGCAAATCGGGATCGTGATTTTCTTCCATCTATTTGCTTTACCGATGAGTGTACTTTTACATTAAACAATGAACCAAACGTTCAAAATGATAGGCACTGGGCTCTAGAAAATCCAAGATTAAATGTTACCACCAGAACGCAATATCCTCAAAAAATTAATATTTGGGCAGGCATTTTTAATAGCAATATTATTGGACCATTTGAGATCGTTGGCAACTTAAATTCTGAAACATACTTAGAACTCTTGATTAATGAGATCGGCCCTGCATTAGACAGCGTAGCGCGCGAAAATCAGGAGGTTTGGTTTCAACAAGATGGCTGCCCAGCTCATTTCGGAGTAAGTGTTAGAGATTATTTAAACCAAGCATTTCCAAATCGCTGGATTGGTCGTGGTGGAACTTTAAATTGGCCAGCCAGATCTCCTGATTTAGCACCTTGCGACTTTTTTTTATGGGGTCATCTTAAATGTAAAATTTATAAGCAGCGCCACCCAAATATTAATTCATTGAGAGAAGCTATCATGGAGGAGAGCGCCTTAATCACAAATAGGCAGCTCGCTAATGTAAGAAATTCATTCTACAATAGACTTGGTTATTGCTTGGATGAAAACGGAGGATTATTCGAATATTTGTTATAATAATAAATTGTAGTGATTATTTTATTCAGAGAATTACTGTTTGAAATTTGAATTGTAGTAGATAGGTCTTAATGTTTACATGAATTATTTCCAATTTAAAAAGATTTTCAATAAAAATCCTATAAAAAATAAATATTTCATTGAAATGTACAATTGTCGTAATAATAGGTATGGAGATTTTTGTATGAATTTAATTTACCTATTTATTTGTTTCTATTTTTGTTTCAATTCCATGGCTATTTGATATTTTCAACGTAATTTTCAATATTTTCTTATTTAATTTGTGTCGTTACAAAGCATGTAAAAGTAATTCTGTTTATTAATTTAGATGCAGAATTTTATGCTCTACATTTATTTGAAGCATTTTTGTCTAAAATAATTTGGGGAGCAATGGGCACGAAAAAACTATTTTTTTCTCATATGAATCGCCTATGTACATAGGTTTGATGTTCCACCCGGTATATATATATATATATATATATATATATATATATATATATATATATATATATATATATATAAATTTTTATAACAACTTTTATTTTTTATATAACTACTACCATGACAACACTCCAACTAAATAGATTATCAACAGTGCTCGCAAAAAAAAACTTTCATTCTCGAATGCAAAAGTGACATTTCACAATCTAGTACCAAAAATAACTATTTCTTATTGATTCAGATTAAACCCTACAAATTTTATTTAAAGTATTTTTACCTAAAATAATTAAGGAAGCAGAAAATTACGAAAATATGATTTTACATGTTCAAGCCCTATGTTCCGGTATCGTGGTCAACATCTCTATATACTAGTCTAAAAATAAAAATTGTATTTTTTTTAGTTTTTGTTATATCAGGCAAATATTTTTACTAATTAATTTACTAATAAAAATTGTATATTCTTTATTTCTATCCCTGATCATAGCTTATTAAATACTAAGCCGATTAATCGGTCTTTTTACAGGCTATTCGCCGACTACAAAATTGGCTGGATCGAGGGATAGTCAGCTTAATCTACTAACAGTCGGTACATTTCTAAATGTATGTACAATCATTACTCACCTATTTCTTGTATCTGCAACGCTAAACACATTCTAGACCGAAATCTTCTGTGTAATTTTTTCATAACAGATTCCACATTAATTTGACTAAATTCATCATTTATAGTTGGTGGCTCAGTATCAGTCTAAACATAATAAAGTTATATGATTAAAGAATGTATATATATATATATATATATATATATATATATATATATATATATATATATATATATATATAAATATATATTTATATATATATATTCCACGGCTGGATCGCCATGTCATCAATCGTAAACATATGGTTAAAATCGCTAGCGGGGGGAGGGAATTGTATAACTTATACCGTTTGAACATTATTATTAATCAAAATTCGAAGTAAGATATTTATTTCGAAATAACAAATCAATTGAATAATTATGATTTAATGTCAAAACTGACAGTATTAAAATATAACCGTACCCTACGTTATTTATACAAGGCCGGGAAACATCACAATATCTGTTAAACAGAACCTCTAGTTTCAAACTAGCCGTTTTGGCGCGACTTATTCTCGCTGTCATTTTTGACGTATGTGTTTTCTGTTTTGTGATTTCGTTTCATAAAGTTTCAACGTAGTTTTCACTTAGCATTCGTTATTATATAATATTGTATTGATTAATAATTATTGTTGTATTGCAATCATTATTTTTATTATTTCTGTTGAAATTAAACACAATAATGAAACAATATTGTGTATTTCAATGTTTAAATCTTCTTTCTATGCCATATAAGAATGAAGCGTTATATAGTTTAATTAAGAACATAGACAGAGATGATTTGAATTACCCTTTAAAAAATTTGATTGCATGTTAGCTTCTTATAAAAAATAGTGTTTTGTTAGTCTGTAAAGCGGTTAAGCACAAGTTTCAATGCTGAGGAATTGACTGGCTGCTAATTTGCGCGCAAACACTCTTGGTCATGTGCGTGCGCATTGACCAGCTGTACAGTGTTCGTTGTGGCGTTACTACACCTTCTATTCCTTCTACAGCCTTTTCCAACATATTTCTTATGTTAGTTCAACTTCTGTTAAGTTAATTTAACTTATGAATAGTGTAATAGTAATACAACAGTATATAAAGAAATATTATAAATAATATAATTACATATAAATTATATATTATTTACATTTTTATTTGTTTTATTCTTTATTCATTTATATAGTTTAAAAAGCCGTATAATATTGGTTATAACCGCTAAATTGATAATATTAATATATTATTTTGACAGTCTAAAGATGACATTTGAATGACAGCCGGAATAAGTCGCGCCCTTATCAGCGGTTTTGGAACTAGAGTTTTTGGCCAGATTTTTAAACAAAATTTGAGTTGTTTCCCGGCCTTGTATTAATAACGTAGGCTACGATATAACACTTGATTGACAGAATGATATGAATATTTAAATAATTCAAATATTTGAAAATGTCACTTGTTACCGCGGTTACAATGCAATACGTTTCTATTTCATTTTTTGCCTTTGGTTGGACGGAGATAGCACAGACGATAATATGATAGCGAATAAAAGTCTCATATAAGCCATGTGAGTACGACAAAGATGCTAGATAAAAGTTTACTAATTATTGCATCAGAAATTGATAACGTGGGGATCACCTCGGAAATATAGAGTATATATACAGGGTGTAAATGAAATAAGTGCATTAAATTTAACCAGTAATATAACTCGTCGAGAGAAACAATATTTCTTAATAACTTTTTCTCGAAATCGCATATTTTTTTAGCATTTTTACCACCCCGTAAATTGACGAGTCGTTCTAAATATTTTTGTGATAATTGAATGCAGTAGCAATAGCTATGAAAAATTTTGTTTTAGCAATTGACAGTCCTGTCAATTGTTCCAATTAAATTTTGATATTAGTAATAAACTTGTTTATAAGGTAAAATTCTGTCAAAATGCGAGTACACAGACATTGTAATTACTTACCTATGGTTTATTTATTTATTTTTTTACTCGTATCTGTACTACATTTTACTTAACATCACGGTTGACAAAGACAGTGTCATGGAGTTGCCAACGCATTTACACGGAGCGTTTCCGAATCATCACCAAATCATTCTGTTCTTAATATTCGCACATTTGTTAATCTTGTACATCTTTATCACATCACAAAACAGAGTGTCACATATGACAATTTTAAAAGTAACAGTTATATCCATAACATGTGCAAAAAGTTCTGTGTTTTCAGCACATAACCGACTTCAATTTTGGGAATGGCTCATAATGTTCATTAATGAGACTGAATTTACTTGGGAAGGTGTATTTATTATGCACAATACACATCTCGACAGACGAAAATGATGTAAAAATTTTCATTAAAAAATGTTTGGGCGGGGACAATAAATGGACGACTAATTATTGGTACTCCTGTACCTTTTGTAAATGGACAAAAGTTTGTACTTACATTTTTTGAATAACGTATTTAAACTATTATGATTTGTAGACGATAAATAATCATCTCATAACCTAACAAATATGCTTTTGCTCTTCCTCGTCCCTCCTTGTCTTCCTCTATTCACACTATTCACAGGTGATTAAAATCCTGGTTTAATACACAACTTTATAATTTTGTTATCCAAAATTTAAATTTATTTATTTTAAAAATTGTATTATTACGTATTAATTAATAATAATGTTATTTCCCTTGTATATATATACAGGGTGTAAATGAAATGTGCATTAAATTTAATCAGTAATGTAACTCGATGAGAGGAACAATATTTCTTAATAACTTTTTTTTCTAAGTCTTTTAGATATTGAGTTAAAATTCTTTAAAGATTTGCTGCATATTTCGTTACCCGCCCATGGAGAATAAATGGCTGCGGCCGTATTCAAGTGGGACACAAACAGCTCAAAAATTGTCGGTTATCGGTTACACTTGCAGTCACAGTAATTAATAAACGAATCAACGGAAATAAAATTTATTATTAATTAATTCGTAATAGTATAATTTTTAAAATAAAGAAATTTAAATTTTGGATAACAAAATTATAAAGTTGTGTATTAAACCAGGATTTTAATCACCTGTGAATAGAGAAAGACAAGGAGGAACGAGGTAACAAGAAAGACCAAAAGCAAAGTTATTAGGTTATGAGATGATTATTTATCGTCGACAAATAATAATAGTTTAAATATGTTATTAAAAAAATGTAAGTACAAACTTTAGTCCATTTAAATGAGGTACATGAGTACCTATAATTAGTCGTTCATTTACTGTTCCCGCCCAAACATTTTTAATGAAAATTATTATAGCATTTTCGTCTGTCGAGATGTGTATTGTGCATATTAGCTGTATTCTTTTTGACCCAATTGAAACTCAGCTCAGTAATTAACTGAGTTGAGCTGAACTGAGTTGTGAGTGTGCAAAAAGAATAAGTTTAATTCCATTTTCTCATTTCCTTCTTTACCGATAGTATTTGATGTAACAGCTGTCAAATTTAATGACTTATTTTTTGATCTATAATACTGTTTATAAACGAAAAATGGATAATGTTGAAAATATATTACTTTTAAGTATCTGTATATGTGAATATAATTTTTGCTGTATTATATAACCTTAAAATGAGTGTTTCAAATCATTTTGAGCTTTTTAAACTGGTAGTATAACATCGGAAAGGGGGGGAAGTGAGTTTACTCCGAACAACTCAGATCAGTTGTGTCAAAAAGAACAACGATTTCCTGAGTTTTCTGAAATGATCTGAGATGAGCTGAGATTTTGTCCAAAAAGAATACAGTTAATAAATACACCTTCCCAAGTAAATTCAGTCTCATTAATGAACATTATGAGCCATTCCCAAAATTGAAGTCTGTTATGTGCTGAAAACATTGAACTTTTTGCACATGGTATGGATACAACTGTTGCTTTTTTTAAAATTGTCATATGGGACACTCCGTATTGTGATAAAGATGTACAAGATTAAAAAATGTGCGCATATGTGGGCAACTCTGTAACACTGTCTTTATATCAACCACAAATTAAAATATAGTAAAGATAGGAATAAATAAACCATAGGTAAGTAATTACAAGGTCTGTGTACTCGCTATTTGTAAACGTAATCATTTTGACAGAATTTTACCTTATAAACAAGCTTATTCCTAATGTCAAAATTTAATTGCAACAACTGACAGGACTGTCAATTGCTAAAACAAAATTTTTCAGAGCTATTGTTACTGCATTCAATTATTAGAAAAATACTTGGAACGACTCGTCAATTTACGGGGTCGTAAAATTGCTAAAAAAAAATGCGATTTCGAGAAAAAGTTATTAAGAAATATTATTGTTCTCGAAGAGTTATATTACTGGTTAAATTGAATGTACTTATTTCATTTACACCCTGTATATATATATATATATATATATATATATATATATATATATATATATATATATATATATATATATATATATATATACAGGGTGTAAATGAAATAAGTGCATTAATTTTAACCAGTAATGTAACTCGATGAGAGCAACAATATTTCTTAATAACTTTTTTTTCTAAGTCTTTTAGATTTTGAGTTAAAATTCTTTAAAGATTTGCTGCATATTTCGTTACCCGCTCATGGAGAACAAATGAGCAGCTGCCATTCAAGTGGGATACAAGCAGCTCAAAAATTGTCGGTTATCGGTTACACTTACAGTCACAGTAATTAATAAACGAATCAAGGGAAATAACATTATTATTAATTAATACGTAATAATACAATTTTTAAAATAAATAAATTTAAATTTTGGATAACAAAATTATAAAGTTGTGTATTGAAACAGGCTTTTTATCTTTACCTGTGAATAGTGTGAATAGAGGAAGACAAGGAGTGACGGGGTAACTAGACGAAGAGAAAAAGCATAGTTATTAGGTTATGAGATGATTATTTATCGTCGATAAATCATAATAGTTTAAATACGTTATTCAAAAAATGTAAGTACAAACTTTTGTCCATTTAAAAGAGGTACAGGAGTACCAATAATTAGTCGTCCATTTATTGTTCCCCAAACATTTTTTAATGAAAATTTTTACAGCTTTTTCGTCTGTCAAGATGTGTATTGTGCATAATAAATACACCTTCTCAAGTAAATTCAGTTTCATGAATGAACATTATGAGCCATTCGCAAAATTGAAGTCTGTTATGTGCTGAAAACATTGAACTTTTTGCACATGGTATGGATACAGATGTACAAGATTAACAAATGTGCGAATATTAAGAAGAGAATGATTTGGTGATGATTTGGAAACGCTCCGTGTAAATGCGTTGGCAACTCCATGACACTGTCTTTATGAGAACCATGATGTCAAGTAACATGTAGTACAGATACGAGTAAAAAATAAATAAATAAACCATAGGTAAGTAATTACAATGTCTGTGTACTCGCATTTTGACAGAATTTTACCTTATAAACAAGTTTATTACTGTCAAAATTTAATTGCAACAATTGACAGGACTGTCAATTGCTAAAACAAAATTTTTCATAGCTATTGCAGAATGCAGCATTCAATTATCACAAAAATATTTGGAACGACTCGTCAATTTACGGGGTGGTAAAAATGCTAAAAAAATATGCGATTTCGAGAAAAAGTTATTAAGAAATATTGTTGCTCTCGATGAGTTATACTACTGGTCAAATTTAATGCACTTATTTCATTTACACCCTGTATATACACACAGAGTGTCCCATTTAACGTACGAATGCATTGGGATCTCGAGAATCGTAAGAGCTACGAGGTTGGTTAAATTAGACAAAAGTTGCCCCATTAGGAGACCATTTTAATGGTATTTTGTTATTTGCAAAAAAATGCATAAGTCACTAGATATAGGCGAAAATGTAAATTTTGCAGTTTTTTATTTTTGCAAATAACTTCGAAGTGTGAAATTATACTGGATTTTGGTTTGCACATCTTTAGGGCACTTTTTTATGTTCTTTCGACTGGCGATGCTCAATTTTTTTTATCAATGTTGGTTTTTGAGGATTGATGTCAAAGTTTTAATTTTTATATGGACGCCATATTGGAAAGTTACGCCATTGAAAAGAGAATTATTTTAGCTTTATAATGATATAAAATAGTAATAATTTATTTTTATAATTAACAGAGAAATTAACAAAAAATGTTATTAATACTAAAATTTAATTGAAAAAAGCAAATCGAAGGCTGCTGTTTAAGAAAATAACTATTTAATAAACAAATAATGTTAAAAATACAAAAATAATTTACAAAAACTTTACAATAAATTTTCTATTAACCCACCATTTCGATGTAGCACTTCTGCGCCCTTCGTTCTGTTCCTTCTATAACTTTTCTCAGCATTCTTGGCCTACTTTGATTTATAATTCTTACTGTGGCATTTCTTAATTCATTTTCATTCTGATTTCCCGAATAAAAAGTTTATTTTTTAAGTATCCCCATAAAAAAAATCTAAAGGTGTTAAATCTGGAGATCTAGCAGGCCACTTGATTTCGCTGTTGGTCCCTATCCATTGTCCTCCAAATCTAATATTTAAATATTGTACTGTAAATTTTAGTATTAATAATATTTTTTGTTAATTTCTCTGTTAAGTTATAAAAATAAATTATTACTATTTTATATCATTGTAAAGCTTAAAATATTCTCTTTTCAATGGCGTAACTTTCCAATATGGCGTGCATATAAAAATTAAAACTTTGACATCAATACTCGAAAACCAACATTGATAAAAAAAACTGAGCATCGCCAGTCGAAAGAACATAAAAAAGTGCCCTAAAGATGTGCAAACCAAAATCCGATATAATTTCACACTTCGAAGTTATTTGCAAAAATAAAAAACTGCAAAATTTACATTTTCGCCTAGATCTAGTTACCTATGCATTTTTTCGCAAATAACAAAATACCATTAAAATGGTCTCCTAATGGGGCAACGTTTGTCTAATTCAACCAACCTCGTAGCTCTTACGGTTCTCGAGATCCCAATGCATTCGTACCTTAAATGGGACACTCTGTATATATATATATATATATATATATATATATATATATATATATATATATATATATATATATATATATATATATATATAACGTGTGTCTATTTTAAAGGTGTACATAGGAGATTAACATGGGAAATCAGTTTTTTGCAATTTCCTGTCCGGCTAATTATTTTAAGCAAAAAAGCATCAAATAAAAGTTGTAGGGCATAAAATTCTGCATCTAAATCAATAAATAGAATTACCTTTACATGCCTTGTAACGACAGAAATTAAATATGAAAATGTCGAAAATTTCGTTTAAAATATCGACAGCCATGGAATTGAACTAAACGTTTTATCTGTCACAAAGTAAGTTAACTTATTTGACGTTTCTGACAATTTAAATTTGTCTCTACTGAAATTATTAGAAAATTAATATTTATACTAATGAAGAGCGTGATTTCACAATTGCTAAATGCGTAACAAAATTTGAAGACTGCTAATGTGTCTTCAAAAAATAAACGTGAGCCGCGTAATCAGAATTTAGAACGAGCAGGAAAACGTGCGTTACTAGAAGAAAGAGTGTTAGGAATAAGTGTAGTCCCTTTCTGTAGTACTAGATGTATTGGAAATGAGTTGGAAGTACATCACAGCATCATACATAATTTTGTTACGCAGTTGAATTTTTAAAAAATTCATATTATTTAAACAAAACTGTATTTTTTAACTTTATTTACTAGTCTAATACAATATTTCTCTTATTATAATTAACGATATTTTTCAAATCAAATTGTCAAAAACGTCAAATAAGTTAACTTACATTGTGACAAATAAAACGTCAAGCATTTATTTATTTTTTGTTCAATTCCATGGCTGTCGATATTTTCAACATTTTCATATTTAATTATTGTCGTTACAAAACATGTAAAGGTAATTCTGTTTATTGAATTAGATACAGAATTTTATGCCCTAAAACTTTTATTTGACGCGTTTTTGCTTAAAATAATTAGGCAATCCAAAAATACCAAATACATGGAAATTATTTAATATTTTGTGCCCTTAATTTAATTTTAAAAATTTTCATTTTCGTATTAATAGTAATAGCCATGCCAAATTTGAACATAAAGATAACAAATGCTTAATTTATTTGTCAGATTAGTTTTATGTCTCTTGACAATGTCAATTAGCCTATTCTGACAGATAAAATGTCAAGCATTTGTTTATCTTTTTGTTAAAATTTGGCGTGGCTATTGCTATTAATAGGAAAATGTATAAATACATACACACATAAAATCACGCATTTCCCACTTAGTGGGTTAGCACAAACCCGAAAGAATAAAAATAACATCAACCAAAAAATAATCACTCTCTCTTTCAACAACATTCTTACTAACCTGACATCATAGGTACAACATACATTCCTCACTCTTAACATATTAAAATGTATAAATAAATAAATATATCATCATAGCTTATTTCCCATTGCTGGGTGTGCCAATCTGCTTTGTACACAGATATCGGTAATGATGAAATATTTGTACCGTTCGGGCGCTTACCAGGCGTCACCTCACGGGCACTCATTGTTGACGTGGAGAGTGCACCACAGGGGTCAATTTTGTGCCATTTAAAATTCGAAATATTTGGCGTTGGTCGGTATCGAACCCGGTTCTTCAGACCTGACACTCAGGCACGCGGCCACGAGACCCCATAGGAAAATGTATAATTTTTAAAATTAATTTATGGGCCTAAAATATTGGATAATTTCCAGGTGTTTGGTATTTTTGGATGGGGATTTTTTTTTATCTTTGTATTGACACCAAAACCATTGCCGTAAGTTAAAACGGGGGACGTTTTTCAAAAAACTGATTTCCCATGTTAATATCCTATGTACACCTTGAAAAAAATCACCCTGTATATAATTTGAACAAAAAAATCACTAACCTTTATAGAAATAAAATTAAGACCACAAATTTTTTGAGCCCAAGTATATGGATATCCCAGCTGATCTACTAAAGTTGAGAAATTTCCAAGTTGTAACTGTTGTAATTGATAGTGATTCGTAGGATTAGGACTATCTGTCACGTCGTTAAGAAATAAATCTTTTAAAATGTTTTCTGGTGACAATATTTCTCTGAAAGTAAATTTATCTCCATTAGTTATTGTATCGCATAGAAGTGACTATCTACATTAAATTAGTAAATAAGCGTCGTAATGAAGTTACACACTTTCTTCAACACAGTAATCTCTATAACATAATATTTATGTTATATAGCTCACTGCTCCAGTAGGAATATATTCTCAAGTTCTCATAGGCTTAGACCATCCAATGTCTACTTTCGTATAATGAATCAGTCATTTTAAAAATAATTGTAAGTTTAGTTAAACAAAATGTTTTTAAAACAAATTATAATTCATGGAAGTGCGAGTGTGAGTCTAGTGGTGCTACGGGTGCTACCACGCCACATTGATATTGATATGTCCCTCTTACTGCACTTTACCCCTCTCCATGGTCACTTGTCAATCTCAATATTTTGGAACTACACGATATTGCTATTGGCGAAAAAACTGAACTATAGGTGGCAGGCAGAACGGTAGCAAGATGGCGGAGGAATAAGGAAAGTTCTCTCATTCCTTTTTGCTGGCAATATGCATTTCAAAGTGCAAAGTATTTAATATTGAGAAAATTAACATAAAGTTAGGTGATATTCTTGAATACATTGCTTCTGCACGTCCTATAAAGGAAAGCGAAGCAGTTTTTAAGGCAGGACATGTATTGCTTTGTGGAAGAAAAGATGATGGATCCAGTACAATACTGGTTTCTTGTTTAAAAGCCAGTCATTTGAGTGGAGTTCCTCATACGATTGAAATTTTATTAAATGAGAATATAAATTATTGGACAGCAAAATTTAGTTGTAGAGCAGAATTGGGAGACAAATGCAAACATATTGTTACAGGTTTGTTGCATATAAACAGGTTAGTAAAAATCAAAACCATATTTATTATTTTACAACAAAAGTTGTCATTATTATTATGCTATTAATTTATTTGTTTATGGGTTTGTGTATTACAGAGCAGAAGAAATAGAAAAATTAAGTTGTACAGGTTTGGAACAAGTAAGGGGAAAACTTGTTAAAAAGGATGATAAACAGTATAGTTTGGCTATAAAATTAAAAGAATTTTGCCATCCTGTTTTAAAAAAGAAAAAATAGAACTGACTAGAGATGTCAAAGCTATATGAGAAGAAAATTTCAAGATCATATTTTGTCACTTGGGATATAGCGTGAACTTACACTTTTTTACTTGTAATTACTGCGTTGTGGCACTGAGCAGTATCTATGGCATTAATGATCATTATTTAAACCTGAAAATATAATATACACTACATATGTCACTTTCTTTTACAAGAAATATAAATTAAACCTGTTTAAAATTACATACGTTTCAATGTATGCTATCAACGTTTCCTTATTCCTCTAGTTCAAAAATCTGCCACCAGACGTCACCCACTTTGAATTTTTTCGCCAATTGCTTTATTTCTATTGATATGTAGAAATTACTGACTTGATAGAAAGCAACAATATAATATATATATTAAGCGACCAAATCATAGTAAAGTCAATTGCTATTTTGTAGTATACCGTATTGATAATAAATAATTGATAAATGATTCGGATATCTTCGGCTTGGATTGATAAATCTACGTACATTTCAAAAACATTGTATAGACACGCCTGCGCATACAATCATTTGAATAACGAAATCCGAAAACGACTATTACGAGACTTCAATTTAATTCGCAGAATAATGAGAATTCAAAGTAATCAACTTACTTTAGATGATATCCTTTTGATCAGTTTATTTCGCCTTAGAAAGGAACTTATACATAATTTTATTCATCAGCTTTTGCCATATATGTCAAATTCAAACCATCCTATATCTATTACACCTAAATTAAACATATTTCGGCGGTAAGTTTTTATCTTACTGATATTTATCAAAAATTAATTGTACAAAGTTATGCCAGTTTTAAAGCGTTTTTAGCTTACAGTTTAGCCGCCATATTTGTACTGACACTGTTGCACTTGCATAGGGAGCCAGTGCACAAAAGTCGCACTGAGCCAGTGCACGGTGCAAATTTTTCTTAAGCTGAAAACGCATCAGCTGACTAAATTTTGCACTCAATGACAAGCTGAAAAGGCTCAGTGCAAAAAATGCGCACCAGTTCACACTCAATTTGTAAGCTGAAAACGCTATTACATTGGGCAACAAGTTGCGCGTGCAGCTGCAACCTGCAATTAATAGCGGCAATATGGCAATATTGCATAATGTAATATGAAAATTGCACAAGCAACACATAGCCGCAACCGATTGCACGAAAACAGCGCATGTTCTAATTCGTGCAACAATTGCACGCGCAACTTGGTAATTTACGATATTGCCAACTTACTGTTTATGTGCCATTTATAGGTTATGTATATATTTTGATCAGTGATCTTTTGATATCCATTTATTAACATCAAAAAAAATTGTGCGAATTAATAAATTGACCATGCCTGTACTATGGACTGATGAGCAAGTTAAACATTTAATATTATGTTGGGAATCGGAACCTTCGTCATTGAAAATTTAATTGTAAAAGTTTTTAAAGCATTTAAAATTACTTTACAACGCTGAAATTACTTCTCCTTTTATTCACACGTGTTGCCCGTATGAATTAAATATATGTCAAAATATTAGTTATTGATAAGTAATACTGTTGCTGACAATTCAAAAATGTATAAGTTGCATGTTGCTCAATGTAAAGCAAGAAAATTGCATTTGCAAGTTATTGCCGCTATCAATTGCAAATTGCAGTTACACGCGCAACTATTGCCCAGTGTAAAACCGGCATTAATATATCTATGAGTCCACAATCAATTTCAACTTTCGGATGAAGTTGTAGATAATCAAGTAATAAACAATAGTGTTTAGGTTGAACATGCATTCGTTTATTCATCTAAAGATAATTATTCATTATTATTATAGTTTTCAATATACCACGTATACTCAAGTTTTACCTAATAATAATACATTTACAAAATGACTTTGAACACTTTTAAGGTTATGTTTTGATTAGTAAGATTAGTAACTAGTAAAGCCGGTTCTCACACAGCATGCACACCGTAGTGCAGAAAACTCTGATCACGATACGACGTAAAATATTCTGTAAACGGTTTACGAAGGTTGATTTCGCATTTTTGTCAAAAATATATTGCAAGATATGGTTAAAGCAACAACTTTATATTATTGCTTTCTATCAAGTCAATAATTTCTACATATCAATAAAAATAAAGCAGTAGCAATATCGTGTAGTTCCAAAATATTGAGATTGACAAGTGACCATGGAAAGGGGTAAAGTGCAGTAAGCGGGACATATCAATATCAATGTGGCATGGTAGCACCAGCACAGTGGTGGAACCATGCCATATTGTAATTCACATTGACTAGACGACCAAATCATAGTCAAGTCAATTGCTATTTTGTACTATACCGTATTGATAATAAATTGATAAATGATTCGGATATCTTCGGCTTGGATTGATAAATCTACGTACATTTCAAAAACATTATGTAGAGACGCCTGAGCATACAATCATTTGAATAACAATAACGAAAACGGAAAATGACTATTCCGAGACTTCAATTTAATTCGCAGAATAATGAGAATTCAAAGTAATCAATTTACTTTAGATGATATCCTTTTTACTAGTTTATTTCGCCTTAAAAAGAAACATACATAATTTTATTCATCAGCTGTTGCCATATAAGTCAAATTCAAACCATCCAATATCTATTACACCTTAATTAAATATGTTTTCCGGGCGTTAAGTTTTTATCCTACTGATATTTATCAAAAATTAATTGGACAAAGTTATAATATATCTATGAGTCCACAATCAATTTCAACTTTCGGTGCTACCACGCCACATTTACATTGATATGTCCCCCTTACTGCACTTTACCCGTTCCCCTGGTCACTTGTCAATCTCAATATTTTGGAACTACACAATATTGCTATTGCTTTATTTTTATTGATATGTAGAAATTATTGACTTGATAGAAAGCGACAATATAAAGTTGTTGCTTTAACTATATCATGCAATATTTTTTTTTTTAATTCGAAATCAACCTTCGAAAACAGTTTACAGAATATTTTTCGTCGTAGCGTTATCACTGTTTGTGGACTACGGTGTGCATGCTGTGTGAGAACCGGCTTTACTAATCAAAACATAACCTTAAAAGTAAGTGTTCAGTCATTTTGTAAATTTATTATTATTAGGTAAAACTTAAATACACGTAGTATATTGAAAACTGCATTAATAATGAATAATTTTCTTTAGATGAATAAACGAATGCGTGTTCAACCTAAACACTCTAGTTTATTACTTGATTATCTACAACTTCATCCGAAAGTTGAAATTGATTGTGGACTCATAGATATATTGTAACTTTGTGCATTTAATTTTTTATTAATATCAATAGGATAAAAACTTACCGCCGAAATATGTTTAATTTAGGTGTAATAGATATTGGATGGTTTGAATTTGACATATCACCAGCAAAAGCTGATGAATAAAATTATGTATAAGTTCCTTTCTAAGGCGAAATAAACTAGTAAAAAGGATATCATCTAAAGTAAATGGATTACTTTGAATTCTCATTATTCTGCGAATTAAAATGAAGTCTCGTAATAATCGTTTTTGGTTTTCGTTATTCAAAATTCAAATGATTGTATGCGCAGGCGTGTCTGTACGATATTTTTTAAATGTACGTAGATTATTCAATCCAAGCCGAAGATATCCGAATCATTTATCAATTATTTATTATCAATACGGTATACTACAAAGTAGCAATTGACTTGACTATGATTTGGACGTTTAATATATCAAGTTACTTTTGCTTTAAACACTAATTTTCCGGTGAATAACTTAAACTTAGTGCGGTTAGGAAGAAAAGTGCCCAATAAAGCTCGCCCAATTAAAGTATTCTTGGATAATCCGAAAACTGTAACATCAATACTAAAGGGATCTAAACGCATCAAAGATAATGAAAAATTTAATTCTTTTAATATTGGAAGTGATTTAACTCTGAAACAACGAGAGCACCTCATAATAGTTCGAGAAGAACTTAATAATCGTATAGCGGCTGGAGAGTCTGATCTCACAATAAAATACATAAATAACGTTCCGTGCATTGTTAACTCAAAAAACTAAAAACTAAAGTTATGTTATATTACCAAAACGTTCGCGGGCTAAACACAAAATTAAACGAACTTTTTCTAAGTGGTACGACCTGCTCATATGACGCGCTCATCCTGTCTGAGACGTGGTTGGCTGACAACGTCTTTGACCCTGAGTTATTCGACAGCCGATTTGCTGTATTTCGCTGTGACAGGGACCGAGTCGCAACTGGGAAGTGCCAAGGAGGAGGAGTTCTTATTGCTGTCAATAAACTTTTAAATCCATGCCTGCAGAATTTAGCTTCCAATATTAATAATTTTGAATTTGTTTGTGTCAAATGTTCTCTGCAGTCTATGTCGTTCTACTTAATTGCAACCTATTTCCCTCCAAACTCACCACGTACATACTACGATATGTTTTACGACTGTCTACTGCAAGCCCCATTCATATACTCTTCTCCTGTATTTATAATAGGTGACCTTAATCTACCAGCACTTGTTAACTATTCAACAGGTAATACGAACAATGATATTAATGTCCAACAATTATTCAACATGCTTAACATGTTCAATATGAAACAGTACAATAAGGTTGTTAATAATAATAACAGAATTTTAGATGCTGTCATCTCAAATATTGATTGCACGGTTAATAAATCTTTAGATGCTCTAGTTCCTGTGGACACCCATCACCCACCACTAATAATCGATCTTAATAATGATTCGCACCAAATAAAACTTTGCAAGCCCTATTTGGATTACTATTATCAGTTTAAGCGGGGCAACTATGATTTATTATATAACATGTTACGTAATGCTGATTGGACCTCTGTAATCTCATGTAATGATGTAAACATTGCACTAGACAAATTTTATGTTACGTTATATAGTATTCTTGATGTGTGTATTCCTAAAGTTGCTCGCCGATTAAATACTAGACAGTATCCATGTTGGTTTAATGCCGAATTAATTAATACACTAAAAATGAAAGAACACAACAGGAAACTATATAATCGTACTAACTTACACTGCTATTTAATTAAGTTTAAAGAACACCGCATTAAATGTAAATCACTTACCAAGAAACTTTATGAAAACTATATCGCACAAACCGAAAACAACATTATTGAAAATCCTAAATTATTTTGGAATTTTATTAACAATAAAAAAAACTGCAACGGTATTCCTTCAGCACTGCATCACAATAATACTGAATTTTCTGGTGAATCTAATATTGCTCAAGCTTTTGCTAACTTTTTTGAAAGTGTTTATCAACCTCACGGCACAAACAGTATTAACATCAGCTCTTCATTTTCTCATAATAAGCTTATAGATATTAAAGAAATCATTGATCTTGATATCTCCCGTGCTATAAGATCTCAAAAAAATACTAAATCAACAGGCCCGGACAATATTCCTGTATTTATATTCAAAGGATGCTCCGATTTTTTCATTTTACCACTTCTTCATTTATTCAACCTGTCGCTGCAAACTGGTATATATCCTACTAAATGGAAGGAAGCCAAAATTTGCCCCGTGCACAAATCTGGCCAAAGAAATATGTTAAGCAACTACCGGCCCATATCATGCCTTAATTCTTTGTCAAAAATTTTTGAACATATAATCTTTAAAAAAATTCAGTTTCAAACGCAAGACATTATATGTTTACAGCAACATGGCTTTATTCCAAAAAGATCTACGTTAACTAATCTCTTAGAATTTACCAACTATACTAATAACATCTTAGAAATGAAGCAGCAGGTTGACGTCATATTCACAGATTTCTCCAAAGCGTTCGACACCGTGTCACATGATATATTAATGAAAAAATTAGAGCAAATTGGATTCAGTCAGAGTTTGTTAAATTTAATTTACTCATACATAAATGAAAGAATCCAATATGTAAATGTAAGAGGTTATTGCTCCAATTCTTTCACACCTACTTCCGGGGTTCCCCAAGGTTCTGTCCTTGGCCCTTTGTTGTTCATTATATTTATCAATGACATTGTTGATGCGGTGAAGTTTTCTAACTGCCTACTGTTTGCAGACGACTTTAAAATTTTTCATAAGATTTCATCGACCAATGATTATCTTGAGTTGCAATCTGATCTTAGTAATATTTATCAATGGTCCTTGAACAATAATTTATTTTTTAACATCAGCATATGTTGTGTTCTGAGTATTACTAGAAAATTAAATTCCATGCACTTCGATTATTCTATGGGAGACACCTGTTTGAACAGAGTATTTCTTGTTAAAGATCTCGGGATCTACTTTAATAATAAATTTCAATTCAACCCGCACTTAGATAAAATGACTTCTAACGCATATAAAACTCTGGGATTTGCACTTCGCGCATCGCATAATTTTCGAAACACAGCGACAATAATTAGCTTATATTTTTCTCTTGTTAGAAGCAAATTGGAATATGGATGCATTGTTTGGTGTCCTTTCTACGCTAATTATATTAATAAAATTGAAAACGTGCAAAAAAAATTCTGTAGTATTCTTTATTTTCGGCTTCACAAAATATGGCCGAACATGGACTATAAAACTCTGCTTACTACTTTTAGTATAGAAAGTTTAAACATACGTCGTGCTAAATTTCAACTCCTATTTTTATATAAACTTATTAATAATTTTATATTCAGTCCAACCCTTTTAGCTGAACTCAATTTCCATGTCAGACCATGTAACACTCGTACCACATTTGTTTTTCACTGTGATCTCTCACGCACTAATACTCACTACGCGAGTCCCATCAATACTATGTGTCGTTTGTTTAATAAATATTGCAATGCACTTGATTTTAGCGATTCACTAGTAGCATTTAATCGTCTAGTTGATAATTGCCTGAGAGAATTTTGATCGTTTTGATTTATATTTTCTTGTTATTTATATAAAATATGTATATTTTTTTGATATTGGTTTATATTTTGTATGTACTTGTTTATGTACTGATGCTTTATTACTTATTATTCATTTTCAATGTTACTCTGTAATTGGGATTTGTTTCCTGTTGGGTAAATAAATAAATAAATAAATAAATAAAAGTCAATATCAATTACAATATGGCATGGTTCCACCACAGGTCAGTTTTAACTACCATTGAGAGATTTTTAATGGAAACCGTAAAAGATACATTTATCAAAAAATGTTGTATTTTATTCAATTTTAATGTATTTTAAAAATATTATAACCTCATTTCCCAGTATAAAGCGCGTACCTGTGACGTCACAGGTATTTATACAGCTACTATATAACACATAGCTAATTCGTCCACCATATTGGAGCCATAATGAACGAAGTAAATTATGAAATAAAAATGCATTTTTTGAGTTTATGTAATTTTTCATAATTAAATATAACTTTCATATTTGCCATATTATTTTTATTTAAAATAATAAAGGAACTACACAGTTCGTCAATATTTTTTAGGTTAGAGAAAAATGTAAAAATCATAACCATTTCTCCAATGGTTGGCACAATTTAGAGCAGAACAACCCTTCATTGTGGATATCTATGATTAATAATACTGTAACACTGATGTTGAATGGTTGAAGTGGCTCCAAAAGGGCGGACGAGTCAGCTGTAATTTATCCAGTAGTTATAGGTATTTAAAAACGTCAGCTTAGTGGACCAGCAAACCAGACTGGCATATAGGAATATATTTAAAATGCCGTAATATTGTGCTATGGTTGGATATTCTAAAAGAGTGACCGTAGTGGCGGATTATCAATTTATAGTTTTGCATCGGAAAAAGGTTTTGGAAAAAGAATTATAGCTTTACGAGTAGAAAGAGGCTAAAATGGCTAGGTACGGTAAAGAGAAGTGATCTTACGAAAATAAAATAAGGATGAATATAACATTGAAGGTACTTTCTTATAGATAGTACTTTGTCTGATGCGTATTATATTACCTACAAAAAATATGAAACTGAAATACATATCTTTATAATGTAAATGAACGTAGCCATTGTTTTAGTATAGTTGCGTATGTTAGAAAATAGGATAATGAAAGTGATTTTATACAGATATTAAAAATAGAATAAAATTAAATTAAGAGTATTCACATTGTAAGCTTGCTATACAATCACAGAGAGCACACATATTATCACCACTTTGCAAACCATCCGAGATGTATGTTTCCTGGTAACTTTTTGGAAATGTAATACCTATAATCACCCAGAAATTTAGCTAGTTATAATTTTTAATGTACTAAATCATATTTGTCTTTCACGTCGATAGTCGATGTAGTCTTTCATTCTCTTACGCTGGGTAGATTTGACTCATCCACCACGAAATTCATTATATACCTACGGCTTTAAATTTGAATACGCTTCAAATTCTTTAACTTCTGCTATGTCAAAGCACACTACAATATCTGAATATAAGGTTTTAGGAAATTTTCCGGGCATAAAAATTGTATTCATGTCAATACGACATGAGTCTAGGTTATGATTATCAATAAAAGATACTTATTTTTAACATTTTCCGGTAAAGAATAATAATGTTCAGTCAGTTGAGCCATAGAAATACACCAACAGGGTGCGTGAAACACGTGGTTGGATCTAGGAAACCCGGCAGCCTTGTGGACCAACAAACCTTTTAAGTGCCGTCGTTTACATTGAGTTTGGTGGATGTTTAGCCTTTTCTATGTTCTTTTTGTGCGTTTTTCAGTTATTATTCATAACATTTGTGGGGTTGGTGTATTACTAAGGCTCAACTGACTGAACGTCATTATTCTTTTCCAGAAAATGTTCAAAAGACTGTAACGGGTGAGCACTGCTGCGCTGAGTAAGCGTCTATTCTTAGCAAACAAGTCTCGACCTGTTTAATTGCTTCCGGTCGCCTGAAGCTTTCGTAATCAATGGAATGTTCGAGAGTTCTCCAGAAAGTAATGGGCAGTTATATAAAAGCGACGGAGCTCTGCCCGTTAGCCAGTTCAGTTGAGTCCCGGATCACATAACATTAGTTATGTGATTGGGAGTTAAGTACACAGACGCTATGGAGCTTTGTTAGTTGGGGAAGTCAGTAAGTCAGTTAGTTACATAGATCAGTAAGGCAGTTAGTGAGTTTAGTAGTATAACAGTATCGCGGTGAGCAAATACAGTGTTGTGGTCGAGTGGAGTACTCGGGAAGTACGGAGCTCTGCCCGTTAGCCAGTTCAGTTGAGTCCCGGATCACATAACATTAGTTATGTGATTGGGAGTTAAGTACACAGACGCTATGGAGCTTTGTTAGATGGGGAAGTCAGTAAGTCAGTTAGTTACATAGATCAGTAAGGCAGTTAGTGAGTTTAGTAGTATAACAGTATCGCGGTGAGCAAATACAGTGTTGTGGTCGAGTGGAGTACTCGGGAAGTTACTGATATACTGGGATAGCTGTGGAGGTGAATACTCGGTAATGTTGAGGAGTATTGGAAAACTAGAGTATACGGGAACTGTAACGGCGAGTGGAATTGGATACTCGGCATTGGTATTGGGCATACGGACAGTTAGTGATAATGGATCGGGCAGTTGAATGTGATATAAATAGTGATATAAATAAATAAATATATTAGTGTTTAACTATATTCTTAGTCTTAAATTAGTATTTAATATTGTTCAACCACATTAATCGTCCTTTTTATTATCTTTTTAATATTCATTTATCATTTAATAAACTTCTATTTTAATTAATAATATTTCATTGATTTTTTACATTTCATCCATATAAATAAAAATGTTGCGATACGCATCTTTTATTGATAACCATAACTTAGATCCATGCCGTATTGACATGAATAGGTCCGAAAAATTTCCCAAAACGTTATATTCAGATATTGTAGTGTGCTTTGTGTATAGCAGAAGTTCATATACATTACAAGAATTTAAAACCTATAAAAATTTAGAGGCGTAAAGAGTTTCGTTGTGGATGAGTCAAATCTATCGAACGTAAGAGAATGAGACTACAACGACATGAAAGATAACAATACAAGTTATAGAGTAATTATGATAATGTATTAAAAACTAACTAGCAAAATTTCTCGCTGATTACAGGTATTACATATCCAAAAAATTACCAGCAAACATCTTATATATTGGATAATTTGCAAAGTGATGAGATTGTGCGTGCTCACTGTGAGTGTGTCTCTAAAAGCTTGCTCACTATCGCTACCTTTTTTATTTGAAGAGATACGAGGTTGGTTAAATGAGCAAAATTGTGTCATTTTATATTAAAAAATTGGTCATATCGAAAAAAATTGTATCCAGGGAATGGCTGCGAAAAAACATTGATGTGATCAATCTGATCAGAAAATCGATTGATCGATCAAAGTGATCACAAATAATATTTAATCGATTAATCGATATGATCGATTAATGAGAAGATCGATCCAACAGCTGGTCAAGGTTATGTGTACGTACGCGCGTATCATGAATAGATACTACCCTAGTTTTTGATATTTTTATTATTATACTGTTGAAATTGTCTAGTCTCGAACGCAGAATCAATTAGTAAAAATTAAATTTTGAATTGGCGTGGTTTAGCTAATGTCTCAATGGGACCGTTCACGCCAAACTTTTGCAGTTAGCAGCACAACTGTTCACACCATTTATTTTATATTTAATTTTAATTTATCGTTATTTTCCATTCTTCTTGTGCTATTGCTTCAATCTAATCTAAGCATTTTATACTTTCGTTTTTGTAAATTAATGCCCTATTTTATTTTCACAGCAGTACGGTATTTTGTTTGGTTATGTATTATACCGACAGAGCAATTATGTCAGATTGACTTGTGAAGATGGTAAATGTGTAACTACAGTGTCATTAGTTCTTGACTAAACGTTTCCATTAGGAATGTAGACAAGCGTAATTTCCCAACATTGTATAGTTAGAAATTTGGATAGCGAGCGTTTTTCTACTATGTCGCGCATGAGCGGCAAAGTGACATTTTGCGTTGACAAGAGCGCAAATAGCTACTTTGTATATAGATTGTAGAAAAAAATTATTTATTTAAACAAATTTCTCATTTATTTATATAACTACATTTATTTATGTTCACTACTCGTCAACTGCTTGTTTATGTCACCAACTATTCGCTTCACGACGCTTGTTTATATCAGACTGTCCAATGCCTTCGCTAACAGGGTTTATATACTCTGGAGTTTGTATTCGAGAAATTACTAGAACATTATTCTACATAAAAACATCAAATACAATAAATCATGTCACCCAAGTAATTAAATAAGTCTGGACAGGTCTGTTTACATCGCACGACGGTCCGCGGCTATTGCGTCATCGCTAAAAATAGACACTCTACGTTCGTTACAACCCTAACACACAAAATTCATGCTTGGAAAACTAAGGCCGAGTTTTGTGAGTTACGTATAGGTTATTCTTGTTGTTTATAGAGAAATGTACAAGCTAAGTAAGGTGTTCAACAACGATCCTGCGTTCGAGTTTTCTATTTTTTGCACAAGTCCCTAACGTTTCTAGTACTAAACCACGCCTCATCGTGATTTAATTGGTCCGCCATGCTATTTCGGAATTTTAATTTTTGAACACGGTCCCGCGTTTGCGACTCTAGCTACGTCCTATCATGTTTTCAAGTTATAAGAAATGACTGGCCAATACTAAAATATTAAATTGTTATATATACGAGCCCAGTCGCACATGTATTGGACCAAAGAACCCTTGTGCAGAAAATCAATTTTCAGAACTAAAATTTATTATATACAAATCATTTATAGAAAAACAATCAAGTATAATAAACACACTGTAGTTCTAGCAATTAATTAACAACATTCAATATACAGAGTGTTTTTTTTTTTAAGACACTATAAGTAGGTATATCAGAAACGAATTTAAGTTTTGTTATATCTTGAAATTACACCAATAGAAAAATTATTTTTGTGCGCCATTGGATAAACAATATAATATTGTGACATTTTTATTGGAAACATTTTTCTCGATAACTGATAGGTTAGAAGTAATTTGAAGAAGAAGAAAATACCAATAATCAGTTTTTCGTCATTATCTAGTGAGCCATGCATTTTTTTGAAAAAATAGTTTAATTGCTAAAACTACAGTGACTTGAATACACGTATCTGCCCCTCCGCAGACAACCCATATATAATAAATTTTAATTCTGAAAAAATGACCTTCGGCACAAAACTCCTTGGTCCAATACATGTGTGACTGGGCTCTAATTATTGAGAAAACCTGCTCTTTATTCCTTTAATATTTAATAGAGGTAGCAATTAAATCATTGATATGATTGATTTATGTAAACCAATTTGATCAAGATCAAAATTAAGGATCAAACTCCGATCACAATTAACCATATATTTTTTATTATTTTTATTATTAAACGCCCGCACGGTACAAATATGTCATCATCACTACCGATATCTGCGTACAAAGCGGATTGGCACACCCAGCAATGGGTAATATGCCGTGATGATATATTTATTTATTTTTATTTATTATTAAAAAGGGTATTTTTTAATCTTTTCAATAAGGTAATGTTGTATATGTATAATTTTTTCAAATAAACAAGTTCTTTACGTTTAAAAATATAAAAAATGTATACTGTTTCTAGTTAATTTAGCCAAGTAAGCCATGGAAATATATATTTACATTATTCATTAACTTATTTTACAGTAATAATAAAATATTCAAAATAAATATTCAAATTAAAGGCTATCATTTCTTTCTTTCATTTGTTTCTTAATAATTTCCAATATTTTCACCCCAATAAATTAATAATTGGTCTTTTATTCATGTTGAAAACAAAAGAATGTAGACTTATTATATATCATTGAAAACCTTATAAATCAAGCAAAAAGACGAGACTATTTTCAACATAGGTTCCCATTTAAAAAATCATAAATTTGTGTTATATCTCGAGAATTATTAAGTTTCCACAAAATCTAATTAAGCCATTTTATTCTATCTAAAACACAGTAAAATTTTTGTAAAAACAATTTTTCTCTAACTATTACAATAAATAAGATATGATACATTTTCAAAAAGAGCGAAAAACGAGTTTTTGCCTGTAGCTCAGAAACAAAAGAAGATCGAAAATTCCTGGGGTGACTATTAAACTTTTCTGGAAACATTGACCCTGGAATATGCAAACGGTTTTGATCTATCATTAATATTACCCGAGATACCTTACAAAAATGCCAACCGTTGCCATTCCAAATTTGAACAAAAAAATAAACAAATGCTTGACATTTTATCTGTCAGAATAGGCTAATTGATATTGTCAACAGACATTAACCTATTCTGACAGATAAAATGTTACGCATTTGTTTATCTTTTTGTTCAAATTTGGCATCGCTATTACTATTAATACGATAATAAAAAAAATTAAATTAATTTAGGGCCTAAAATATTGCATAATTTCCATGTATTTGGTATTTTCGGACGGGGAAAATTTTTATCTTTGTATTGACACCACAACCATTGCCGTAAGTTAAAACGGGAGGCAACGGTTTGCAATAAACTGATTTCCCATGTTAATCTCCTATGTACACCTTGAAATCACCCCGTATATTGACTTTTCCCGTGATTTTGATTCCATTTACAATGGCCTATTATTTTCTAAAATCAGTTCCTGCGGTGCTTCTTCTGTATTGTTATTTCTTTTAGCTTCTTCTGTCTCAGCGATCCTGCTACGTGTTCTACAATGGTTACTCATCATTTAAATTTTTGCCAATTTTGGTGTACCTCAGGCTCCATTTAAGGTCTCCTAATATTATTTATTTTATTCATAAATGAATTACTGAGCACATTCTTAATACCTGTTCATCAGGTAGTAAAACTTTAGGTTTCATTTTTCGAATATGCAAAATGTTTAATGGTGTTAGTTATCAAATACTTATACTTTGCATTCGTTATCAGTAAATTAGGATATGGCAGTTTAATTTAGTACCCATTTTATGCCGTTCAAGGAACTCATCTTGATCGTATTCCTCGAAGATTCCTAAAATACGAGGGGCGCTCGAAAAGTTATCTACCTAGCTATGAAACAAAAGACGTACGATTTTTTTGATAATTTTATTTTTCAATATAATCTCCCTACATCAATGCACTTGCGCCATTTCTCCTCCAGTGAACTTATACCTTTATAAAAAATGTTTCTTCTTGAGTCTCAAAAAAGTTGTCGACGGCTGCTTTTAGGCCATCATCAGAGTCAAAACTATAGGGAGGATGGTCTATCTCAACGAAGCTGCACTCTTGCACAATTGGCCTAATTTTGGCAGCCTTATGCATGGTGGCATTGTCATGCAGCAGAAACACTTCCCGATTGGAAAAATCGGGTCTTTTCTGGTTAATTGCTTTCCGTAAATTTTTCAACGTGTTCGCATATACGTCCGCATTTATTGTTGTCCCTTTTGCCATATATTCAATGACAATGATACCCCTGATGTCCCAAAAAACTGTTGCCATCAATTTCCCAGCAGAGGATTGCGTCTTGGGCCTTTTTGGGGGGTGGGGACCCTTTATGAACCCACTGCTTGGATTCTATTTTTGTCTCAAGATCCCAAAAGGTCAGAATCGTTGGTCAAAGTTTTCAAATGACTCCGAAATTTCCAACCTGCGCAATTTTTGTTCAGGTGTCAACAGTCGTGGAACCCACCTGGCTGACACCTTGCTCATGTTCAAATTGTCGTGCAAGATAGTTATTACGCTGGGTTCAGATATATCCAATGCCATACTAATAGTAGAGACCTTCACACGACGATCTTCGAGGACCATGGCTTCAACTTTTTGAGTCATTTCGTCATTTGTTGCCGTTTTGGATCTTCCACTTCGGGGATCGTCTTCGATGGATTTACGTCCCCATCGAAACTGTTTAGACCAAAATTTTATTGTGTAATATGATGGTGTATCATCCCCATAGACGGCCACCATTCTCTCACGGATTGTTTTCGGCCGAAGGTCCTCTTTTGTCAAAAATTTTATAACACTGCGATACTCTAATTTTAAGTTACTCATTTATCCTCACAATTCACTTTATAAATTGGTAACTAATTATTACAATAAAAACAAATTTTGCAGATAAGGTTAGAATACATGCCAGTATTTGACAAATTATGCTTGTGCATTACAATTGTTTTTTTCATAGCTAGGTAGATTACTTTTCTAGTGCCCCTCGTATATGTCACTCAAACTAGATAATATACAGAACGAGTCTTTGAAATGACCGTCTTCGATATCTCCCTTGTCGTTAGAAATGCAGCATAAATTTATTAATAGAATTTATTCGATTACTCAAGGATCATTATGTATAATTATTTTTATATATACTGGTTGTTGCGTTATGGCTCGCCGAGAATTGTTTTTCTTTTTTTAAATGGAACATCCTACATATTTTCATATATTTTGAATTGTATTTTATTCACCTGTACGGACATATCAATTTTGTTTTAGTTTTCCCCGGCGTTGCCAAGTTATTCCGTTTTTTCTCTAGAAAAGACCTAATACACGCATTTCTTTATAAAGGCGTACTAAAGTTATTTTAATAGTAAAAATTAAGATTTTTTTTCCTGTGTCACAGATATTATTTTGCGTAAGATTATTTTTATTAAATTTATTATGTTTTGTCTCTAATTAGCTATTTAGGTACGTAACCGATGCTGTTGGATAAGAGCTACATTTAATAATACTGGTATTCACGTATTTTATTTCAGTTTATTTCTAGATTTCAGTGTGAGAACATCGATATTATAGTGATTCAGGTGAGAGAGTTAATCTAGCGTGTGTATGATTGAGAGTGTGCGTGTGAGCAGTACTGGGTACTGTAGTGGCCGCATCGTGTGAACCCGAGGGTCGCCAGCGTAGCAGCAGGGAAGGCGGTAGTGACCCACATTCTGGTGTCGCCAACGGCAGCAGCAGTTAGGGCTGTAGTGATCTGATCCAGTTGGTTAAGAGGAATGTCTCCGGATCACCACCGAAGCGGCAGTGGTTCCGTAGTGGGCGCTCGTGTGAACCCGAGGGTCGCCAGCGTAGCAGCAGGGAAGGCTGTAGTGACCCACATTCTGTGGTCGCCAGCGTAGCAGCAGTTAGGGCTGTAGTGATCTGATCCAGTTGGTCAAGAGGATTGTCTCCGGATCACCAACGAAGCGGCAGAGGGTCCGTAGTAACTAGCGGTACTGCCCGTAGTTGCCAACATGTGTGTACGGTGTGTGAATGTCTGAACCTTTTGTAAATGATTGCCTCCTCTCTGAGTATTTCTCATGTGTTAATTCTTTTACAGAAATAATCACGGCGTGAAGGAGGATTCCGCGTGACCGGGTTCGGCCAGGCGACGGTCATCTAGATTTGTTATTATTTTTATATTAATACTGTATATACCGGTTTGGGTGATAAATGTGTTTTAATATTCTAATTTTCAGCGCTAATATTTAATCGTCATTTATAACACCTGTACAACTATAACTATACTAATGTCATATAATTTTTTAAAATATAATTATACAGGCTGTTTAATAAAGCGCATCAAATTTACTCAAATTTAAATTACTATAACTCGTCATTTTCAAACGGAACGGCCTTTATTTTATTATTTAGTTGTGTTTCTTTTTGTGTTATCTTTAAATGTTATTAAGAGTATCCTATCCCTAAAACCAATAATTTCGGAGTTATTCACTACTTTTGTCAACATTTATTTAAATTAAATCTGGTATGCTATGGTAATTGCGTTTTTAAGAAACAATTGCAATAATCGACAGTAGTTTGTATTAGCCAATAAACAAAACTGTTTATTAGTAATATTAGTGCGATTAGGTGTTATTATTACCTAATCGCACTAATATAAATAATAAACAGTTTAATTTATTGGCTATTGCAATTGTTTCTTCTTAAAAACACAATTTCCATAGCATACGAGATTTAATTTAAATAAATAAAGACAAAAATACTAAAAAACTCCGAAATTATTGGTTTTAAACATAGGATACCCTTAATAACATATAAAGACAACACAAAAATAAACACAACTAAATAATAAAATATAGGGTGTTTTATCTAAAAATGACGAGTTATAGTCATTTGAAATTGAGTAAATTTGATTCGCTTTATTGTACATCCTGCATAATTATATTAAATATATATACAGGCTGTCTTGAAAATAGAGAGACATGGCTTAACCACAGATTCCTGGGACCAAAATAAGACGATTTAACTAAACTTACCTATATCCGACAGGGCACCGTTTAAGCTGGATTTATAATGACGCAACGTAAGAGGTAACGCGAACGCAGTAGGTAACGTAAAAAGATGATCATGTACTACAGCTATGGATGATTTATATTGAAGTAAAGTAAGCAGTAACGTAACAGCCGCAACGCAAGACTTGGCTAACTTTCATCTTTCTGCGTTGCTTTACCTAAACTTCTCTACCGCTGGCCAATCAGAAGTCAGCATTTTAAATATTGCGCTGAGATTGAGGGCGTAATCTATTTTACCGATATTCGATACCGACTCATCTGTCAGAATTGTTTGTTTGACATAAATATGAATAGAAAAATAATTAAAGTTGTCGAAATAAATTAAATTTTATACGATAAATTGTCTAAAGATTTTAAAAACAATAATAAAAAAACAATAAGTGTGGGAAGAAATTGCTAACGATGTAATACATACATGGTAAATACGAGTACAACAGGTAAGTTTTTAATGTTATTTTATTTAATTAGTAGTAAACAATTATTATAAAATAAATATATAATGAAATTAGATTTTACTTGGAATATGTATGTACTGAAATAACAGTTTCTTGTTTATTTTCTAGCTGAAGTTGTCTAACGCCGTTGGAAAGTACTGAGGGACAGGTTCTCGAAAGAAAGAAGCGAAATAATGAATAATCCGTCTGGAGCAGCATCAAACGTTATCGAAAATGACTGGGAATATTATAAAGAAATGTCTTTCTTAGAGCCGTAAAACCACAGAAGTAGGAAGTGAATATTACATATTTTTAGTAATGCTCTCTCATTACAAACTGCAATTATTTTTTTTATTGTTCAGACCATTTAAAAATGTAGACATCGGAGATAAATCCTGTTCTTCTATGCCTCCATTAGAAGTACAAGTGGAAATGGAAGAATAGTCGATGTAGTCGAGCAGCATGTCATCATTTGAGTGCAATGTATTCGTAGAAGAGAATGAAGACCGGCAACTACAACTACTGAAACGACAACATGCACAACTACTGTTAAACCTATATTTACGTGTAGGGGCTGACCGGGCTAAAGCTCAGGCCGGCAGATTTGTAGGGGCAGCAAAATTCAAGCACGACTATCATCAACCCGATTTTGACAAACGCTATTATTATAGACAAAAGACCTCGATGTTAATATTAGTGTGATGAATGTGTACATGCTACTAAAAGTGTAAATAAACGTCATTTTACAAATATTGTGTGTTACTTTCTATATGCTCAACGAAAACCTATAAAAAGCTTATAAGATTGCCAGCTAGTGCCGAAGCTCAGAAAAGATATATCGAAGTTGAACGAAAGATGCCGAAATTTTTGCATATTCTGATTGGCTAGCAGTGAGACTTTCTGCGTTCAATATAAATCAGTTAGTTCGCTTGCTTTACTTTCTACTTTACTGCAACTGCGTTACGTTTTGCGTTACTTCATTATAAATCCAGCTTTAGCCTATTCTGCTTTAAAGTCCTTCTAAAAAAAAATTAATATTGCTTATATTAACGAAACGCTTTGTTCGTTTTGAATAAAATTTAGTATGACAATTCATATGGATATAATTCATCTTTTAAGATGGTATTTGTTATTGTTAGTGAACCACTAGTGTATGAAACTTGGGTGTCGCGGTCATGATTAAACCATAACTTTTTAATGGCAACGCCAATAATGTAAATTTACTGTTTTTCAGAAAGATACATTCAATAGTAAACTTGCGTATCACTGCGTAAGTTACGATATCTGTAACGATTTAGCCAGAAAGAAATAAAATGTAAGTGACAGCACCATGTAATTTTTAAAATAATTTTTTTTTCAAACGTCGTAGAAATGACACTTTTTGTGACTTGATTCACAAGGTAGAAGTTTCATTTCTACGCCGCTGGAAATTTCTACGCCGGCGGAGTAGAAATAAGTTAATTTCTACGCCGCCGGAGTAAAAATAGCTAATTTCTACGGCGTAGAAATAAAATAAACAAATATCCATAGAAACTACATAGAATTAGCGAATGAAAAGAAAAGTAGTGCGTTTGAAAAAAAAATTTAATGTGTCATTCGGAATAAAAGTGTCTGTGTGTCTCGCATGCAATTGTCCGACTCGCTTCGCTCGTCGTGCAAACTTCCATGCTCGCCACACAAAGTATCACTTTCACTCCTAATAACATAATATACTATTATCTAGCAGTCTATCCAAATGTCAAACTACTAATTTTTAATGACAGAAACAATTGTTTATGAGTTGTCAATCTTCTAAAGTTGATTCGGAGTGAGCTAACATTATTTAATCGTCTTATAATAGCAGTAAAATAACATAAGGCCGAACAAACGGATATGTTACTAGTTTTAAAATATGGCAAAGGAAATTTTTAACAACCCATAAACAATTGTTACAGTCACTAAAAATTCGTTGTTTGACATTTGGAAAGACTGCTAGATAAAATTTATTTTAAAAATTACACGGCGCAATCACTTACATTTTATTTTTTTCTGACTAAATCGTTAGAGATATCATAACTTAGGCACATACACGAAAGTTTACTATTGAAAGTATCTTTCTGAAAAACAGTAAATATATATAATTGGCGTTGTCATATGGTCTATTCATGGTCGCGGCACCTAAGTTTCATACACTAGTGGTTCACTAACAAATACCATCTTAAAAGATGAATAAGTTCCATATGGAATGTCATACCAAATTTCATTCAAATCGAACAAAGCGTTTCGTTATTATAAACAAAACTATTTTTTTTAGAAAGACTGAAGCACTGTCGGATATAGGTAAGTTTAGTTAAATCGTCTTATTATGGGCTCAGGAATCTGTGGTTAAGCCATGTCCCTCTATTTCCAAGACACCCTATATATATATATATATATACAGGGTGTAAATGAAATAACTGCATTAAATTTAACCAGTAATGTACCTCGACGAGAGCAACAATATTTCTTAATAACTTTTTTTTCTAAGTCTTTTAGATTTTGAGTTAAAATTCTTTAAAGATTTGTTGCATATTTCGTTACCCGCCTATGGAGAACAAAGAGACAAATGACTGCGCTGCCGTATTCAAGTCAGATACAAGCAGCTCAAAAATTCTCGGTTATCGGTTACACTTACAGTCACAGTCATTAATAAACGAATCAAGGGAAATAACATTATTATTAATTAATACGTAATAGTACAATTTTTAAAATAAATAAATTTAAATATTGGATAATAAAAGTATAAAGTTGTGTATTGAACCAGGTTTTTAATCACGTGAATAGTGGAAGACAAGGAGAAACGAGGTAACGAGACGAAGACCAAAAGCATAGTTATTAGGTTATGAGATGATTACTTATTGTCGACAAATCATAATAGTTTAAATTCGTTATTCAAAAAATGTAAGTACAAACTTTTGTCCATTTAAAAGAAGTACATGAGTACCAATAATTAGTCGTCCATTTATTGTTCCCCAAACATTTTTTAATGAAAATTTTTACAGCATTTTCGTCTGTCAAGATGTGTATTGTGCATAATAAATACACCTTCCCAAGTAAATTCAGTCTCATAAATGAACATTATGAGCCATTCCCAAAATTGAAGTCTGTTATGTGCTGAAAACATTGAACTTTTTGCACATGGTATGGATACAACTGTTGATTTTTAAAAAATTGTCATATGTTACATTCCGTATTGTGATAAAGATGTACAAGATTAACAAATGTGCGAATATTAAGAACAGAATGATTTGGTGATGATTTGGAAACGCTCCGTGTAAATGCGTTGGCAACTCCAATACACTTGTCTTTATGTGAACCGTGATGTCAAGTAAAATGTAGTACAGATACGAGTAAAAAATAAATAAATAAACCATAGGTAAGTAATTACAATGTCTGTGTACTCGAATTTTGACAGAATTTTACCTTATAAACAAGTTTATTACTAATGTCAAAATTTAATTGCAACAATTGACAGGACTGTCAATTGCTAAAACAAAATTTTTCATAGCTATTGCTGCTGCATTCAATTATCACAAAAATATTTGGAACGACTCGTCAATTTACGGGGTGGTAAAAATGCTAAAAAAATATGCGATTTCGAGAAAAAGTTATTAAGAAATATTGTTGCTCTCGATGAGTTATACTACTGGTCAAATTTAATGCACTTATTTCATTTACACCCTGTATATATATATATATATATATATATATATATATATATATATATATATATATATATATATATATATACAGGATGTAAATGAAATAAGTGTATTACATGTAACTCTACAAGAACAACAATATTTCTTAATAACTTTTTAGATTTTGAGTTAAAATTCTTTAAAGATTTGCTGCATATTTCGGCGCGCGCCTATGGAGAACAAATGGCTGCTGCCATATTCAAGTGGGATACAAACAGCTCAAAAATTGTAAGTTATCGGTTACACTTGCAGTCACAGTAATTAATAAACGAATCAACGGAAATAACATTTATTATTACTTAATTCGTAATAGCACAATTTTTAAAATAAGGAATTTAAATTTTGGATAACAAAATTATAAAGTTGTGTATTAAACCAGGATTTAATCACCTGTGTATAGAGGAAGATTAGGAGGAACGAGGAAGAGCAAAAGCATAGTTGTTAGGTTATGAGATGATTATTTATCGTCGAAAAATCATAATAGTTTGAATACGTTATTCAAAAAATGTAAGTACAAACTTTTGTCCATTTAAACGAGGTACATGAGTACCAATAATTAGTCGTCCATTTATTGTAAATTTTTACAGCATTTTCGTCTGCCGAGATGTGTATTGTGCATAATAAATACACCTTCCTAAGTAAATTCAGTCTCATTAATGAACATTATGAGCCATTCCCAAAATTGAAGTCTGTTATGTGCTGAAAACATTGAACTTTTTGCACAAGGTATGGATACAACTGTTGCTTTTTTAAAAAATTGTCATATGTGACACTCCGTATTGTGATAAAGATGTACAAAATTAACAAATGTGCGAATATTAGGAACGTATGATTTGGAAACGCTCCGTCTAAATACGTTGGCAACTCTATAACACTGTCTTTGTATCAACCACAAATTAAAATGTAGTAAATATACGAATAAATAAACCATAGGTAAGTAATTACAATGTCTGTGTACTCTCTATTTGTAAACGTAAGCATTTTGAAAGAATTTTACCTGATAAACAAGTTTATTAATAATGTCAAAATTTAATTGCAACAACTGACAGGACTGTCAATTGCAAAAACAAAATTTTCCAGAGCTATTGCTACTGCATTCATTATTAGAAAATTCTTGGAGTGACTCGTCAATTTACGGGGTTGTAAAAATGTTAAAAAAAATATGCGATTTTGAGAAAAAGTTATTAAGAAATATTGTTGCTCTCGACGAGTTATATTAATGGTTAAATTTAATGTACTTATTTCATTTATTTATATATATATATATATATATATATATATATATATATATATATACCGTGTGTCTGTCTTAGGTGTACGTAGGAGATTAACATGGGAAATCAGATTTTTGCAATTTCCTGCTCCCTTAGTTATTTTAAGCAAAAATCAGTTCAATTTTAGAGCATAAAATTCTGCATCTAAATCAATAAACAGAATTACCTTTCCATGCATCGAAACGACAGAAATTGAATATGAAAATATCGAAAATTACGTTGCAAATATCGACAGCCATGGAATTGAATAAAAATAAATAAATGCTTGACGTTTTATCTGTCACAACGTAAGTTATCTTATTTGCCGTTTCTGACAATTTGATTTTGTCTCTAGTTTTATTGTCTGAAATGATTAAAAAATGTACATTTATATGAATGAAGAGCTAAATTCGTGACAAAATTTGAAAAGACTGTTAATGTGTCTTCAAAAATACACGTGAGCCGCGTAATCAGAATATAGGACGAGCAGAACATGCGTTACTCTAAGAAAAAGTGTTAGGAATGATAAGTGTAGACCCCTTCGGTAGTACTAACGTAGATGTATTGGAAATGAGTTGAGAGTACATAACAGTATCATACATAATTTTGTTACGAAATGTTGAATTTTTGATATATTCAAATTATTGTAATGTGCAGTGCCCGCCCTCGCCGCCACTGTTACCGCCTCTGTCCCCGTCGGTGTCGCCGCCGCTGTCGCAGGGACGAGCGAGCGTCTATTATTAGCGATGATGCAACCGACTGGCCGGCGCCTGCTTAATTACGCGGTTGATGTAACCTATTGTGTTGTATCTAGAAGTATTCCCGTGCGTTCTCGAATGTTCGGCTACGGTATATATAAGCACCGTTGGCGAAGGCACTGGACAGTCTGATATAAATAAGCGTTGCGTGTTGAACAGTTGGTGATATAAACAGACAGTAGACAAGTAGTGAATATAAATAAACACAGTTGTATAAATAAATAAGTGATCTATATATTGTTTAAATAAATAATCTTAGTGTTTAAGTGTTTTATAATATTCTTACTCTTAATTAGTCTTTAATATTTGTTTAATCGTAGTGTTAGTTATATTTATCATCTTTTAATTATATTTAATATCTATTTATCGTTGTAATAAACTTTTATTTTAATTAATAATAATTGTCTAATATTTACACTTCACCCAAATAAATAAAAACGTTACAATTGGTGTCAGGTGTGGGGTTAATAAACTGTGAAGTGTAATTAAAAATAAATAATATGGCGCCTAAACAATTAAAATTAAATGAATTAAAAGTAAGTGATCTCAAGACAGAACTGGAAGAAAGAGATTTGGACACAACAGGAAAGAAGTCAGTCCTTCAAGTGAGACTAAGAGAAGCATTAATCGATGCTGGTGAAAATCCTGATGATTACTTATTCGAAATTCAGTGTGACATTCGTAAACTTATAGAAGAAAATTCCAAAAAGACAGAAGAAAGTTCTAGAAAATTAGAAGAATTGACAGAAAATTCTAGAACATTAAAAGATGAATTGACGGAAAATTCTAGAACATTAAAAGATGAATTGACGGAAAATTCTAGAACAGAACAAAAATTTGAGGAAAGTTCTAGAAAATCAGAAGAAAGTTCAAGAAGTTTGGAAGAAAAATTAATGGAAAGTTCTAGAAAATTAGAGGACTTGGCAGAAAATTCTAGAACATTAGAAGAAAAATTAATGGAAAGTTCTAGAAAAGCAGAAGAAAATTCCAAAATATTAAAGGAAGAATTAATGGAACATTCTAGAAGCTTAGAAAAAAAGTTAGAAGAAAATTCCAGCAGTTTAGAACAGAAATTAGAGGAGAATTCTAGAAAAGCTGAAGAAGACTTGAAGAATTTAAAAGTTGACTATGACAAGAAGATCGAAGAATTACGAGAAAAATTCACTGAAATTACATCGTCGTCAGTGTCGAATTCCGATGTAGCAAAGACAAGTCTAAGAGAGGAAAAGAAAGTAGTAAAATCAGATAGTACTACAACAATGCACATCAAAACACCGGAATTTGATGAAAAATCTTCGTGGCCGAATTATTTAAAACAATTTGAAGCGGCTGCGAAAGCACATAACTGGATGTCTACAGAGAAGGCTACAGCGTTGACTGTCTCGTTGCGTGGGGAAGCCATCGACATACTACAAACACTGAAGGAAGAAGAACAAGAGGACTACGACCAACTAGTCAAGCGATTGGACATGCGGTACGGCAATGCGCGCCTGGAGCAGGTATACCAGACGCAACTGAGGAATCGTTATCAGAGTCCAAAAGAAAGCCTCCAAGAATTTGAAGTCGACGTAGCTCGTTTGGTTCGTCTCGCACATCCTGCAGCTCCTGACAGCGTTTTGGAGTGCCTGGCCGTTCAAGCATTCATCTACGGAGTTCGAGACAGCGAAACACAGCAAGCACTGCGATTGGCCCGCCCAAAAACATTAATTGACGCACTCTCATATGCACTAGAACATGAAGCTGCCAAACAAGCTTCACGTAATCAATCTCGAGTGCGAAATATTGATGCGGAGAGAAAAGAAGACACGGAAGACCTAGAAGAGAAAATGCGACGAATTGTAAATGAAGTGTTTGCCGGAAGAAAGAAACTCGTCTGTTGGTATTGCGGTAAACAGGGTCATCCGCAGAGACTTTGCAAAAAAATGCAAAGAGAGACAGAATCGGGAAAAGAAGAAAAGGAGTCGGAAAACTAAGTCGGGTTGATGCGAAGGGGCAATCGTCGACCCGTAATCTAGTAGCCCCACAATCCATCAGTTATGTCGCATCCCTTCATCATCAAGCCAGCAGCATCTACGTGAATGACTCTGTTGATAGAAGACCACTAAAAATGTTACTGGATACGGGTGCGACGAAGACTATAATTAGACCCGACTTAATAAAGAACACAAACAAGACGGATCTTCAACCAACCAAGTGGCGATTACGTACAGCAACGGGAGAACAAGCTACCACATTAGGAGAAATAGATATGACCATCACTATTGGAAACACATCCTTTAAACATCGTGCGCTGGTAGCTGACGTTGAAGATGAATTAATACTCGGCATGGACGTAATGAAAAAGCACGGTTTTAAACTTGACCTGAAGAATGGAGTAATGATGGTCAATGAAGAAGAACTTGTTTTAAACCCACGAGAAGACAAGGCTGTGCGCGTACTAATGGCCGAAGATGTTACCCTTCCAGAACGAAGTGAATCTATCGTGCAAGCAGAATTAGATGGTAGTTTCTGTGAAGGGAATATCGTTATGCTTGAGCCCAAGAATGATGATGTGAAGACTGGTACTGGAGTTGTTGTAGGAAAATCACTGATCAAAGCCAGTCAGTTAATACCAGTTCGAATAATGAACGTAAATTTTTATCCTGTTGTTCTTAAGAGAGGAACAATTGTAGGAGAATGCTTGGAAGTTTCCTCGATTATTCGAACTGTGAAGGCCAAGGGAAACATATCTCAGAAAGTTCCGGACACTTTAAGTAACCAATTATCAACATCTTTCCAAGAACTGACCGCCGACCAGAGAACCAAGGCGAAGAAATTAATTGGAAGATTTCAAGATGTGTTTCAATTGGACAAGAAGACCAACGGGAGAACTAATGTGGTTCACCATAAGATAGACACCGGCGACGCAAGACCCATCCGCCAACCAGCAAGAAGACTACCATTGGCGAAGCGTGAGGAAGCGGAAAGAATTATCGAGGACATGAAAAAGGAAGGTGTGATTGAACCTTCAAGCAGTCCATGGGCTTCACCAGTGGTATTGGTGAAGAAGGATGGCTCTACACGATTTTGCGTCGATTACCGTCAACTTAACAACGTGACTAAGAAAGATAGCTACCCGCTACCTCGAATAGACGATACACTAGACACTTTGGCTGGCTCAAAGATTTTCTCTACTCTGGATCTAAAGAGCGGATACTGGCAAGTGGATTTGGATTCAAAAGATAAGGAAAAGACAGCCTTCACCATTGGTACCGGACTCTGGCAATTTACTGTAATGCCATTTGGGCTCTGCAATGCCCCTGCAACGTTTGAACAACTTATGGAGACAGTATTGGCTGGGCTATCATGGAAAACTTGTTTAGTCTATCTCGACGACATTATTGTGATAGGTAAGACATTCGAGGGCCACATGAAGAATTTGGAAGAGGTTTTCCAGAGATTGCGGAAGGCTAACCTGAAGCTCAGCCCCAAGAAGTGTCACCTGTTCCAAAAGGAAGTTCATTACCTTGGACACGTGGTTTCAGATAAGGGTATTGCAGTTGACCCGAAAAAGATAAAGGCTGTGAGAGATTGGCCAGCACCTAGAGACAAACACGAACTTAGAAGTTTTCTTGGTTTGTGTACTTATTATCGGCGATATGTACCTGGATTTGCCAACATAGCCAAGCCACTGACAAAGCTTACTGAAGAAGGTCGAAGATTTATCTGGGAAATGGACTGCAAAGTTGCGTTCAAAGAACTTAAACATGCTTTGACAAGCGCACCTGTCCTGAGTTATCCGTTACCTGCAGGAGAATTCATACTAGACACAGATGCAAGCAACGTGGGAATTGGTGGTGTTCTTTCCCAGATACATTTATACAAATATTTGTACGGAAGAAAATTTTTGATTAGAACTGACCATGCTGCATTAAAATGGCTGTTACAATTCAAGAATCCTGAGGGTCAGGTGGCTAGATGGATTGAAAGACTACAGGAATACGATTTCAAAATCGAGCATAGAACAGGTACCAGCCATCGTAATGCCGATGCATTGTCCAGAAGGCCGTGCCAAGATGATTGCAAGCATTGTAGTCGACTAGAAGAGAAATTTTCCATCGTCGCCAGAACAACAGTAGTCGACGATAATTGGCAGCCCGATGGACTACGCGAAGATCAAGGAAAAGACCCAACTTTGAAAATTATACTCGAATGTAAAGCAGAGGAGAGCAAACCAGTATGGGAAGACGTTGCACCACACTCACCAAGTGTAAAATCGTACTGGGCGCAATGGGACTCCATGGGGATTGAGGATGGCATGTTAAAGCGTGTGGTAGAAAATGCTGATGGAACTGAGAAGAGAACTCAGTTAGTTATTCCTAAAAGTAGAGTACCAGACGTGTTGAAAGAGATCCATGACGGATCTGGAGGCCATTTCGGAGTCATCAAAACGCTAGAAAGATTGCGCCAGCGGTTTTACTGGGTTAACTTCACGGAAGATGTTAAAGATTGGTGCAAGAAATGTGTGGTTTGCGCTGGCAGTAACGGTCCGCATAAACGATGAAAAGCTCCAATGCGCCAATACAACGTTGGTAGTCCATTTGAGCGTATTGCGATTGATGTGGCTGGACCATTCCCAGAAAGTGACGAAGGAAATAAATACATCGTGGTTGTTATGGACTACTTCACCAAGTGGGTTGAAGCATATCCATTACCCAACCAGGAAGCCACCACGGTCGCCGAAACTTTAGTTAAGGAATGTATATGCCGATTCGGAGTACCGCGTGAACTCCATTCCGACCAGGGAAGAAATTTTGAGTCTGCCGTTTTCCAAAATGTCTGTAAGATATTAGGAATTAATAAAACTAGAACAACTGCATTACATCCGCAGTCTGATGGCATGGTTGAACGAATGAACAGAACGATCAACCGATATTTGTCGAAGGTAGTCTCCAACCACCAAAGAGACTGGGACCGACATCTCCATCTGTTCCTGTTGGCTTATCGTTCATCCGTGCATGAAACAACAGGGCAAACTCCTGCGAACATCTTATTCGGGCGTGAGTTGCGCTTACCATGTGACTTGGTGTTCGGCAGTAAACCTGGGGAAGATCTGGCCGGGGAAGATTACGTTACGGACTTACGGAGAAGAATGGATGACATTCATGAACAAGTCCGTACGAACATTCAAGCTGCCAGCGACCGAATGAAGGACCGGTATGACATCAAGGCCGAAAAGGGTGGATATCAACCTGGGGATTTAGTGTGGCTTTACAATCCACAAAGACGTCGTGGGTTATCACCAAAGCTGCAAAATAATTGGGAAGGCCCCTATGAGGTAGTCAAAAGGATAAACGACGTGGTATACAGAATTAAGACACAACCTGGCGGGAAGCCGAGAGTTGTACACTTTAATCGGCTAGCCCCTTTCGCCGGAGACAACCACGAAGTCCATAACGGAGCAACGGTTCGTCAGATCATAACACAAGAACCAACTTTTGAAGACTTCATGGAGAACTATTCCTTTGGCCGCAAGGCGCGGTTCGGCGTGACGAAAGAAGAACACCGAGATCTATTCACCGTGTCTTCAGATTATTCCCTCGGTCACTGCGTATCAGAAGACTTAAAGATGTCCCATGGCATAGCTTCAGCCTTTAAGGCGAAATTTGGGCGACAACAAGAACTGGCCAACCAACGCCCAACTGTTGGGAAAACGCTGCGCCTGAGGGATAACAATGCAGACCATCAGCGGTACATCTATTACCTGGTTACAAAACCACGCTCGTACCAGAAACCGTCGTATCGTGACCTGTGGAACTCGTTGTGCGATTTGAGGGATCATCTGCTTAAGAATGACATTTTGAAGCTAGCCGTACCGAAGTTAGGCTGTGGTCTAGATGGTTTAGATTCGAGGATTGTTAGGAACATGATAGAAATCCTCTTCCGTTTTACCGGTGTTGAAATTCTCGTTTGCAGCTTTAAACCTAACGGACATAAAGAAGAAGTCGAGCGGACCATCGACTGTCATTTCTTCAAAACTTCGAAATGCACCAAGGGTAATGCATGCAGATTTCGTCATCATGAACTGTTCCGGGACGAAACAGTCTTAAGGAGGGGGCAGTGTAATGTGCAGTGCCCGCCCTCGCCGCCACTGTTACCGCCTCTGTCCCCGTCGGTGTCGCCGCCGCTGTCGCAGGGACGAGCGAGCGTCTATTATTAGCGATGACGCAACCGACTGGCCGGCGCCTGCTTAATTACGCGGTTGATGTAACCTATTGTGTTGTATCTAGAAGTATTCCCGTGCGTTCTCGAATGTTCGGCTACGGTATATAAGCACCGTTGGCGAAGGCACTGGACAGTCTGATATAAATAAGCGTTGCGTGTTGAACAGTTGGTGATATAAACAGACAGTAGACAAGTAGTGAATATAAATAAACACAGTTGTATAAATAAATAAGTGATCTATATATTGTTTAAATAAATAATCTTTATTTTATTTTGGAATCATAAACTTGTTTATCGGCTCTCAAAAACGGGCGCAATTTGGCTTTTATCGCCCGAGAGCTTATAAAGTTGCCAAGCAACAACTATTCAAACGTCAAAATCGTCGTTTTTGGATAAATGTCAGACAATATAATAAATTCGTTAAAACACATTTTTTTAACACCGCTGCTCGTAAAATTATTCGTATCCTTTCTCTTATACGTCTTTTCACTTCTCTGGAACCAACTTGCTCTGCGCAGCGTCAAATTCATTCGATATTTCTTTTGAATAATCGATATCTTCCATTTTCATTTGACACTAAATTAAAATTTGTTATAAACAAACAATATAGATGGAAACCACAGCATACTTAAAATTCACGACTCCAGCACAACGATACCGAATAAATACTCATTGAATCCTTGAATTTCGAGAACCAAAATAAAATAAAACGTTGTATGTACCACGGGCATAATCAAGATTATATCACTAGGGAAAATTAAAGCTCTCCGCTACGCGTCGAGCTTTAAACATTCCCCCGTGCTACAATCTTTTGATTATGCCCTTAATACATAAATAACTATAGTGTTTAAGTGTTTTATAATATTCTTACTCTTAATTAGTCTTTAATATTTGTTCAATCGTAGTGTTAGTTATATTTATCATCTTTTAATTATATTTAATATCTATTTATCGTTGTAATAAACTTTTATTTTAATTAATAATAATTGTCTAATATTTACACTTCACCCAAATAAATAAAAACGTTACATTATTTAAACGAAACTGTATTTTCTTAACTTTATTTATTAATTTTATATTTCTATTATTGCCATAATTAACGATATTTGTTCAAATCAAATTGTCAGAGACGTCAAATAAGTTAACTTACGTTGTGACAGATCACGTGACAGATAAAACTTCAAGCATTTATTTATTTTTTGTTCAATTCCATGGCTGTCGATATTTTTAACGTAATTTTCGACATTTTCATATTTAATTTCAGTCGTTATAAAGCATGTAAAGGTATTTCTGTTTATTGTTTTAGATGTAGAATTTTACACGCTAAAACTTTTATTTGACGTGTTTTTGCTTAAAATAATTAGGCGAGCAGGAAATTGCAAAAACTGATTTCCCATGTTAATCTCCTATGTACACCTTTAAATTAGACACACGGTATATATATATATATATATATATATATATATATATATATATATATATATATATATATAATGTGAACATAGTACTATAGTTATAGTTGTACAGGAAATTTTTACAATTAAAATAACTTTAGTACGCCTTTATGACGCAATGCGTGTATTAGTTCTTTTTTAGAGAAAAAACGGAATAACTTGGCAACGCCGCGGAAAACTAAAACAAAATTTATATATCCGTATAGATGAATAAAATACAATTCGAAATATATGAAAATATACACGGTGTTTCCTTTAAAACAACCAACGCTTTTTGGGCGAACTAATGACTTTAGAAAAAAATGTTATATACAAGAAATGATCAAGAATAAGGGGCTAATTTATTAATTAATAACAAACCGAAAATTTGACCAGTGGTTCTCAAACGGCAGAACAAAATTATATTTTTTTAAAATAGTATCCTATATAATTTTTTACCCCATTAGATAGAGATTTTTTTCTGATTTCAGCGATATATGGTATAGGGTTGTATAACAATTATTTCGAGAAAAATGGTATTAAAAATAATGTTATAATATTACAATAGCCTATGCAATACACATACGTCTGTTGCCTAGTTACGCTAGTAGTAAACTCATTTTTGATTACATTATTTCCAGTGTGTAATACCATTTTTCTCGAAATAATTGTTATACAACCCTATGCTATATTTATATTGTTGAAATCAGGAAATAATATTCTATTTAAAGGGCTAAAAAATTATATAGGATGCCATTTAAAAAAATATAATTTTGTTCTATCATTTGGGAACTACTGGTTAAATATTCGGATTGTTACTATTGATACATTATCCCCTTATTCTTGATCATTTTTGGTATACAACATTTTTCTCTAAAGTTGTTAGTTCGTCCAAAAAAGCGCTGGTTGTTTTAAAGGAAACACCCTGTATAGGATGTTACATTAAAAAAAAAGAAAAACAATTATCGGCGAGCCGTAATGCAACACCCAGTATACAGAGTGTTTGGCGTAAGTTCGGCATTAAGATTTTTTATTTTGGGAGATACAAAAAAATGTTAATAAACAAACTCAAACTAGACAAAGGGGCACATAAGATGATTATACTAAGAATTTTGTATCACTTCCGGTTTTAGCGGAAATGGGTACAAGTTTGATTCTAGCATAGGGAATCGGTATTTTTATATTTTTGTCCAGAATGCAAATAAAATTAGCTTCACAACGATAACACAATATCATAGTTTATCTTCAACTATTTCAAAATGGCGACCATTTATTTTCAAAATATGTGTTAATAAAATTCAATACAAAATTAAACATAGCAAGCTATGAAACAATTTTAGTACCTTAAATTAAATCACAAAATTGTTAGAGCACTTCAACCTTATGTAGAATGCAGATAAATACTTTTCTTTTGTTTTAAGGAGAAAGTCTCCATGTTTCGCATTACTGAAAAACCTCTTGTTGAGTGGATCCGAGCCATTCCAAGGAAGGACAACATTTTTTGGCAACAAATGACGTAATGTGTGAAAAACATTTTACTCCAGATTGTTTAGTGAAGAAGTGGAATGCGCCTGGTAGTAATATTGAGGTACGCATGATTTCTATATATTTTAAGATATCCTTGCATACTACTAGGCTTGTAGGCCATGCAACTCCAACAGTATTTCCTAACTTCAGCTATCTAACAAGTTTTTATAATTATTTGGGATAATTTACAGTTTTTGATGTCAGACGCGTGTGGCGAAGCACGAGGGAAAAAACACACTTCGCCCACTCGATGAATATGCCAAATTTTCCATGATTTCAACATTTATAATTAATAATTTTATGAATACCATAAAAATTTCTTTAAATAATTCTAATTGTAATACTCCAGTAGATTTGGATTTTTTGTTTCTGTTTTGCGAAAAATATCAAAATAATATGCAATCTATAGGCAAAGCATTAATTTATCTGTAAAAAAGTAAATACACGCATTTTTATTTTGACGTATATTTCCTTAACTACCTAATATAATAACAGATTTAATGTATAATGATTAATACATCAACTTTAGAGTTTTTAAGTAATTCGTGTAATGTTTAAAAATTATTAATGTTAGAACAATGTATTTTCATGTTTTGCCTTAACAAGTATTTGAATTCGTAGAAGGCCTGATACTAACAAAAAAACAGTACAATAAACGACAGCGTTTTCTGTTAACTTTGGGAAGCCAAGGTATTAATATATATATATATATATATATATAGAAATTAACTCACCCCGTTGTAATTCCATTTATCGGTAAAGATGTAGACACATGGCATTTAACTGTTATTATATGAAGTTTTACTTTATAATAAAAGTTTAATGTTAAAGTAGCCTCAACTTCCTTTTTCAGCGTAATCACTATTTGTAAATACAATGGATGCGACGACAGTAGTTTATTTCGCTTAGATTCAAGCGATTCAATAACACGGCTTGATTTTCGATGATGGCGGTTCTTTCTTTCTTGTGTCTCCTGTAGTAGAAAAAATATACAAAAATTCAATTAATGCAATGGGGTCCTGCACTCTATTTTTTTTATTATTTTAAATAAAAGGTCGTTTAATTAACCTATAGCTATCTTTTTTGCACCAGTTTCTATAGTAGGCTGCGCGAGAAAGATAGCAATAGTGTGACGTCACAGTGGGATTGATAATTTCAAATATATCGCAAAGTAATTATTAAAAAAATGTTTTTTTTAACTTAATCGTTATTTATTGACTAGTATTTTAAGGATAAAGTGTATATTTTATTATTTTTTTGTTCGGTGCAGGACCCCATTGTATTTATATAGTTCAACATGAAAATTAATTGGTATTAGGCAAAAACAATATTATACTGAGGCGGTTCGGTTGTTTATGTGCAGACAGACACCTAATTCTTTTTTCTCACTCCTGATATCATAAGTAAGCGTTTTTATGAGGTTGTTTTTAGGGACGTATGTTAATTTTACTGTTAAGGTATCGGTCTCTTTTGCGGGAGGATGTAAGGAACTCCCTTACACCCCCAGTCTGTTCCACCTTACCAATGACCCGGTTTCATATTTTTTTTATATTTTAAATGAAAATTTACGCGATATTTTTTTATAGTAATAACAAAAAAATAAATTTTTGTTATTTTCGTAAATAACTAAATAAAAATATTGACGTGAACTCAAAGTACATACAGCACGTGATTCATAGCCAATAGGAAAACAGTTTGTCCATCATCTACCTTATTTATATAAATAAATGTAGGCAGTAGTTTGTAATATATTTAGCTGTATGAACTTTGACGTCACATTCTGTTTCAGATCAAGTGACTTTTTCAGGTAGTACACAAATTTCAATTAATTGTAAAATATCTAATAGATATTTCATGATATTTTCAATTTTGAGGCTATTTAAAGAACATTTACTATGGGGTCTCGTGGCCGCGTGCATGAGTGTCTGGTCGCGAATCTGGGGAACCGGGTTCGATCCCGACCGACGCCAAAGATTTCGAATTTTAAATGGCACAAAATTGATCCCTGTGGTGCACTCTCCACGCCAGCAATGAGTGCCCGTGAGGTGTCGCCTGGTAAACGCCCGCACGGTAAAAATATGTCATCATCATTACCGATATCTGCGTACAAAGCAGACTGGCACACCCATAGCAATGGGTAATACGCCGTGATGATATATTTATTTATTTATTTACTACGTTTGCATGCAGTTTTAAAAATGGTTTCAGTTTTCATCAAAATTATGTGAAACTATTTACATGCAATTTTCAAAACAAGTCTACAGTTGATTTAAAAACAGTTTCGGAGCCTGATGTAAATGACAGATCCTCTTCATTCCGAGCAGATACGTGACTCGAGCGACCTCGAAGTTCTTGGAATCAGCTGTTTTGTGAACGCTTGTCACTTTGACAACAATAATGTCACTTTTACTAGAACAATGTTTTGATTTATTTCGATTCTTAACTGCCAAAAAATTATTTTACAATTTTCAGGCAGTTAAAACACATGAAATTAAAAATAACTTTGATCGACTAAAACTAATAAAATTACCCCTTAACCTTAAAATTAATTTTAATAAAAACTAAATACGTATTTCGAGAACTAAGTTTTCATCATCAGTAGTACAAAATTAGGAAAAGTTACACAGAGTAGCCAAGATTACTCAATATGTCAACCATGCCAGAGGTTTTAACAACTCTGAAAAACAAGGGAGAATTGGGATTATATAGGGACCGTAGTCATAGGTGAATGATTACCTAGTTATAAACTAGGATGAAATAAGCTTAGTAGATCCAATCCTATTGGCTACTATGTTTAACTTTTCCTAAATTAATTTTAAGGTTATAGGGTAATTTTACTAGTTTTAGTTATAATTTAATCTGACTCCTTCTATTATTAATTAACTTTTATTTACGACTAATAAATAATACGTATATTATATATGTGGTTTTTGCTATACAATGCCATATATTAATCCCGCAGGGGAGAAAATTCGTATAGTTTGTTTCGTGCATGAACAATACTGTATACAAGGAGGAACTTATTAGGTTTGCTCGCGGTAGCGATCCTGGACTAGTTTGAGCATCATACGCATACGCAGTTTCATTTTAGTTGTATTGGTACGACTCCGACTGACACACGATTGGTCATGTACTATTCAGATCAGTCCGGCTGACACTCAAACTACTCCTGGATCGCTATCGCGAAGAAAGCTATTAATTATTATTACTCCAAACCCAAGGAAATGATGTGAGCAATTACAAGCATGTATTGTTGCAATCAGCCTTGTTTAGCATGTGTATAGCTAAAATTTATAGAGAAATGAAGAATTTGTTTGATCCACTTTGCAGAATAGACTGGATAAGTTCCTCCAGCCTCTGATGAACCGAGTTGCGAAAACCTTTTTTTGTCACACATACGAGAAAAAAATAAGGAGAAAACTGGAAGGCGCTTCTTAGTAGATAAGAAAATTTTAACGATATACACGTTTCCAAGTAAATCCACACTTCGAAGATTGTTGCACAAAACTTCATTTGCATCTGGAGTAAATGTACCTTTGCCACTATTAAAGGCACATACGCGGGAACCGGGAATTGATGTCACGATTGATGAAATGATTAATTTAATTTATGAGAAAATACGAATCAGGGGATAATAAAATATAATCATACGTAATATAACAAGTGATATGAATATCATTGATGTTATTCTCGAATGAAACCGAGTTGCTGCTTCGGTTTCACGAGCAATATATTCTATTATTAATCATATCACGAGCTTATATTTAATGAGAAAATATAATGAATTTTTGTGACACATTGTGTGTGCTGCTAACCTAACTTTTTATATATTGTATTAAAACATGGTTAATTTTACAATTGACTTATTAATTTCATCGTTGTTGATATCAAAAACGATTACCCCACATTTTTGTACTGAAAATTAACTGTCAATGTTGTAAATTAAGAAAACAAATCCTCTAGTAAACAATATAAATAAGGTGATAATTTCTTTGTTTTCTATCATCGCTGTGATAGACATGTAGTAACTATGGAGATTCTGACTGTTGATTGGCGGAAAACATGTCATGTGACTAATGAATTATATTCTCAGTTAAATGAGTGATCTTTATCTCAAAGTATGGTTTAATGAACTTCAGTATTTATTGTAAAATTATATACGTATTTGTAACTAATGTTTAAACGTTTCTATACACATTGAACTTGTTGGGGAATAATTAGGGCGCTGGGTTCCTGTAAATAAAACACTGATATTTAACAATAACGATATATTCTACTAGTTAACAGCTAAGATACCTTCAGTGGACTATGTCGGGTAGACCGACAAATGGCATAAATTAAACCAAATTTAGGGGGTGGGGGAGTTTACCTCTACTACGATCGTAACATCCTCCCGCCTTTGAAAACCTACAGATTTTTAATATACAGAATGATCCATTTAAGTGTGCCACCATTGCTATCTCGAGAACTATAAGAGCTACGAGGTTGGTTAAATTAGCAAAGAACCACCATTTTACAAGACTATTACAATGAGCAAAAAAAAAAAAATTTACCAGTGGTTCTCAAAATACGGGACAACTTTCTTATTTTAAATGGGAATATTTTTTTAAGGTTATTCGATAGAGTATTTTTTTTTTTTGAATTCAACGATATAAACATATCGTATACTAATATAACAAAATAACTGAGAAAAATGCATGTTAAATTTATATGTATTTTATTTATATCTGGCTGAAACAAGAGTGCTATGGATAGAAAACAATTGAAAAATAAACAAATCAAACAATGGTGTATGCAAACGGTTTCGCTCTATCATTAATATTACCCGAGATACCTTAAAAAAACATCGAAAATGAGACACCTGTACACTAAATGAGAAATTTTTACATTTGAGTTACTTAACTTATAGCCGCAATTTGCATTATTAAGTAAGGTGGATAGAGGATTCGAGCAAGGTAAAACCAAAGAGCACTTAGAGAATCTCCTTGGAAGATCTCTTTTTTAATGTTAATATGTCCTATGGTAGTATTGGTTTTGAACATTACATGTCTTGTTTTCCATTTACCCATGAACGTGTGCAGTAAATTTATTATTTTTGGATGTACTTCATAAATATTTAGTATTTCTATTAGCCAGGAATGAGGAACACTATCGAAGCCTTTTTTATAATCTATATGGGTTACGTATAAATTTTTCCGTTCCTTCTTTTCCTCTTCCATTATTATAGCATCTATTATTAGTTGTTCCTTACATCCTTGGCTACGTTTCCGGCACCCCTTTTGTTCTTCTGCCATTAAATTATGCTCTTCTAGATGGTCATATATTTTATTTGCTATTATTGATGTGAATAATTTGTATATGGTAGATAAACAAGTTATGGGTCTATATTTACAGGGATTTGATCTTGATGGTATCGTTTTTGGTAAAAGATAAGTAATTCCTTGTGTAAAGAAGCCTGGTGCATTGTCTGAGTGTTCTAATAGATTTGTGAATGCTTTTGCTAAATGAGAATGTACAGTTGTAAATTTCTTTAACCAGAAATTATGAATTTTATCTGGCCCTGGCGATTTCCAGTTGGCTAGTTTTTTGCTGCATTTTGATATCATATTTGTGTACCTGATTCCAGTCCATTACTTAAAAGCTATCTACTTTTTGTGTTTCTTGTTCTATCCAAGTATTATTTAATTTATGTTGTAAAGGTGTTCCCCATGTATTTTCCCAAAAATATTTGGTATCTGTTTCCTCTGGAATTTCATTTAGTGTTTCATCTTGTAATTTATTTTCATCTAAATATCTGTAGAATTTTTTCTGATTACTTTGGAATAAATTGTTTTGCATTCTTCGTTTATAGCATTCTTTACATCTTCGTAGCTTACTGGATTTTGCAGCTAAATGTTGTTTGAGTAAATCCAGAATATCAATAGTTGTGATACTGTCTTCATTTTTATACTTATTGATAATTCTGTTTGTTTTCTTTACTACTCTTTTACTTTTTTTCCTTTAACTACTTGGTAAGAATTCCAGTTTCAATTCAAATCTTATTTCCCATAATGGTTGGTTTTTATTTGAATTATTTATACCATTCTGTTCAAATGCAAACTGATTATTTTGGTTTAGTGCAGTTAGTGCTCCTATGTAGACTAGGTTTGTTATTTCTTCTAATGTAGTACTCCCATGAAGTTTATTTTGTAAGATCTTATTGCATGCTTTTATTATGTACACTTGATTTCTTGTAAAATTTGAATTTTGGTAATATGGGTCTACATACTGCATCTATTCCACCATACAAGATTTGATTTGCATTAAAAATATTCTCAATCATTACTATTTTTATCATCAACATTATTATTATTATTATTATTATTATTATTATTATTATTATCATCATTATTATCATCATTATTATTATCATCATTATTAGTATCATTATTATTATCATTATTATTATTATTATTAGTATTATTATTATCATCCTTATTATTATTATCACTATTATCATTATTATCATTATTATTTTATCATTAATATCATTATTATCATTATTATCATTATCATCATTATCATCATTATCATCATTATCATCATTATCATCATTATCATCATTATCATCATTATCATCATTATCATCATTATCATCATTATCATCATTATCATCATTATCATCATTATCATCATTATCATCATTATCATCATTATCATCATTATCATCATCATTATCATCATTATCATCATCATTATCATCATTATCATCATGATCATCTTGATCATCATGATCATCATTATCAACTTTATCATCATTATCATCATCATCATTATTATCATTATCATCATTATCATGAGCATCATTAGCATCATTATCATCATTATCATCATTATCATCATTAACACCATCAACATTATCATCATTATCCTCATTATCATCATTATCATCATTATCATCATTATCATTATTATCATTATTATCATTATTACCATTATTATCATTGTCATTATTATCATTATTATCATTACTATCATTATTATCATTATTATCATTGTTATCATTATTATCATTGTTATCATTATCATTGTTATCATTATTATCATTGTTATCATTATCATTGTTATCATTATTATCCTTATTATCATTATTACCATTATTATCATTATCTTTATTATCATTATCATTATTAATATTATCATTATTATTTTATATATAACTGGTAAGTTTATTAACAAATGTAAAACCAAGTATGTGAAAAAGAAGACACAGTGACAGTGCGAGTGACACTGACATAAAATAAAGTTATTCGTACGGCTATGAATCAAGGTTCACTACCTATATGTTTTGGTCTTTTTTCTAATAATTTATTAAATAGACGAACCGGGCAAGATATCTTGGTCAGAAAGATTTGGAGTTAACTATTATTCTCATTACATCGATTAGTTCCTCGTGTAGTTTTGGCAAATATTGGATTATACCGTGTGTCTGTCCTAAAGGTGTACATAGGAAATTAACATGGGAAATCAGTTTTTTTTGCAATTTCCTGCTCGCCTAAATATTTTAAGCAAAAATGCGTCAAATAGAAGTAAAAAAAAGTTTGATTTTTTTATAACGTTTCATTTTATATATAATTTGTATATTGTAATGCTCTGCAATCTGTGAAAAGTTTACTAATGTCTAAACATAGAAATGGCTATATCTTGCTTATTATAAACTTTATCAAAAAACTGAACGATAAATGTTAATATTTTTATATCATCATCATTTATATAAAATTTTAATTAATTTGGCCGTATAGAACAGCAGATAAATGTATAGCATTTTTAAGCAATTTCGCATGTACTCCGGAGCGGCCTTAAGCAAAAATGCGTCAAATAAAAGTTTTAGAGCATAAAATTCTGCATCTAAATCAATAAACAGAATTACCTTTCCATGCATTGTAACGATAGAAATTAAATATGAAAATATCGAAAATTACGTTGAAAATATCGACATCCATGGAATTGAACAAAAAATAAATAAACAAATGCTTGACGTTTTATCTGTCACAACGTAAGTTAACTTATTTGACGTTTCTGACAATTTGATTTTGTCTCTAGTTTTATTGTCTGAAATGATTAAAAAAATGAACATTTATACGAATGAAGAGCTAAATTCGTGACGAAATTTGAAGACTGCTAATGTGTCTACAAAAAATATACGTGCGCCACGTAATCAGAATATAGGACGAGCAGGACATGCGTCACTCTAAGAAAGAGTGTTGGGAATGATAAGTGTAGACCCCTTCTGTAGTACTAAGGTAGTACTGAAAATGAGTTGAGAGTACATAACAGCATCATACATAATATTGTTAGGCAATGTTGAATTTTTGATATATTCATATTATTTAAACAAAACTGTATTTTCTTAACTTTATTTATTAATTTTACATTTCTATTATTGCCATAATTAACGATTTTTGTTCAAATCAAATTGTCAGAAATGTCAAATAAGTTAACTTAAAGGGGGGGTTTCGAAAAAGCGACATGAAGTAATATCGGCCAGACTATGTACTATTGTATTTTTTCTTACAAATTAAACCAACAGAGGGCAATTTGATGGTTCTGGTCTGTACTAAGGTTCGTGCCTGAGATGAAGGAATGAACGTAAACAAAAAGATAAGACTCTTCAGGTCAACTTTTACCCAGAGCCTGGGGTTTTATAACTTGCAAATAAAAGGTTTTATAACCAGCGACGCAGCAACAGCAAACTATTCATTTCTGTAGAATTTCACTTTTAATGTATGATTTCATAATATGGGTTAAAACTTTTATATGTAATTTGATTTCATGCTTTTTTTATTCATATACAAATAAGAGTATTTTTTTCTTTTAAAAAATAATGATAATTATGTAAAAAATATATATCATTTTAATTTAAATATAGGCGTTATCTCTGAAGAAAAACTGACCAACCAAGATTATAAAAAATATGTTAGTATTTTTTTATAATCTTGCGGCATCATATACTGTGGTATACTTTAACTTCAATTTACATCTACGAACTTTGTCTGTTCATTTATAAGAATAAAACATCATTTACCATGAGTTCAAGTCTACACGATTATGATACTCGTCATAAGAGAAATTTTTATATCCCAAAATCTAGATTAAATATCACTAAAAACTCTCCAAACAGATGTGGCTTCGAAATTTTTAATAACTTGCCTGAAAACTTAAAAAACGAAAATAATTTCAAACTTTTTAAAAATCATTGAAGACTTTTCTAATTGGACACAGCTTCTATGATTTGAGTGAATTTTTTAACATGTAATTTGTATTATATTTATCTGACTTGTTCTATACACTGTATTATTGTGTCTACAGAATCGAATAAAATTATTATTATTATTTCTGTAGGCAAGGCATCTGTCGTGTATTGATATTGTAGTATTTCGGTAACAAAAGAAGATAAACCTCAGGCATCCTTATTTCGGTTTTTCCTGACCTACGGGCGGGTAATGATAAGATTAATCACAGTAACAATAATCCTATTAGAATTACTATTTATCTACGTTACAGTTCGCTTTGACACAATCCGAAAAAAATGGTTTAATATGCTTTTGAAGTAAATAAATTGAAAAAATGAGTAAAACTGAAACAAATATTATTAGAAATATGCAAATGATGATCTGTAAGGCATTTTTTCATTTGTTTCTTAATAATTTCCAATATTTTCACCCCAATAAATTAATAATACGTCTTTTACTAATGTTTAAAACAAAAGAATGTAGACTTGTTATATATCATGGAAAAGCTTATAAATTAAGCACAAAGACGGGACTATTTTCAAATTAAATAATAATAACGTAACTTACTATACAAATGGTACAAAAACTGCCACTCAAGATAAATAAAAAGAATTAAATACAATAATAGTTCGTGCTGTCAAGAACCGGAAAAATTTAGAACAGAGTACCCGGTTCCAAAACTATCCGGATACCCGGGTACCCGATTCCTGAAACCGATCTTCGGTCACGAGTAGTGGAACCCATTTTCGGTTCTGGGTAATGGAACCGATCTTCGGTTGTAGTTCCAAGTAGTGGAATCGATCTTCGGTTCCGGTTCTGGGTAGTGGAACCGATCTTCGGTTTCGAGTAGTGGAATCGATTATAATTTTAAATTAACCTCGTAATTCTTGAGAAATAAACATATTTTCTGAGAAATATTATTGAACGATATTAAAAAAATTATATGTAATTTAATTGAAAATATCTGTAATGATGTGTAAATATTATTACACCAAACGCAAGACGTTGCTAAAAATGTAACCACAATATAGTAAATAATTGTAATTTCTGTTTCGTAATATATTTTCAATTTTCATGCAATATGGTTTATTATTCAATAACTTGACCTTGAGTTATATTTTGAATTAACGGTACCTACGTAATGACAATAGCAGCCATAAAATTTAAGGGACAAAGCAATGGATATTTCCAAGAATTGCACTTACCTACTTCATTCTGTTCTAATCTTTACATTTTGATATGTAATATGAATGAATATTTCTTATTTTCTGGATTTCATACCATTTAATAAATTTCGGAGTGAAAATAGCGTGTTTCATAATTTGTAAAAAAATTTGGTTATTTTTTAAAATACCCAATTGAATTAACTTTAAGATTAAAAGATATAGAAAAGGGGCTACAAAGCACAAATCCTATAGAAATTTAAACAAAGACACCGGTCGTGCAGTCGGGGAAAAAGTACCTGGTTTTTGCACGTATTCTTCAGAGAAATGCATTATATTAGTTTATAAGAATATGTGATACCAACTTTCCCAAATTTTTTACCTGTTCCTATTTACTAATTTTAAAAAATTATCTTTCAAAATAATTAACTTATTCATCATAACATATTGATTCATAATACGTAAATCTAGTTCACGGATTGTAATAATGTATATATTATTATCATAAAGTAAGAAGGTATTGTTCAAAATAGAGAGAGTTTATTAAAGAAATGTTAACGTTAGAATAAAAATCTTTTTAGTAAAACCGAGTTTATTTAATACACAAATTCAAGAATCAAGTTTCACCATGTAAGAGCTGATACCATAAAAGTAATTTCAATTGCCTTAAAACAT